>JAWNOP010000076.1:600000-952500 GCA_035045925.1 Drosophila atripex
TAAGTTCTCTCAATTAATTGTTCTGCTCAATTGCCGCCTTGTTGTTAAGTTTTACGATAAAACAAAAAAAAAAAAAAAACCAAAAAAAAAGTGGCTTAGTCACCAGAAGCGGATTGCCGGTTGCCGGTTGCCACAATCCACAATCCACATTATTATGAGCTAATGACTAAGATTCATTCATTTTTAGGTCTCATCTGCGTCTACTCCAACCAGCAGTCCTTTGAAACGCTCAAGGACAACTTGGAGCGAACACTGCTCTGCAACCTGGAGCTGGAGGATAAATTTGAGAATCTGCCCATTGTATTGGTGTACCAGCCGCAGGATCTAAAAGAGAACGAAGTGGAGTATCTGCGGAGCGAGGGAATGCGTCTATCGGAGATGTTGCACTGCGATTTCATCGATCATACCCAGAATCATCAGAAATATGTGTATGATATACTGAACATTGTCATCCTATCACTGAAGCTAACCGAAATGAAGAGCTACGAGCCATATCCCTCCAATCACACCGATCTCCGCATCCTGTGCTGTATCTTCTGTGGCGATCAGTACGATATCGAGAACATTGTCCAGCCATTGGTGGCCGAATCGACGCTGGTTAAGGCCGGGGAGCATTCAATTATAATCGATGTGTTCATTGGGGATGCCAAGAGGCGGGTGGAGTTCATACTGTCCTCGTATCATGGCACTAGCCAGTACCGTGATGAGCTCATCCATGGCTATATATATTTTTATTCGGCCAAGCGTCGCTCCTCGCTGGCCAACTTAAGGTGACTTTTATTTAGTTAAAGTGACTATATCATTTAATATATATATTTATTTTTTTTTTTTTAGTATCCTGGCTGCCCAAAATGCCAACATTCCGTTACAAATCATCGCCGTCACGGAGAGCGGCGGCGTGAACGCATTCTTCAATAGTGACATCTGCCAGTTCTTGATCACCGAGGGCAATGCGGTGGCTGATCGTTTCAAGGGCAGCTTCATGACCTTCTCAGCGGATCAGTATGTCAAGTGTAGGTGTTCTCCACTCCATCCACAAAAAAAAAAATGAAATTAATATGAAATTTAAAATGTATTTTTGTAGTTGCTTTCTATAATCCATTCCTGAAAAATGCCTGGGATAACAAGTACGAGGTGGAGAACCTGCATGTGGAGGAGTCAATTACATTGGATTCGGGCGAGGGCACATTGGAGAACTCGGTTAACCAGATGCCACGCCCACCGCCGCGCCACGAGAGCTATATGCTGTCGAATACACTGGGAACGGATGGTTCCGGCAGCGAGAATTACGAAATGCTTCCTACCCGATCTCTCAACTCATTAAATGGTACATTTGAATGCATAATTAATAATAATGAAACGTATATAAATAATGATTAATGATTGCAGAAGAAAGAGATATATCATTAGATGAAATCTACGATGACAACAACGAAAAACCCAAGCACCTGCACCAAAGTAAGTTCCATCCATCCCGGCCATCTAATCCATCAGAAGCAAGTCAATAAAGAAATATATGTAGCTCCAAAGATTCCCAAAAAAAAAACAAAAAACAAAAATAACAGAAACCAAACTCATTCAGAATTCGTTATCCCAAGCCAATAAACTATATATATATATACATATAATATGTTATACATACATATATAATCCTATATATAGCATTCCATTCATCGTTCATTCGATAATATCATTCATTAATCCATTCATTCATTCATTCATTCATTCATTCATTCATTCATTTCCATTGTCATATCGTGGAGATAATATTAATATCCATGTTACCATACATACATATACATATAACTTATATGCGCCATATCTATGTATACTCTATAATGATTATTATGAATTAATTAATTAATTAACGATTAACCATAACCACTATTTTTTTTTTTTATCGATTTATCTCTGTGTGTGTATTTGTTGTTGTCGTTAATCTCAATCGTTAATCAATCAAAAATCGAATCAAATCGAAATCGAACTCGATATCGATATCGAAATCGAAAAAAATATATAAAAGGATTCCAGATATTCCCTCCTCCAACAACTCCTCCAGAGCCAGCCCCTCCAGATCATCAGCTCATTACATGCACATATAAGAGTCAATTCGTTTCGGCTTCAGAATCAAGTTTGGAAGAAATAACATGTAATCTAACTATTTGAATATATTTCTCCTATATTCTCCTTTATGTCTCTCTCTCTATCTATCTATCTATCTATCTATCTATCTATCTATCTATCTCTCTATCTATCTATCTATCTATCTGTCTCTGTCACAATTATCATCTCTATCTCTCTCGTATTCATCCTTTAGAGATATAGATATCTATTATTTCTCTTCACTTAGTTTCTATAATTTCCCTTTTCATTTCTGGATTTAGTTTTATTTTATTATATTTTTTTTTTTTATCAAATCACTCGATAAAAAAACACCAACGATCTTCACAAACCTCTCACAAAAATTGCCCAATTACATAAGAGATCTATAGTTCTATTATCAAGATCCTGAGAGATCAAGATCTGAAATGTATATCTGTAGTTTCATTATCAAGACTATCAGGATCTGTACCAATAGATCTAATAATAAAAGACAATAAACATCTGTATCTATAGTTCTATTATCAGGACTATCTATAGATCTCTATATCTATACCTATCATTAGATATAGATAGATATATATCTATAGATCCATACATCTAAAGGTCAATAACTGTAGATATAATAATAAAATACTATCAAGAACTGTATCTATAGATCTATTATCAAGACTATCTGGATCTATATGTATATATATCTATATAGATCTACCTATCCAGAATATCCAGATGTGTATCTATAGATCTATATATCTAATAATCTGTACCTATATCTATATATATATATAGATCTATTGTCAAGTGATATATCCTGTATGAGCCCCCACTTGAGCACGTCCTTGTCGTAATATCTTGACCTCTCGGATATCCTTGGATATAAATATAATATAATTCATTATTTAGGAAATTGCTTTCAAAATGTATATCATTTTCATTCTTAAATCATTTCCAATTAGTGGAAGTCAAGTGGAAGGAAGCGAATGGACTCGAGAACCGTTATCCAGTAATATCTTTAAGGATATCCAAAGCCGAAGTTCCTTCAGAGGACATCTTCCATCGACCCAATTCCTGAATGTATCCATCCTCCTGTCCTCTGACTTACTCAATTTATTTATTTTTTTTTTTTTACCTATGAGACACCTATGTACATATAATATTACTGAGTATATCCTTATTAGATCCTGTCACGATCCCCGCCAGAAACCGAACAACACTTATCCGAATCCGATGTGTACAAATGTTATCCGTTATCCGTTATCCTTTTGCTTTTCACTCGCTATCTCTTTCTCTCTCTCTCTGTCTCTCTCTCTCTGTTCTTGGTTAGTTTGTTCCATTTGCTTTCATTTCGAATGGGGAGGAGACCACTCCTGTGGTATCCTGCCGCTAGCTAGTAGACATATCCTGATATATCCTGATGATAGCCTGGTGTGTGTGTGTGTGTGTGTGTTTTGGTCTCATTCCGATTTTTTTTATTCGTTTTCTCGACAAGCAGCCGATGTCAGCGGATCGAAGGATTCCTTGGCCACCCACGATGCAGGTTAATCCAAATCCTTGACATATTCGAGTTTATCCATTCCCAACCTCCCTCCGCCACCTCGTCCTACCCCCCCCCCCACCCCCACCAAACACCTTCTTTTTGCCTGTGGCTCTCCTTTGTGTCCTGCGATAGATCCTTAGATCCTTTGGGCTAAAAATGCGAAAATATTTCAAATTTTACAGAGTGGTTGGAGGACAAGAGCGACGGTCGCCGCAACATGAACAAGAACTCCATTTGGAATAACTTTAGTGGCTCCACTCACGCCTACACCACCGGCCGTCGGCACATCGACTCCAATCTGAACAAGATCCGGCCGAAGGGCCCCAGCCAGACACTGAAGGTGGGCGAGGCGCCCAGCCGCAACTGCCCGGCCATGAGCTCCTCCACCTTCACCCTGCCCACCCAGCAGCCGGGCAAGCTGAACATGAAGAACTTCCAGCTGGTCAGCGATGCGGTGGCCAAAATGAATTTCACCGGTTCGGGTTCGGGCTCGGGTTCTGGCTCTGGTTCGGGTAGCACCGGTCTGGGTATGGGTATGGTGGGTGGTAGCGGTACCGGTACCGGTACCGGTTCCGGTACTGGCGGTAGTGGCAGCATGGCCGACTCGTATCTGGGCGGCTGTGACCCGGGCGACAAGGATGGCAAGCGCTACGATCACGCCCAGTTGGATGGCGAGGACGAGGACTCCGAGGAGTTGGCCGAGTACGAGCAGATTTATGAAAACGAAGGTATAACGAACATAAGATTGGATATCCCAGGGGGGGGGATACCAGTTCACCAGTCCGATGTGTCCCCAATCATGTCATCCTCATCCTCACCCATCCCACGCCGCCTCATTCCGTGTCCTCCTGTGTCCTTTTCGCAACTAACCTCGCCACTATCCCCATCCTGTCCCCCGCGATCCTGTGGAAATTTTTATTCGAAATAATGTGACACCACATCCTCCACACAGACTGCACCGAATCGGATAGCTGTGCCAGTTCGACGGAGCGACGGGTGCGACAGCAGAACGCGTTCTACAAGGCCAGCACCAAGAAGCCGGCCACCGCCAAGAAGCAAAAGAAGAAGAAGGTGGCCATTCCCGTCCAGACGCCGCGGGTGCCGCCGTTCGGCTATGTGAGTCCGCCGGAGATTCCGCTCCACTACCAGCGTATGGCAGTGGGCGTCGGCGTCGGCGTCGGCGTCGGAGGAGCAGGTGAGAAAAGTATGTGTCGTAATGTGCCTTATGAGTTCCTTTTCTCAATTCCGCCGGATATCTGTCTGTATAATTGTAGCTAACTAACTATTTAATTAATTACTTAACTAAAAAATTAATAAATAAATAAATAAATTAATTAATTAATTCATTGATTTTTCGCAGAGAAATCCGAGTCTGGTGTATCCGAATTCATGAAGAGCGACAAATCTCCCGAGGTATTTTCAACCACATCCTTTGTCCATAAAAAGGATATTTTAATTCCATCCATTCTGCATCCATATCATTGTAGTACTCTATGGTGCCGGAACTAGCCGGAGGCATCATCTTTGGCACCGAGACTCTGCCGGAGTACAACATGAACGCCAAGTGCATGAAGGACTTTGAGAAGCTGGAGAAGCGACGCATCAAAGAGGAGACGGCTCGTCTGCGCAAAATCCAGGAAAAGGAAAAGGAACAGGAGAAGAAGCTGAAGCGCAAACTCAAGCAGAATGCCAAGGGCCTGGCCGAATCGGCGGAGGCGCAATTTGGCAAGCTGATGATCAGTTCGGACAAGGACGAGATCCCCATATTCCTCAACAAGTGTGTCGAGTTCATTGAGAAGGAGGGTCTCGATTCCGAGGGTATATACCGAGTGCCCGGTAGCCGGGCGCATGTCGATATGCTCTTCCAGCGATTCGAGGACGGTATGTCGACGATCGAGTGATTGATTGTAATGTTAATCGGATTAATCGATATCCTTATAGATACCAATACCGAGATAGATGCTTTGGATATTCCGGTTAATGCTGTCGCCACAGCACTCAAGGATTTCTTCTCCAAGCGCCTGCCGCCATTGTTCAGCAAGGATATCATTAAGGAGCTGGAAGAGATTGCCGGTTAGTCATCATACATATATATATATATATATATATCTATATATATGTTGCACTTATACTTATTTATTTGTTAATTGTACTAATTGCAGGATCACGTGGTGTGGGCTCCTCGAAACTGAATGTGGAGGTCAAGACGGATCGAAGTTGCCGCTTGATAGCTTTAAAGTCGCTGCTCCAGAAGCTGCCGCCCATCAACTTTGCCATACTCAAATACATATTCCAGCACTTTGTGCAGTAAGTATATATATATAGATCTATATATATAGATCTAGATCTAGACTATATATAAATCAGAGACTGATTTGGTCGTTCGTTCTAAAGTTTCTGGATAAAATTCTGAACTATAATTGATATATGTATATTTATTTATTGATTAATAATTAATATATATAATGTCCTTCAGTGTATCGGACAACTCCAAGCTAAACAGCATGGACAGCAAAAACCTGGCCATATGCTGGTGGCCAACACTAATACCCATCGACTTCACCGACATGGGCCACTTTGAGCAGCTGCGCCCCTATCTGGAGGACATTGTCCAGACGATGATCGACCAGTTTCCATATCTGTTCTGCGGCAAGGACGCCTTCGTCATGGTCTAGGCCTAGATCAATGCCAGGACCGCTTCTAGGATTTAACTTGACCGCCGTTTGCTCGACTCGAAGCCAAAACGAGATAGCTAGATTCAATGTGTGTGTGTGTGTGTATGTGTGTATGTGTATGTGGGTCAAGGGGGATATATATATATATATAAATATATATATATATATATATATATATATTTCATTTTAGGATTGAGGAATTATTGGATTTAAGAAGAAGGCAGCCCATCGATCGATCGATTCATTCAAATGAGGATCAGCAGCCAGGCGCATATATACATATTAATAATATATTATATATATATATACATCGGTTAGTTTGTATGTATGTTCTTTGTGTGTGTAGGTGTGTATGTGTTTTCGAGCATGGCAGAAACATATATATATATATATATTTTATATATATATATATAACATATATTTTGTATCGATGGCTTTGTTGTGTTTCCGTGATATATGTAAACGCGTCGTCAAGTATGTGTGTGTGCGAGTGTGTGTGTGTGTGTGTGTGTGTGTGTGTGGGGGTGTACTGGTCAAGTTATGTGTGTCCTTGTCGTTGAATCCTTTGAGTGAGACAACCAAGAGCCGACTCTCCCCCTCTCCCCGTCAGAACCCACGGCATCAAGGGGGGGCGCCAACGACAACGCACAAATTAAATACAAAAATTAAAAATTAAAAGAAAAAAAAAACGAAAACGATAGCCAAGAAGGAATAGAAGATGAAGATGGTTAAATAAAATTTACTGTGTATCTGTGTATGTTATATAACTGTAATTTGTAACTGTAAAACTGTAAAACTGTAAACTGTAAAACTGTAACGTATTTGTATGTTAAATGGTAAACAAAAAAATACAAAAAAAAAAAAACAAAAAAAAAAAAAACAATTACCAATTAATGCAAAATCAGCAAACAATTTCCACATAATAATAACGATATAACGGTATAGATATAAATATCACTAAATGTGTCTGTGTGTCTAGTATAAAGCCAATATTACACAACAACAACAGCAACAACAAAATAAATTAGAAATTTAAAATTAAAACAGAAAATACAGAAAACCGAAGCTAAAAAACGAATTTTCGAACTAATAACTAAATGTGCATCTCTCTCAGTGTGTATGTCACTCTCTCTCTCTCTCTATCTCTCTCTCTCTCTCTCTGTAACTGTGTATGTATGTATGTGTGTTCCACTCCTGTACGTGTACGTGTATGTGTATGTGTATGTGTATGTGTATGTGTATGTGTGTGCGTCATCCATTAGGATATACACCATATATATATATACACATGTATATATATATGTGCAGTTTATATAAAATTTAAGCAATGAAATATAATGATAATTACTATGAAAGAAACACGAAATCGAAATCTCCAAATCCAAGAAAATACTAAATACTATAATCCATGAGGGAAATGCGATCTCCGATAACAAAATAACCCACTGATTGTCTACTAAATGATATTTGGCATTGGCCGGGATTATACAAATACAAATATGAACCCATCCTAAGTGTAATACTCTCTATCTCGCGCTGAGTTTAACAAAAAAAAAACACACACACACAAAAATTCAAAATAAAATAAATAAATAAAAATGTTCAATAAGCAGAAAACAGAACAAATAAATAATAATAAAAAGAATCGTTGGTGATTTGAAAATAGACTTGGCTTGAATCCAAAAGTATGCAATGGGAAATTTTCGTTCCGAGGATCTGAGAGCGAACATTTTTCATTGCCTACTTCGTGGAGACATATCTCCTCCTCATCCTCCTCCTCCCTCATCCACCACCCGGTGTAGACAAATTTTATTTGTGCAACATCTGGTATATATATTTTAAACTAAAAACTAACAATAAAAACATGATAAAGAACGAAATCAGCAGAGATAAGCGATGAGCGATAAAGAAAAAGGCAGAATAATAGCAATGAATAAAAAACAAAAAGAACATTAAGAAAATGCAATACAAACATTGTACGCCTAAGTGTTATTTCTTGTAATTGAGCATTAATTTTTTACGTATATAAATGGTAACTTAATTAATTGTGTAATCTTGTGTCTGAAAACGGACCTCAAACTTAATGGAACGATAATCTGTTGCCAAAAAAAAAAAAAAAGAAAAAATGAAAAAACAGAAAAAAACAAAACAGAGTCAAAAAACAACAAACAACAAACAAAAAAATAAAAATTAAAATTAAAAAAACAAACAAAAAAAACACTTAACCATTATATAGTATAATTTGTATAGATGTGTGTCTATTGCATTATTTGTACACGTACATATATATACCGTCTATATATTACCGTATATATGTGTATGCATTTATTTATATACGCTAAAAAAAAAAAAAAAAAAAAAACATATGTCTTAAAAAAAAAGCAAAAGAAAAGAAACAAAAAAATTGTAATTGACGTGATGTGTAATGATATTTTTAAAAGCAAATTTTATGCCACGCCCATGCCAAGCAGCCACGCCCCCGACCCATCCCTGCCCCGCGAAAACCAAAAGAAAAATTAAAAAAAAAAAAAGCAAACAAAAAAAAAAAGAGAAAAGAAATAATAATAATAATAAGAAGAAGAGGAAGAAAAAGAAGAAATGCGGTGATCAAGTGAGTCATCTCGCCGTACCGCTTACTCCCATCCACCTCTTGTCGCTTCCACGCCCCCGGCTCTGGTCTACATCCAATACATCCTCCAATACATACATATATCATTCATACACACATATATCCCATGTCCTGGCATCCATCCTGGAGTGCTGGAGGCGAAAATGTGGATACCCAAAAGTGGAGTAACATTTCAAGAAAACCAAAAACAAGAAATCAAACGAAACAAAAATAAATTTGTGGCCATTTTCCAAGTATTTGTGAAGCATTCCCGAACCGACTTCTCACTGGGCTCCGGGATACAGTACTTGGCCATGGCCTCCATGGCCATCTCCGATGACCATTTTCTCCCTTCTCCCTTCTTGCAGAAAACCAGATGGACGGCTCTTGGTTTGCTTTTATTCGCGAACAGTGTCTGGTATGGAGTACAAGGATATTCAAATATTCAGTTGGAACCAGTCATCCGCAGCGCAGCTCCCTGTAGGCGAGACAAGCCCTCTTGAGGTCCACCAGGCGCGGAACAAGACCAGCCCGCAGCTCCGGATGGGCCACCAGAAGCGTGCCTGCACTCTGAAATGGAGATGGACGGAATGAGGAGGGATTCTCGCCCACTTCGTTGATGGAAGCATACCTGGTCGTTGGAGCTGAGCTGGCCGAGGGAGGCGAGCCTCGTCTTGTCGGTCCTCAGGTGGCGGATCAGCTTTTCCGTGATGGCAATGGCCTCTTTAATGTTCCCAGTCAGGACTCGCTGGAGGGTCTCGATGGTGACCAGCTCTTCTTGGTGGACTGGCTTGGGCTTGGGCTTGAGCTTGGGCTTGGGCTTGGGCTTGGGCTTGGGCTTGGGCTTGGGCTTGGACTTGCTTCCACTTCCAGCCCAGAATCCCCTGCACTTATCCCGCAATCCGGCTGTTTTCGGTGGCTCGTCCTGGGAAGCGTGTTCTGCCACGCCCCTCCTCCCCGCCTCCGAGCGCTTTGGGTCGCTGGAGATTGGTTCCCAGAGACCATCGGCGGCACAGCCGGATCCCTCTCGAAGGGTGCTCTCCTGCGAGGGCTTCTCCGAGAGCTCCTCTCCAGTCTCCATGGCATCTGCTGGAGGCTCCTTGCCAGCCAGCAGAGCCTCCAGCTCCTGCACCCTCCTGCCGTAGACGCCGTCCGGGCCGAAGTCGTGCTCGAGGCTCTTGAGCATTGCCCGGAAGTGCTCCTCCAGAGCGGCGGCCTTCAAGCCATGCAGGTGGTTGAGGGAAGTTGCTGCGCTCTCCAGGCCAGTGCCGAGTGCTGTGGCAATTGTATTCCAGAACCGCTCCTTGTCCGCGGGAGAGGCGACTGGCCCGTCCAGGAGAGGAATCAGGGTCTCCAGGGTGCTGGCGTCGGAGACACTCCACTGGAGCATCTGATCAGTACTCCTCCGGTAGGCGTGGCGGACGAGGGTGTGGTCGGCCCGCAGCTGGTCCAGCCTGTGCCTGCTCCCAGCCTCTCCCAGGTAGCCCAGCGTGTTCTTGTCTATCTCGTTGACCGTCCTCTGCAGGTCGGCCAGCCCCATCTGCGAGTCGACGTCCCTCGTGAGTTCCTGCAGGATCTCGGTCAGAGTCCGGAGGGTTCCTTCCACGACTTGGGCGTCACTAGGCGCCAACTGGGCCTCGGCAGTCGAAACCATTGCGAGTATCAAGTACTATGTGTCTGAGACCAGCGTCGCTAGAGAACCTGCGTCCGCGGCGACTCGATCTCCACTGAGTTATCGGACAGCGACTGCTGCGTCGTTCCAGCTCGCTCAGCCGCGTAATGGTAGTGGTGGTGGTGGTGGTAGTGGTAGTGGTAGTGGTAGTGGTAGGGGTAGTGGTGGTAGAGTGCTCCGGCGTGCTTGTGTGAGACGGGATCGAGGAGGGGATGCCGGGTGGAGCAACGGGGGGAATGCCAAGCCTACCAGGACCTGGAGAACGGGCTGCTGCGTATTTCAAGGATTGTGGTGAGGTGCCGATACGAGTGGGACAGACGAGTGAGGTTCTCGAAACTGCAAAGGGCCATCGACAAAGTCCGTGGATATGTTGGGCCGGGATACGAGGGTAGCGCCAAGGACAGGATAGCACGGTTGGATTTTTTGAATCGCGAGGCGCGGAGCTTATACGAGGAAGGGGTGGGCCTGATCTTCGAGTGGTGTGTCATGGCCGGGAAGCGCTTCCAGTTGGTCCTTGATCTCGCCAGCGAGAATCAGTTGAAGGACATGAAGTTGGTATGGCGTGTGGCAGTGAAGGCGCTGGAGACCGGCCTGGAGAGAACTCTCACGTCACTGGAGCTATTGAACGATTCCCATTTAATGGTTTCCCAGGCAAAGGACCTGTTGGATTCCATTTTGCACGACCTGGTCGATGACTTTGGTCCCAGCGGGCCCTACGGAAGAAGGATACGATGCCTGCGGGCGTCGATAGAGGAAGAACAGTCGAATATGGAGATGATCCAAGGATCCTTATTTGTAATGGCATTTGTAGCCATTTTAAAAGGGGTCTCTTCACTGCCAATCCATGCTGCTATTGAATGCAATCAGCGGATAACGTCGTACGAAGTGCGGATAGATGGTGTGGAGTCACTTAACCGGAGGTCGAAGGCGGCAGTGGAAGAGGCCAGGAGTGTAATCCAGCGCGGGCTCGACCTGCAGCTGAACGAGGAAATAAAACGCCAGACAGCCCTCAGGGCAAACATTGATGCGACCCACCTTGTAAGACCTGGAGACCGGTTCGTATAGTCACTGGAGTAACCTACTAACCCGCACCCCCCACTTTCAGAGAAGCACCTTGCTGAAGTCCGACGACCCCAACATCCGAGCTGTGTTCGTCCCGGTTCTAAGGGAGCTGAGGGAGCAGTGCCGCAACTACGCCGAGTGGCATGGGTCGATGGACTGATGGAGCTCCCATCGTCGTTACATATTTTCCGCCCCAATAAAGCACCTCAAGTGCCAGCCAATATTTATCAGTTATTTATTTTTATTGGAAATGGGAAGTACACAGGGTTAGGCCGGTTGTCCCAGCCGAGTTATCCCAGTTATCCGAGAACTCCAGACTCCGGCCCGGAGGATTGTTCGGGCAATCATTTGCCGGCTTGGGCATAGCACACCGGATCGTATCCGTGCCATTTGGCATATTCCTCGCACTGTGACTGCAACTTCTCCAAATTGTCAACCATGCTCTTTCTGGCCGCCGGGCTCTGCATTTGCAGCATGTCTTTTGTCTGTAAACCGAGTTGGGTCATTCGGAAGAGGGTATATGTACATATATATATTAGTTACCATATTGGCGGAGTACTCACGTCGTTGGCACTGTCACAAGTCCCGAGAAGGGCGGTTAGGTTGGTCCGATCTTCCTCGAGGGCGCCTTTTATGTTTCCCAGCACCTTTTGGGCATCCTCGATTTTTTTCGTAATGAGTTCGAAACAGCACTGGATGCCCTTCAATTGCTGCTTCGGGTCCTTCCTCTCATTCCACTCAACGAGGCTCTTCACTCCATAGGACACCGCCATTCCGACGGCCAAGCCAATAGCAGCCCCAATGGGTCCGAATATGATACCGCCGAGGGCCGTAAAGATGGTACCAATACCAGCAAAAATGACGGCAGTGCGTCCTCTATGGGTTTCGTGGATTTTCTTCTCCAGCTCCTGTTTCTGTTTCCAGTAGAAGCCGCCCGGCGAATTGAAATCACTGTAGATATCGTGCTCAATGGACTTGAACAGGTCGCTCAGCTTGGACGCGTTGAGGTGGACGTCGTCCAATAGCCGAAGGGATTCCCCTATGATTTTCACACCCTTCATAAGCGACTCGGAGATCATTGCAAAGAAGATTTTTCTGTCGTCCTCGGGCACATCGTCCTTCCGGATGAAGGGAATGACGGTCTTGTACGTTTTCGAGGCCGAGATAGCCCACTCAAAAGTCAACCCGACACACCGTTCGTAGGTGTGTCGTGCTGTCGTGTTCAGATCACGGACCTGGTCCAGCCGCGTCTTGGCGTCACCCTGGTACCCCAGCATGGACTTGTCGATGGCATCGATGGCCTTCTGCAATCCGGGGAAGTTCACACGCGTGTCAAACTCCGACCGGTATGTGAAAACTACGTTTGTGAGGCGGAGAACCTTCACTTCCCAATCGCAGTCATCTCGTTTACTGAAGGTACCCATGACGTATCGACGAATTTCTCGAAGAGATCTTGATTCTCTGCTGCTTCTGCTCTGAAGGATTGAAAGCGACTGAACAGACGACCCGATGAGATTGGACGAGGAGCGCTACTTACATGTATGTATGGATGGATCGCGTATGGGAGCACTTGGAAGGGGCCGGCAGAGAGTGTACTCTCCAGTAGCCAGTAGCCAGTAGCCAGTAGCAGTACATGTATGCATGAGTGGGAATGCCCGGAGAGATACCACTACCACACCCATACCATATATATACATGGATCTTCGATAAGACACACGAATGGAACGAAAAATAAGAGAGCCGGGCCAGTCCAGTGCCGATACTACAACCAGGAGGACGCAATGACTGCGGAGGCGGAAAAGAACAAAAACTTGAAACTTTTCGAAGATAGCCTCCAGGAGCTGTCGGGTATTGTTGAGGGGTGCAGGTCGCAATTCTATCAGAAACTGAAGCTGGTGGAGCTGCAGGATGCCATTGCGAGGTTAGACAGGGACATGCTCCTCTATCCGGGGAAGGCCAAGGAGCAACTGGACGAGCTGCGTTCCCGATCCACGAAGATACTTCGCTGGTACGACAACTGCGTCAAACCGATCCTCCTGTCCAGTGTATCGGTCGGCAAGACCCTCACCAGCTTCCTCGCCGTCGCCGAGAGCCGGGATCTGGTGGCGAGCGACAAGGAGATCCTGTGGAGCATGATTGTCCAGTCGCTGAACAAGAGCAAGCCCAATATAACCAAGTCCATGGACAGCCTGAGCATCCTGAAAGCGGAAGTGGTCAGTCTGAAGGACTTGTTCACCCTGCTAGGGAGACACATTAAAGATGACTACACAACCTTCGGCATGTGCTCCCGGGCCAAACAGGACCTGAGAGCCAGGGACCAAAGGGCCAAGGAGCATGTCAACTACATCAAGGAAATGAAGGACTTCATGAAAGGGATGTACATTGCTGCCCTTTCCTTCGTCACGAAAAAGCCGGTGCCCAAGGAAATGGAAGCGAAAATCGAACAGACGATCGATTTCAGTTTGGAGAATAAAGAATTGAAGTCCTCCAAGGATTTAATCAAAATGATCGACGGCTTCCTCAAGCACCTCCAGGATAAGATGGCTGATGCCAACAAACTCGTGGACGAGGTGCTTGCGAGTCTGGACCGACTCCGGAATAACTTCAGAGAGGTCCGGCCAGTGGAGTCCGTCGTAAGTAGACACACACATAGTTGCGACATAACCAGAGGACCCCAGAGGCCTCACCTCATCCACCCTTGTATCCTTTAGGACATGGCATTCTTGGAGAGCAATCCGGAACGGCACGACCAGCTGATCCAACACATGAGTCACCTGAACAAAGCCTGTCGCTTATTCCAGAAGCAGAGCACGGAATCGGAGCACTGACGGAGCACGGTGACGGCCTGGGAGCTCCTGTGGCTCTATTATTATATTATTACTTATATATATTGTTGGGGAGCGTTGCACACTAATACTAAAAATGAATTAACTAATTAATTGTACTGTAAACTATCTCTGAATAAACTACCAGTCCCGATTCCCCAAAGCTGCGACTCTAAGCTGCCTCTAGGTGTCCCAGCACTGGTTCGTGGTGGCCACAGGCCGACCCAGGTCCAGGTCTCCCCGTTCCGACCCCTGCCCTCCGCCCCGTCCCACAGTATAGAGTCGGAGAGCGGTTCCCCAGAGAGCCCTAATCTGGCTGGTGGATGTGGATGTGGATGTGGATTTGGTTGTAGTTGTGGATGTGCCTGTGACTGTGGTTGCAGTTGTGGATGTGGATGTGTTTGTGGCTTTGGAGTGGCGTGGCGTGTGCAGCGCTCTCCCAGAGAACCGTGGAATGAAAGAATCTTGGCCGAGTTTCGGGGGATTCCCCGAACTCGAACTTCCCCCTCTGGGAACACAGTGATGGACAGTGTACGGACTATGGACTATGGACTATGAGGTGTACGTGACCAGATGCACGACTCCCTCGCCTTTGTTGTCTTGGCGGATGAGCAGAAAATCGGACGCTGCCTTCTAGGAATTGTTTTTTTGGAAAAGTGTCATCGTCCTCCCCCGGCGCATTCCCCCCGTTGCTCCACCCGGCATCCCCCCTCGATCCCGTCTCACACAAGCACGCCGGAGCACTCTACCACCACTACCCCTACCACTACCACTACCACTACCACTACCACCACCACCACCACTACCATTACGCGGCTGAGCGAGCTGGAACAACGCAGCAGTCGCTGTCCGATAACTCAGTGGAGATCGAGTCGCCGCGGACGCAGGTTCTCTAGCGACGCTGGTCTCAGACACATAGTACTTGATACTCGCAATGGTTTCGACTGCCGAGGCCCAGTTGGCGCCTAGTGACGCCCAAGTCGTGGAAGGAACCCTCCGGACTCTGACCGAGATCCTGCAGGAACTCACGAGGGACGTCGACTTGCAGATGGGGCTGGCCGACCTGCAGAGGACGGTCAACGAGATAGACAAGAACACGCTGGGCTACCTGGGAGAGGCTGGGAGCAGGCACAGGCTGGACCAGCTGCGGGCCGACCACACCCTCGTCCGCCACGCCTACCGGAGGAGTACTGATCAGATGCTCCAGTGGAGTGTCTCCGCCGCCAGCACCCTGGAGACCCTGATTCCTCTCCTGGACGGGCCAGTCGCCTCTCCCGCGGACAAGGAGCGGTTCTGGAATACAATTGCCACAGCACTCGGCACTGGCCTGGAGAGCGCAGCAACTTCCCTCAACCACCTGCATGGCTTGAAGGCCGCCGCTCTGGAGGAGCACTTCCGGGCAATGCTCAAGAGCCTCGAGCACGACTTCGGCCCGGACGGCGTCTACGGCAGGAGGGTGCAGGAGCTGGAGGCTCTGCTGGCTGGCAAGGAGCCTCCAGCAGATGCCATGGAGACTGGAGAGGAGCTCTCGGAGAAGCCCTCGCAGGAGAGCACCCTTCGAGAGGGATCCGGCTGTGTCGCCGATGGTCTCTGGGAACCAATCTCCAGCGACCCAAAGCGCTCGGAGGCGGG
Source organism: Drosophila atripex (assembly GCA_035045925.1). NCBI lineage: Eukaryota > Metazoa > Arthropoda > Insecta > Diptera > Drosophilidae > Drosophila > Drosophila atripex. The sequence goes on from JAWNOP010000076.1 coordinate 616,112, forward strand.
GAGGAGGGGCGTGGCAGAACACGCTTCCCAGGACGAGCCACCGGGATTTCTGGATTTCTTGATCGGATTTCTGTATAACTTCTGGGCATTCTTGTCTGGAAGTGGAAGCAAGTCCAAGCCCAAGCCAGTCCACCAAGAAGAGCTGGTCACCATCGAGACCCTCCAGCGAGTCCTGACTGGGAACATTAAAGAGGCCATTGCCATCACGGAAAAGCTGATCCGCCACCTGAGGACCGACAAGACGAGGCTCGCCTCCCTCGGCCAGCTCAGCTCCAACGACCAGGTATGCTTCCATCAACGAAGTGGGCGAGAATCCCTCCTCATTCCGTCCATCTCCATTTCAGAGTGCAGGCACGCTTCTGGTGGCCCATCCGGAGCTGCGGGCTGGTCTTGTTCCGCGCCTGGTGGACCTCAAGAGGGCTTGTCTCGCCTACAGGGAGCTGCGCTGCGGATGACTGGTTCCAACTGAATATTTGAATATCCTTGTACTCCATAGCACACGAATAAAAAGAAACTAAGCCCACATTGTGGCCATTTTGGATCCGGAAGCGGAGTAGCACTCAACCACAGGGGGCGGTGCCCCCGCCCACACATACACCTTGCATTTGGGAGACCTGATGTCGGGAAGAAAACAAAAAATTGGATTTAATTTATTCACACAGACGAGTCCCTGGCGGAAACATGGAACCTAACTGCCCAAGAGAGAGGCCGCAATGGCCTCCGTGTCGAGCAGGGTCAGCTTGTTCGTTAGCTTGGACTTTTTGTAGGCGGGCTCCTCGTCCGAGTCGTCGTCATCGTCGTCGTCGTCGTCGCAATTGTCTCCACTATCATCCTCATCCTCTCCAGCATCAGATTCGGTAGCAGATGCGGGCGCATCACCAGTCTCATTGGATCTCTTTTTATAAATCTTATCGGGATCTGGTAGCCAGGAGAGATCCACCGAGTGCTCACTATCACTGGCCGCACCCGCATCGTGGTCATCCGCCTCGTCGTCATCCGCCTCCTCTTCATCTTCGCTGCTGCCCTTGGCTGCCTCCGCCTTTTTGCGCAACTTTTCGCGCTGCAATTTGTGACGTTTCTTGACCAGCTCCCGGAACCGCTGCTTGTCGTACTGATCCTCTTCGGTGAGCAATGCCTTGGAGCGAACCAAATCAATGCCACCATCGTCATCGTCGTCGTCGTCGCCATCGTCATCCCTCTGTTTCCTGGCAAGAGCCTTCATTTGGCTGCGTCCATCGGCCACTGATTCGCCTTCTTCGTCGAACTTTAGCTTCGAGTTGACCTGCAGATTCTTCTTCAGCGCCTTTTTGGCCAACGAGGCTTTGGTGACCAGCTTCTTCTCCCGCTTCGGCACCACCAGGGCTTCCTCTTTCATTTCATTCGGCCCATCTCTCGGATCCAATTCAACTGGTTCACCCTCCACGTCGTGATCGCGTCGCTTCACCTTGATGAAGTCCTCATCATCACTATCGTTGTCGTCGTCGTTGTTGAAGACGCCACCGTCCCCACCACCGCCAAAGCTTTGCTTTTTGGTGATCTTTGGCAGAATGGTGGGGCAGGGATCGGAATCGTTGGGCTGCTGCTGATGCTGCTGCTGCATCAGCTTTTGCCGCCAGAGGAACTTCTCCAGAAAGGGGACGCGCGGCGTCACAGCCAGACCAAGGGATTGGGCAAAGGCGTCCAGGTCCAGACTGAAGACATTGAAGAGGCGCTTGTTGCGCATGAGGAAGACGGACTTGAGATAGGACAAGAATGCCCGCTGGGCAGTGGCTCTCAGTTCCGGGAACTGGGCCAGGAACGCCTCAATTTTGACGCGCGGCGAGAACAGCTTTTTGGGATCAATCTGAACGCAGCGTATGTCCAGGTTAAGTTGCTCCTTTAAGGCACCAATCATATGCTCCTCCTCGGTGGGCGTTAAAACGAGAAGGCATTCGCCGCGACTCTTGTTCCTTGCTGAGCGTCCAGCTCGATGTATATATTGGGAAACATCTTCGGGACAATCCAACTGGACGACCCAATTGACGGCGGGAAAGTCCAGGCCGCGTGAGGCCACATCCGTCGAGAACATGACAACGTGGCTCTTCTTCAGAAAATCCTCGTAGATGGCAATGCGACGATCCTGATGGAGGGTACCGTATAGGGACAATAGTGGAACGCCCGGACGCAGCTTACAGAAGATCTCGTAGAGATACTTGGCCTGCTTACAACTGGCCACAAACACAATTATCTTCTGCTTGAGGTGATTCTTTATGAATGACCACAGCATTGTGATCTTATCCTCCAGATTCAGGACAACATAGCTCTGTTGCAGCAGTTCGGGTACTGCTAGAACGGCCACTTCTTTGGTGGATGTGGATGGTGTTGCCTCGCTGTCGGCCGCTTTCGTCCCATAGCCCACATAAACAGGATCCTTGAGATTGAGCCGCGCCAGATCCTCAACGGTGTTCGTTTGTGTCGCCGAAAACAGAAGCGTTTGTCGTTCCGGTGGAAAGTTGTCAATAATTGAGTTAAGGGTCTTTTGGAAGCCCATGTCCAGGCAGCGATCCGCCTCGTCCAGTACCAATACCTCCAGGCTGCTGGTATTGAACAAAGGATTCTCATCCATGTGCTGCAACAAGCGACCGGGTGTACAAATGAGTATATTGCACTGATCCATGCGAGTCCGCTCGAACTTGAGGTTCTTGCCGCCAATAATCAGGCCAGCGGAGAAATCGTGATGCTTGCCCACCTTCTTGAGGGTCTCGAATATCTGATAGGCCAGCTCCCGGGTGGGTGATATGATGATGGCAGCCACACCATCCGTTCGCGACCATTTGTTGATGTAAAGATGTTCCAATACCTGCAAAAGGATAATAAATTAAATGGGTTTTTCGGGGTAACCGGATCCATTATACTGACGGGTATCAGGAAGGCAAGTGTTTTTCCACTTCCAGTGACCGCCGCACCCAGCACATCCTTGCCCATCAGCGCTGGGCCAATACTTTCCCGCTGCACCAGCGTAGGATTGATAAACTTGAATTCCGCCAATGCCTTTTGGGTTTTGTGGGACAGCGGAAAGTCCCTAAACTTCTTGATGGCCTGGGCATCTATTTCCGTGTATTTGGCCTTAAGGTCCTGAATCTCGGTATCCGTGGCAGCCAGTTTAGACTTCTTGAACTCATCCCGCGGTCGTTTCTGGTTGTTTTTGTTGTTTTGGTTTCCTTTGCTCGGTTGCGGCTTGAAACCCTTGCCGGATTTGAACCTTGGACCGGGTTTGCCCGGCCCCCTCGGTTTCTGACGCTGCATATCCAGTTAATACAGATCAAAATACAGCCGAATTAAACAAAAACACGTTCTGGGATTTTGGGAATCGCACGCGGGTATAACCAGTGTTGGATAATCATCGAAAGTCAGCTGTTTGCGGCGGTACTACATTTTGGTGTTAGGACATTTTATGAATAGCGCCAAATTCAAATTGTTATCTATTATCGAATTTAATTTGAAAATAAATACATTTCAATTGACTTTTATAACTTGTAGTATTTATTTTTAAAACAATACACATATTCATATTGGGGATGTACTTAAATTCACAATACATATCTATATAATCTTGCTCAAATGAAATAATCGTTTTTTGTTTTTATCTCGAGCGGATGCGATCCTTTTGATCCTTCCTCTTCCATTCCGTTGTCCACCTTGGCCCGGGTAATTGTCCCTTATAGTATACAGTATGCCTTGTTGTACATATACATATAATAAACACACACACACACACCACACATATTAATATATATATATATATATATATATCTGCACGGAGCTATACACACAATTATATATATGGTTGCCGATTCGGGTTCAGATTACGATACTGATTTCCGATGGGGTATGAATGTGTGATACGTTTACAATACATCGACTAGAGAGAGTACGGTTTAGAAATGAGCCTTCAACCAGGATACGTTGTACAAGGATACATTGAGATAGCTAGAATCGTGATCCGTATGGTTATTTAGGTGATCAGACGCGGGGCGTGCAGTCCGTGCACATTCTCGATGGGCGGGCAGTGGGTAGCGCCCGGCGGACCCCAGTCGTGGAGACCGCGGGAGTTGGCCAGCCGATGGGTCAGCCGGTGGGCGATGCTGAAGCCGCCGCTCCCCTCCAATTGGGTCAGCACAATGATCACTTGTCTGTAACGATAAATGGTTATTGAGAGAGAGAGAGAGAGTAGGATAGAAGGAGGGAACGAAAATAATGGACACCCACCTCTGCAGCGGCGGCACTGAATCAACCGTCTTGAGCTCGCCCCTAGTGGACACCACATTATAGCTCTCCTGGCAGTCACACTTGACATGAATCCACTTGTTCTCATGCCGGTTCTCCACCATCACCACCAGACCCGCCCAGCCCTGTATAATTGACAGACCACATCCGTTAATCCATATCTTAATGCCGTGATAATTACCAGTGCCGTGATATCTCACCTTGGTCAGGTAATAGGCGGTCATGCCCTCGCGTCCTTCGTGCCGTTGTCCTTTGGTCAGGGTCAGACTGATGATGGCATCGGCCAGGAGATGCGGCGATGGACTGATCTGCTCCACCAATAGTCGCTTCGAGCTGTGAATGGCCAGGATGCACTGGGGATACTGGTGGGGATCCTCGATGCCCGTATGCCAGTGATTGAATGCCAAACAGACCAGCAAGTAGATATCCCGTTCCAGCATCTTATGACATCCGACAAAGCCGCGCACCTAAAAGGGATTAGCGCTGGATTAGCGAGTGAGATCGAGTGGAGGTTAGTCCTTCTCACCTGACGCTTGCTGTGCTCGACCAGACGTCCAATTTCCGGCGCCGCCGGCGAACGCGTACGGAATATCACAACGCACAGATCCAGCTGGGAGCGCTGTGACTTCTCCGAGTTGCGCTGGCCCTCCTGGAAGAGCGTGAACTCGGCCTCCGTCGGCTCCAGCACCGTTAGCAGTACACAGGAGATGGAGCAGAGCGGCTGGAGGGTGCCCTGGAGTCGGACCTCGTTCCAGCCGGAGCGCACTTTGCAGATATCGATGCAATCAAAGTAGTTGAGCACATCCTCGAACGAGATCCAGAAGACGCCTTCGCTGGCGCCGTGCGGCATGAGGGCATCCCGCAGATCGTCCGTCCACAGGGACGAGTCATCTGACCAGTCGCCACGCCACGAATAGTGGCCCCATGGATTGCGCAGCTTGAGCAGCCGATGCCCCTGGATATCCTTGACATCTAGCACGGAGTAGGCGTGGCGCGGACGCAGACCCTTCAGCTGGTATTCCTCCTCGTCCACTTTCATGTTGCCGCCGCCACAACTGGCGCCCATAAGGAAGCGAACACACCGCGAACTGAGCAACTGCGCCCAGATCAGATCCTTGTCCAGCTCATCCTCGCTGGGCATTGGCAGGCTGCTGGCCTGGAGCGGTATACTCTCGCAGGGAGCACCCGTTAACGTGGCCAGGCCCTCGATCGCCCGCCCAGACACCAGTGCCTCATAGCAGCCATGAATCTTGGCTACCGCCTTCTCGATCAGCGGCACCCACAGCTGTTTGCGCTTCGCCTGGGAGTAGACCAGATGTCCGCGCTTGTCGCACGGCAGCAGATCATCCACCAACACGGTCGTCCACTTGCCATCCTTGCAGAGACGCACCTATCGAAGATTCCGAAGAACAAAATGTCAATAAGATTTTGATGAGAAAGATGAAATGAGATATGAAATGACGCTAACCTGGTAGGCACCCTGACCGCAGATCTCCTTGGTGACCAGCACCTCCTTGACCAAATCTTCGCGTTCCGCCAGCACGGCCAGGGCGCTGAGCAGCCAACAATTGCCCAGCACACCCTGACAGATATCGGAGGGCAGCGGCGTACGGAAGACCGCCCACGGCGGATAGGCGCCGCCATCGCAGTTGATATCGTGGGGACGACGCCACTGGACCACCGGATTACCCTCGGCCGCTCCACTGCCCGGATTGTAGTACAAACTTTTTGGCGCCGGGGGGAAGGAATCGTCAACGAAGAGCTCGTTGTTATCGCGACAATATTGGATGATGTTCTGCCACTTGTTGAGCGCCTCGGTCTCCTCCAGCTGCCTGAGGTTCTCCATCAGCTTGCTCTCCTGCCGTATATCGGCCGGGGTGAGTGCCACCCGTATTGACTTTCTGGCCAATGCCTCGCCCAGCACAGCGGTGGCTAGGCCACGTGGACTGGAGCATATGTCGCAGACGACGGAGGCGGCACAGTTCTCGTATGTGCAGGCCGGGCACTGCCACTTCTTGGAGCTGGAATTGTTGGTTGATGGAGTTATGGATCCGCCGCCGCCGCCGCCGCCGCCGACACCTCCTTGCTGCTGCTGGAGGTTATAGCTGGAAAGGCCAGCAATCGAGATGTTACGGGGTACGATGGAACCGCCAGTGCTGTGACGTTTTGGAATGGCTCCTGAGGAGCATCTTTGTTGTTGCAACTGGGAATGTTGTTGCTGCTGTTGTTGTTGTTGTTGTTGTTGTTGTGGAAGCTGCTGCTGCTGCATCCTAGGGGATGGACTCCTCGAGCCACGATGCCCGGCAGCTGAGGAAGATGGTATCTGCAGCAAGGGCATCGCCACAGATGTCAATGGAAGATTCAAAGATGACGGTGTCTTGATTTCTCCACTACCCGCACCATGGTGTCCTCCACCTCCTCCTCCTCCTCCTCCTCCTACGACCACACCACCTCCGCCCCCTCCAGCTACTGCCGATGTTGCTGCTGATGCTGATGCTGATGCTGCTGATGCTGATGCTGCTGATGCTGCTGCTGCTGCTGCTGCTACTGCTGCATCCTGCTCTTCATATGACTGGCCATCTGGCCGTTCCCTGACAGCTTCCAATGCCATCGTTAGCTGGGGCTGGCGGTGCGACTTACAGGCACTGCACACCGGCGAATGGAGCGAGTTCTTCAAAGTGCAGTGGCTGCATGTCCAGAACTCGCCCTTGCGCAGCGTCATGTCCTCGATGGAGGAGATGCTCTTCAGTTTGGATCCGCCGCACACCACACACGCCATCGCCGTCGAATAGTTGACGAGAGTGCACTTCTTGCAGGTCCACGGCTCCTCCCGTCCCGCTTCTGATTAAATGAGAAAAGTACATATTTGAATAAACAACAAAGGACATATGTAGATGTGGATGTATGTTGGATTCTGACCCACCTGTTGGCTGTTGGTGCTGCTGCTCCGGCTTGGCCTCGCACATCTCACAGGCTTGGAGCCAGAGCCTGTTGTAGGCATAGGAACATTTGATGCATGTCCACATCTTGTTGCGACTGCCGCCACCGTTGCTGTTGCTGGTGCTGTTGCCTCCCGGCTGCTGGCCGGACTTGCTGTTGTTGCTGCTGTGCCTCGGCTGTCCGGCTGCTCCTCCAGTGAGTCCAGTGGGTCCAGTGGGTCCAGTGGCGATGCGACTGCCACTACCCGAATCATGCGTTCTAAAATTTTATTTATAATTTTTAATTTTCAACAATTAAGTTCCTTCTTAAAATAATCATTTTTTTTTTTTTTTTTTTTAAGAAAAAAACAAAACAGGAAACGGAAAAAAGAAAAACAAAAGTCGATAGCCGATGGGAGTCACTTGGAGAGGCAAAGAAACAGAATTTCTGGCTGGGATTAGTCACTCCCCATAATGCCAGCAGAACAAAAAAAAATAATCAGTGAAGTAAATAAAAAAAAAAAATAAAAAAAAAAATTGATAAGAAAACAATGAGTTTTGTACTTTTTTTTTTTTTTTTTGTGGCATTTTGAAATTACATTTTCGATTCGGTGGCTTTGCGCGGTCCCTTCCAGACCTTGGCATAGATGGAATGCTCCTCCACCTGGGATGCCTGGGATTCGGATTCGCTCGCCTCGCCACTACTACCTAATCCGGCCAAGGTGTTGCTGGTATCGGGATCCGTGACCATATCGGTGCTACTGTTGCTGCTGCTGCCATTGTTGTTGCTGGCCGTTGGTGGTTTCTTCTTCAATTTGTGCTGCTTGTTCACCTGGGCGTAAATTGGCATTGTGGGCGTGTCTCCAGCAGTGGCTACTGTTCCTGATAATGCGCCTGCTGGTCCTCCTGCTGGTGCTCCTCCTCCTCCTACTACTGCTCCACCACCTGTTTTGCTTGATCCTGATCCTGATCCTGATCCCGGGGAACTAGCTATGGCCACCGCTGTGGCTGCCACTTGAGCCGCCTGGGCAGCAGCTGCTCTAAGCTGTTGCTGGGCCAGTGCCACGCATTCATTTTCATACAACTTGTTGCTTCCACTTCCACTTCCACTTCCACCGATATTGTTATTGTTATTATTGTTGATATTGTTGCTATTATGATGATGATGATGATGATGATGATGATGATGATGAAGACGCTCCTGCTGCTGCTGGGGCTGCTGGGACTGCTGGTGCTGTTGTTGTTGTTGTTGCTGATGCTGATGATGATGATGATGATGATGATGATTGGAGCTGGAGGAGCTCGGCTCCGACCACTCGTTCACGGCTATGAAGACGCCGTTCCGCGGTATGGTGAACTGCGTTGGATTCATACTCTTTGCTGATTGTGCTGTTGGAGGAGCTGCTGGCTTCCGCTTTTGAAGATTCTGTGGAGGATTACCTCCTGATCCTGATCCTCCTCCGCTGGCTACTTTATGCGGCTGTCGCTGCGGCTTGGCCTGATTTTGGTTTGGATTCAGATTCAGATTCAGATTCAGATTCAGATTCAGATTCGGATTGGGATTCAAGGGATTCCCTATTGGATTCCCTTTGGCTGCCGATCGCGAGAGCGTTGTGATCGTAAAGTTGTACTTCTTCTTCGCCCCACTCTCCCGTACCACCTTATGGTTCTGGTTCTTGTTGTTGTTGTTCTGCTTCCGTCGACAGAAAGTATCGTTCGCGATGGCGAATCGGGAATTGCTGCAGGCAGCCACCGGCGGAGTGATCCCTGCAAGAAATCAATAATGGATTAGTGTGTGTCTAAGGATGAGGATGAGGATGAGGAGGGGCATCCATATAGCATAGTTTAGTAGCACCCACCTGTCAGCTGCGGCGTGGGCTTAACCTGCGGCAGATTGAAGATGTCCTTGCTCTGGTTGTTGGCATAGCAGATGTGGCAGCTTCGTCCCGAGCTGCTCTTGTCAATGGCGGTGCTTAGGCTTTGGGTGCGACGCAGACCGCCACCTCCTCCCGCTCCACCGCCGACTGATCCCAGTCCAGAGCCAGCTCCAGATCCTGCCCTGGTTATGCCACTCTTTAAATGCCGCTTATGGGAATGCTGATGTTGCAGATTCTCCTCCAATTCCGGTTGATGGTGGTGGTGGTGGTGGTGGTGGTGGTGGTGATGATGATGATCGGATGCCAGGAGTTCGCCGCAATTGCCGAGACTACCGGCCAGATCCTGGCCACGCTGATCCTTGTAGATGGGCGCCAGATAGCTAACCGTATCGCAGATGAGACAATGCCAGGTTACGGAGCTGTTCTCCGTGCCGCAGGCATGGCACACCCACCGCCGGTTCAGGGCCGGATTGGAGAAGTGACGAAATAGTTCGATGGAGTTCTTGATGTACTTGCGGGTATCCTCGCAGTCCACACAGTTGGAGGTCAGGTTCTGGCTGTTCCGTTGCGGCCTCTTCAGGCATCCGCGCAGCAAGGACTTGTACACATGCTTGTACTCGCTCCTGCAAGAAGGACAAAGGATTTTCGGACCCGAATTGTTGGTTGGTATTTCTTTCCCTCTCTCTCTCTCACTTTTTTTTTTATTATTTCTTTCTCTTTTCTGTTAATTCTTTGGATTAGTTTGCTTTTATTTTTAATGATTTTGTTTTTTTTTTTTTTGTTTTTTAATTTCTAACCAAAAAAAACAAGTAGAGCAGTCCTTGCCAAGGAAGTGCTATTGTCCTTCTGGCTAATTTCCATTTCCCCAAAAAAATAGGAGCTCCTCCAATCGATAAACGTGTAAACAATGCTTCTTTCTCCAAATCGATTTTCCCCAATTCTCTGCCACTGCTGGTGCCTCTGCCTCTGCCTCTGCCTGTGCCACTGGCTCGGCCTGCTGTTTGTTGCACACACACACATACACACATGGACACAAAACACACAGACACACACACCCACACAAATACACACTCAACAGAGACAAACGACAGTGCTGACGGGTTTGGCTTTTTTCCCGCTAAAAGCTTTACTAATAATTTTCTTTTTAAATTTTTCTTAAAAAAAACTCTTCTTCAAATAATAAATAAATAAAAATGCACTTATTTCAAAGTTTTTTTTTCAGTTTTAAATAAGTCAGTATATTTATAATGTCACATTCTAAACAATTATAAAAACAAGTTATTATTATAAAAATACTAAACAATTATAAAAACGATTTATTAATACAAATAAATAATTCTAAAATACTAAAATATAATACTGTACACTGTATTCTTAAAAAAAAACATCATTATAAATAATAAAACTAAATATATTGTTAAATAAAACAAAATTCACATTTATTTTTCAAAATAAAGCTTTTTTTCCAGCTGCTTTTTTTTTTGCAGCCCCTGCCATAACGGTAACCTGTCAACACTGGCGCCCCACACATACACACAAATGCAAGCTGTTTGTTTTTGTGACGACGCACCGCCCCTCGGCTCCACTCCACCGCTTACCTGGCAACCGCCTTGCTGCTGCTGCTACTACTGCTGGTGGCGCCCTTCTCCCTAGTGTCCTTTTCCTTCTCCTTGTCCTGCTCGCCAACGGCTGCAACGGCGGCTGCTCCATCAGCTGGCCAGGAAGTGGCCGCCGGCGGGGCTGGATTCCGGCGATAAGTTTGCTGCTGCTGGTGGTGATGGGGATTGGGATTGGGGAAGACTTTTCGCACCGTGCCGCAGTTGAAGCACCTGAGCGACTCTGTCGGATTGATGGTGTTGCACTTGGTGCACGACCACTGCAGCACCGACGAGATGGTGCCCATTTCCAGTGGGGGAATCCCCGTCAAATGTTTCACCTTCCTGGAACTTACAGATACCTCTTTTTTCTGACTTTTCTGCTGGGGGAGGGGGTCGTTGGGGCGATGTTGCTTTGTTTTTGTTGTTGTTGTTTTTGTTGATGTGTTTGCTGTTGCTACTGGTGGATATGATGCGGCGGTGGTAATGCGGGGGAAAGTGCGGGATATGCAATGCACCAGCTCAAGATGAGCTTAACCAGGATGATTCCCAGGCGATGGCTACCAGTGGCATCCGTTGCGCAGCAGCTCCTGCGTTGCCAGCATCAGCGTCAGCGTTCTTAACTGTTGCAGCACCGCACGCAGCACACATATTTGCCACAAAACGATTCAGAAGCGAGCCGAAGGACCACAAAAAAAAAAAACGAAAAACCGAGAAAAAAACGAAAGCCCGAGAGCGAAAACCGAGAAGCGCACACTTAACTTCACTGGGCAGCGCCAGTCCCGCATCCGCATCCGCACCGCTGGCCAAAGGATATTGCACTTGCACACACAGGCTCCAGGCTCCGCTGCTGCTGCTGCTGCTGCCCAGTTCCAATGCGAGATACGAGATGCGTAGGATCGGGTTAATATATAATATATCACATATCACGAGTAATTCTACATTCTACATACGTAGAGGTGGAGTAACATCGATATTTGACAGTGACTATCGATGTTTTTATGGCCCATCACTGAAATGTTCTGGTGTGACCGTTTTTCTTCGATGCTAAATCTTACTATCGTTCATCACTGCCCCGTTAACAGAGTGGCATGTCTACATAAAATGTTATCGTCAATCAGGCAGCCCTGGCTTTGGCGCCATTCTTCACTTCTTTTAAAATAAATAATTCCTTTTATATACGTTTGTTTTTACAGCTAATACTTTATAAAATAATCCATACTAATACTGAAACCCCTTTAACCGTTCCATATATGTCAGTAGTATAATCATGCTTAGAAAATTTAACAGAACACGTGGCACCAAGGTCGTGACCCATAGCTGTCACTTTAGTTGCTAGAAAAAAACTCCATTGGAAAATAGTATTATTCTTCGCTAACAAAGATATTAAAATTAAAATCGTTATCCGACCTGTATGCATAAATAAAACACAAAAATTACATAAAAAAAAGGGTAAGAAAAAAAGTGACACACGAAAAGTATGACCAAATCGCGCAAAATGACATGCATCAATTCTTTGGTATTTCACAACCCAGCCCGTTACAGTCACATTTGGTCCACCATTTTGGAGTTGCCACAGATTTTTAGAAAAAAAATTTTACAAGTGTTGAATATTGTGGCAAAAAGACAAGAAGATCGGTACGCGCCAAAAGCAACGGTAAACAGAGGGCACTGCGACACAAGGTTCTCGGCACGGGCAATCCCGGTGTACAGGACGACGGTAGTTCCGTTCCGGAAGCGAGACACCTGGAAGAGGAAGAACTGTCAGGCGACGAGTCTATCTAAGGAGGCGACAGAACTGTCAGCCGGACAGAGAAAAGAAAAAACGACACAAAAAAAAACGACTAAAAGAAAAAAAAAAAACGCCACGCAAAGAAAACAAAAGTCACACCCGACATTAATAAGAAAGCAGCGGGAGCACCAGCAGCAGCCGGAGCAGAACAAGTTTAACTCGAAAATTCCGTTTACGAAATAAGAAGCTACTCCCGTAGTCGCATAATGAATGCCAAACGTGTCAAGTACTCGACGGCGATCAAGGAGGAGATTGTGCCCGTCATCCTGCAGGAGGAGGATCCGGATGAGGTCGAGGAGGAGGAGGTGGAGGCCCATGACGAGAGCGGCGACGGTGATGGTGGTGAAACTCAATACACCTATGCCTACACCACCAACGAGGACGATGACACCGAAACGGCTGTGGTCACTCTCAGCGATCGGGATCATGAGGCCCTGGCCAATGCCCAGGAGGTGATTATCGACGAGAACGGTCATCCAGTTACATTGCAACAGCTGGTGGAGAACAGCACCGTCGAGGAGGTGGAGACCATCGAGCAGGGCGACGGTACGCATACAATACTGCACATTGTACCGAACAGCATGCACGATGACCAGGACGACGAGGAGGTGGAAGACGAGGAGGTTGATGACGGCGATCTTGAGGATCAGGACGAGGACGAAATGGTCGCCGTGGAGCATGAGGTTGAAGGCGAGGACGATGACGACGATGTCGGATCTCTGGTCTTTGAAGGCACTATCGATCACAGTGCCGAGCAGGAGATGCACGGACGCAACAAGACCTTCTATTGCCCCAATTGCGGCAACTGCTATAGTGCTGCCGGGTCGCTGAAGCTTCATATGCGCGCCTGCCTGCGCCAGCGCAACGAGGTCTCCACCGAGGATCGCAAATGCAAGGTGTGCAGCAAGGTCTTCAACTCGGTGGCCTATCTCAAGGAGCACATGATGCGCCATACCGGCGAACAGCCATACCGTTGCACCCGTTGCTATCGCAAGTTCGTTGATGAGTCCAAGTACGCCGCTCACATGGAGTCGCACAAGCATCAGGACAAGCTGGAGGCCGAGGCCATGGCACTGGCCGCCCAGCATGGCGGCAAGAAGGTGGTCGTCAAGGAGTTCAACTGCTCCTTCTGCTCCCAGAACTTCACCGTCGTCTTTGATGTTGGGCAAGTGAAGCGCCGCTATGCTTGCGACTCTTGCCGCGACAAGTACTCCAATGCCGAGGCACTGCGTCAGCACAAGCAGCAGGTCGAGGAGAAGCGCGAGTTTAGCTGCGAACGCTGCGGCCGCAAGTTCGTCTTCGAGGGATTCCTTCAGCGCCATCTGCCCACCTGCGATGGCAGCATCAAGCGTCGCCGGGACATGAAGTAGAGGCGGCGCCAGCGACGGCGATCCCCTCCAGAGTCGCCGCCGCCGCCACTACCACGCTACGTTGTTATCGACCAGGTTCAGCCGAAAATAGAACTGGTTGATGTCGAGCAGGTGGAGCAGCATGGGGAGTTGGAAGAGATTGAGGAGCTAGAGTTTCTGGAGGAGGACGACGAGGAACTGGATCTGTATCTGGAGGGGCAGTAGTAGCAGCAGGAGGAGGAGAAGGACCATACTAATATCTACACTCTTTACACTTAAAGAACACAACAAATATAATAAGAAGCAGCAGCCTGCAGGCCACACACACACATGCATACAACTTTAAAACGGAAAATGCCTCGGACATCTTCTTAATTATTCCAAAGGAGACCGTTCTTATCTATATATATATAATAATATATATATATATATAAAAAAAAATATATAAAATTAATATAATATTGTTCAATTTATAAATATGATGATCGCGAGGCCAGCAAGCGCTATTAAATAGATGCAACCGGGAAGACGGACACGGATGATGGATGATGGATGGGCCAATGTATAGAACTTACATATATTACTTACTTTTAATTACGACTATTTAATGGTAAATTCCCACTTACCCACACACACACACACCTTATGCTATTACCTAATAAGGGAATCCAATCGATGTTGAATCCTAGAATAAAGAAAACTCCTAAGCAGGGACATTGATTTTATTCTCAATTGTTTGGCATTTGCCGATTATTGTAACTTGAATCAGGAATTATTTTTGACCAAAACTAAAAAAAACAAAAAAAAAAAAAAAAAAAAATTATTTTTAATCCAATCCCTTATGATTTTTTGGTTTGTTTTTTGGTAGAATGACAAATATAAATATTCATTAAAGATTTAAAATTGTACAATAAAATAGTCACATCTAATATTCGCAAAAAATAAATTGCAAATAATTTTATTTAATTAAAGTATTTACTTCTATGGGGTGGGGGGAGTCCCCCGAAAACAGCCATTTTTGAGCACTGTTTCCAGCTGGACGGCAACACCCCCACCCGAATATCTGGTAACATTGGTCCTCCAGGAACCCACAACAACCCACAGGCAACAGGCCACACAACTACTGTTTCCCATTTTGAACCAATCGGGTGCATATAATTGAGTCAAAAATGAGCGCTTAAGCGATTCTACTAACAAAAAAATGTGGCTTTTACAAATTAACTAATCCAGGGCAGTTCCCCTTCCAGCATTGAAGGGATTAGCCTTCCAGGGATATCCAACATCCAGGATTTAGGACCAGAGCTTGAGGTGGGCACGCTTGGCGTACGACTTCCAGTCAGAGTGGGCATAGAACTCCTTGAAAATGGGCGTGACCAGGGTATCTTCCGGCAGGGTCTTGTATACGGGCTCACCGTACCAGGTTCCCACCTCCCATCCGGGCACGTTCTTCATCAGTTCAGCCTCCTCGTCACGGTTGCGACGCAACTGGCGCAGGAACTCACGATCCCGTTCCGCAATGAGAATCGGATAGATCACATTCTGGGCAGAACGCATCTCGATCTCGTCGCGTTTCACCTTCTTAGCGGTCAGATAGTAGATGCCCAGACCCACGGCAGTCACTGCCACATAGGCGCCGATCATGGTGAAGCCTATGAAGAGTATGATACATGTTTATTTCATATCGGCGGGTGACCGGCCAGAGAGATAATGGGCCCTCCTTACCTGTAAAATAGCTTTTGGGAGGTACACGAGCGAAGGGAATCTTCTTGTAGCCGCCGGGTGGCGGAAGATCCTGTTTCGGGGCGCAATTCGGCACGGCCGTGGCCATGGTGACTCCTCCTGCTTGGGGCGAAGTAATCAGTTGAATGAAAAATCGAAATATACAACGCTTACACTTCGGTTAAGTGGTGAAAAAATGAAAAGTTAGACAGAAAAATCAAGACGCGTTTTGCATAACACCAGTGTCAGAGGTGAGCGATAATCGATAGTCCCATCGATAAAAACCTAATTTCTGTTTTATTTTGATTTGTTTTTATATAAAACGAATAAAATCGATGAAAATATGTTTAAATTTAATAAAGAAGATGTTATTCCATTAAATATACGGCTTTCAAATTTCTTATCGCATGAACATCGATTGGAAACTATCGCACCAAAAAATCGGCCCTTAGCAATCTGTCAAAGTTTATCATTTTCGAAACGAACGTGAGGTTCATTATTATTTTTATTTTAATAAGTGCACACACGCTAAAAAATTCGGTTGGTAAATATTTCTTCGACACTCATCGACATGCACCTATTACGCTACATAAATGCCTGTTCGAGCGCTCAGTTCCAACGCCGTACGTTGGCCAAAAAGTCCATTTGGGATTCGACGCCATTTGGACTCCACCGTCTGCGCTCCAAGCAGGACGAACCGGTGGCTGCCGAAGGTAATCAGAGGCAAGACCCGATCCAGTCAGTCGAATCTAAACCCCAAGCAGCTAAACCGGAGGCCCAAGAAGTGAAAACCGAAAGGGTGAGTATGTAAAAAAAAAAGCTGTTGGGTTCTTTGCTGATTTAATAAGTATGCAAAAGAGTTACAGATTTACACAAAACAGCTGTTTCTTCATTAGTTGGGACTTATATGGGAGAATGAGAAAAATCATTCGAAATTCATTCAAATCTGAAAAATTTGTTGATTTAAAAAGCGCGCTTATAGTGCGCGCTTTGCGTGGGTAATCATCACACGCTTACCAACACCAAGCCGCGACTTTGCATTGCTGCCATTTTAGTTATTTTATTACAAATCCCGCTGCTTTGAAACTGAATAAGTTTAATGTATTTTTACAAATTCATTACTAAAGTTCCGATTTATTTATTGTTTGTTAAATATAATAAACAATAAATTGTTTAATATAATAGAAATTAGAATATTGATGATTGATTTATTAGGTAAATTATAAATAAAATAAAATATCACAGATGATAAGCAATCATTCTGGCCAAAGTTTTGGGTTTCATTGACTGATCATAAATTCTATAAAGTTATAAATATAAAAAAGTGGAATTTTTTATTTAATAATATTTGTTAGGAAGGATAGTATGCCCTTATTGTTGGTGCATTGTTTATAAAGTATCTGGTGAAGTGAGCCGATCTTCATAAGGCTCAGACCATCAGTTATATGTGTTTTAATCTAATTTTTACAAAAGGAAAAGGAGGGTATATTTTAAGCGTTTTCTAGCTGTTTATTTTAGCCAATTTAGACACCCACGCTCCCACGCAACCTCAGGTTGGGCAGGTTGAATAGTGTGACCAACTATCGATCGGTGCGCGACGTTGCGACCAGCGATGCCAGAATTTTAATAAATTCCACATTTAGCTATTATCAATAATGGCAACCCTGTGCTGGTCAGGAAGAATATTACACTGGCGGTTCATTCAGTTTCCGCGCCCAGCCAAGAACACTTTACACTCCTAAGAAAGCAGCCAATTCTTTCACCGAGGAAAGGCAATTTTTTTCAGTGCGTGTGCGTGTTTAAAGTGTGCGAGAATTTAGCCAAAGCGAAAGTGTTGTAATTCCCTCTCCAAAGAGCCGCATCAACGTATTACTACCATGTCGCTCTATCGCATTACCACACGTAAATTGGCCGAGGCACAGGTGAGATTTTTTTATTTCGACCCTCCCCCCCTCTCTCATCTACTCCCCCTACTCCACCCACACAGTCCGAGTTTCCCGGATCGGATTCCTGTTTTCCAGCGTTCTATAACTGTAAAGTGTGTTTGGCTTATGTTGTCATATTCCTGATATATCCTCCCTCAAGCCTCTCTTCATCCTGCCTCTCTTGTTCTCTCTCGCTTGTACTTCGATTTTAACTCTACACGTCACGCAAAAAAAAAAAAAAAAAAAAAAAAAAGTTTCAGCCATGTGCTTGCGATTAAGAAACTTTTTCGCTTTTTATTGTTGGCTTGGCCTGGCCGACTGATAAGTGAAATTCATCATCTTTCCGCTGCGTGTGTTCTAATACATTACATAATCGTAAACGTAAACGTTGGGAAAAAAAAGATTATTGGCTTGCCTCTGCCTGCCTGCTTGGCTATTTTGGCAAACGCCCCGAAAACCGAAAATGTATAAATAAAATTTTTGTAGTTTCACGAGTTTAACGAACTCGATTGGCGGTTTCTCTTCTTCGCATTTCGCTTCTCGTATTTGATTCTTTTTGGAAAATTTCCACAAGTCCGGCTTACAAAAAAAAAAAAAGAAAGAATTTATGGCCTTCTTGTAATCTTACAACAACAACAAAGGGCCTAAAATGACCCTCTCTTAGGTCAGTTTCTCTTCTCACGCCAGGTAGCCGCTGGCTCTCTCGTCTGCCCTCTCTTTGCTCTCAGGCACCCAGCATCCAGTGGCGTTCTCAGGATTTGCAAGAAATTTTATTCCCAAAAAAATATATTTCATTAAAAATCACGAAACCAGATTAATATTATTGCTGACTTGAAAATAATTTGTGAAAACCCTCTTTTGAAAACCACCCCCACCCACGCCTCTGCCAGCGTCGTTTTTGTTCCGTTTCCCATGCGTGTCACGTTTGTTTTTGCCAAAAAAAAAGAAGAAAATTACTCTTCTCCGCTTTCTCTTCCTCTCTCTTTTTGCGGCCAAGAAGAAAAGTCCGCCGAATGACCTTAAAGAAAAGCGGGTGGAACAGCCAATCGCCCACTTACCACCCACTTTTCACCTCCCCCCTCGGACAGTGCATTGCAAAACACAGATATTGGCACAGAGATTATGTAATAGATAGAATAAAGGCAGAAGAAAAAGTTGCCAAAGCGCGGCATTATTTTTTTTTTGTTTTTGAAAAATCAATAAAAGTCGCTACATACACAGATTTACGAGCAACAACAACAAAAAGGGCCTGCAGGACGAGCCTCCTTTTGCGAGAACGAAAGAGAAAGAGGGCCGCCTAGCGAAGAGAGCGGCTACCGTTTTTTGGGGATGTCTCTCCTCCTTTCTCTCTTCGTGGGCATGGGTGGGCCGAAAATAAGGAGAAGGGGGGAGCAAAGCCCCTCTAAAAATCCCCCATTGAAATATTTGTTGCACTCGCCACTGGCGAAAAAAAAACAGTTGAGTAATATTTATTTTCCCCAAGACTGCGAGAATTCTTGCCAAATGTTATGTGTTTCTTGTTTTTTTTTTAAATTTTTATTTTGTTATTTATTTATTTGGAAATTGGCCAAAAACGCGCGCTGACGTTTTAATTTTTTTTTCTAGTCTAGTCTCTCTTGTTTTTGCTATAAATAATTGCTGTAAATGTTAAAGCTTTTCACTTTGCTATAAATTATATCCAAATAAAAAAAATTGAAAACATAAATATATATATTTTTTTTTTGCGTTTGACGTAGAAATTGCAAACACGCGAAGTTTTTTTTATCGTCCATCCGCTAATACGTCACAAATCGTGACGTTTCTTACATAACGCCACGGCCCTTTCTAGTCAAAAAAGCTAAAAACAAAAAAAAAACAAAAACAGACTAAACAAAAGACCAAAGAGCATTAGAGAGAGTATCTTACCAAAGAGAGAGGGAAAGAAGGGAAGAGTCTTAGAGACAGAGAGAGAGAGTGGCATGCAAAAATAAGGCAATTCAAACAGCTGATCAAGCGATTGCATAAGAGCTCCAAATGCATATTTTCTACAATTATTTTATTTTATTTTTTTAACTGCCTGTGGCAGCACTCGATTAGATGATTTCAAATCTAAATCGAGATTTTATGGCCGTGTTCCAAAGCTCAAGTGGACACTTTTCACCTGGATTATTCCAGTCATTATGCCAGTGTAAGGTATGCTGCTTGCCAGATAACGGTTGTTTTCGGTAACGTCATGGAAACGTTATTTTTATTATTTTTTTTTGCGAGATAAAAGCTGAAAAATGGGGTTTTGTTAAGTATTTGTTGTAACAATAATCCATCATATTTGGCACTAAAATTGTATATTTATTTTAGTTTTTTTTTTTACTCTACTTTTTGGGTTATGTAAGTTTGTACAATCTCAAGAATAAATTATAAAGTATCTGATAATTTTTTTTTTGCAATTTAAGTTGTTCCACCACATATACCTTATATACAGCACTATATCTTACCTACGTTTGTATTTATTTATATAGCTGATAAGCGTGACAAATTTGCGGCTGGGCACATGATCGGCGAACGCCGCTGATATCGCTGATAATACCGGGGACGAGACACGCAAGGCCCCCCCTCTGCGAAGAAGGTGTTAACTCAATCAGTTGCTTGTTTTTTTTTTATGTATTTAATTTTTTTTTATGGCAAAATATTTGTGTTTATTGTTATGGCTATTTCGCAATGCGCATTTTTGGCCAACCTTTTTATAGGAAAATTGTCAACAGATGTGGTTAGTCGGGGGACTTAAGGGACTTAGATATGATACTACTAATGGATATAATATGGAACCTGGTACTCGGTAACCCCCTAGATAGGTTCTGCTTATCACTTTTGTTGAAATAGAACACATGGTATCCCGAGATACGTTCTAGTTCTTAGGGGGAGGGAACTTTTTCTAGAATCCCCCCCCGAATCGTTTATGACGAATCGTAAAACCCAGCACCCAGCAACAGTCTAGCTCTGCATTTTTTTTTAAGTTTTTTTTTTCCCTTAACTGATCAGATCCGAACCGATTCGCAAGTCCGAGTTGAGTGGCTGGCTGATGGGGGATTACGTCACGCGGTACTTTCAATGCGATTCGAGTCTCTGATGTCTGTTTACTGTCGGATTGAGAGAGGGGGCGGGGGATAGTAGCGGGATAGTATCATTATAGACAGTGCCAGAGAACAGTGCACTAAACTTAATTAAGACGATTAAGGCGGACAGAGTTGACGAGGCAGCTGCAATTATTAAACGACAACCGTTTCTCTAATAACGGCGGCAAAGCACAAAAAATGATCAGACCTCAGGCCTCAGGCCCAGACCAAATTGAAAGCGTCACGCAAGGCGAGGAGGGGAGAGCCCAAGGTTCTCGTAACTCACGCTCCCAATGGAACATCCCATCAAAGCCCAACAGATCAAACAGTTTCCACTACAATTCAAATGCCAACAATTGCAACTACGGTAAACACTCCATAATTTTCACTAATTTGCTTGTTAAATTATTAATTTTTATAAAAAAAAAAAAAACCATATTAAATTTTTTGTTTTGAAATCTGAACTCTTTTTTTGGAGTTTTAAAGGGAGAAGATTTTCTGAGAGAGCATTTTTGGAAAAGTTTTATAAAATTATAAATCCGCATCTTAAACTCTCGATTAATCTTGAAAAGAACTGATCATCACTGTATTGTGACAAAGTCTGAAAAAAAAATCAGTCTCCACCATTCCGGGGGTCATTCGGCGGCTCACCTCGATGACAACTCTGCTATTTATTTTTGCGAGTTTTTATTTGCGCCTCTCTCGCGAGGCTTTCCCGGACTTTCCACGGTCGAGTGTGGTGGAGACTGGATTGCATAACAGTCGGGGCCCGACTCCGACTCCGACGACTGATTAGCGTTCGATGGCCAAAGGAAGTCTGCTGGAAGTCGTCTGTTTCCTTGATGACATCCAGACTAGTTGGACATGGCGATAATTGCCGGCGCGTGAGACCTTGGAATCCATTATACTATGGCTCCACACACAGTCGGCTCGGCTTCACCGGCCCATCGACTCTTATCAGCAGATGAACGCGCGCCTCTGCCGATAATGATAATGAGCCCCTCCCCGGCATTTGTATACAAATGTTATTTTCTTTCTCGGCCTTTGCAAATAAAAAAAAAAATAAAATAATAAAAAAAACCACCAGACCTCCCAAAATAAAAAAAAATTTGGCAAGATAAGATAGACATGGCACAGTGGAACGTGGTTATGCAAGACACTTGTATTTTATTTATTGTTTTATTTATTCTATTATTTATAATACTGTGTGTGACAGCTCAATTAATAAAGTCTTGGTTGGCAGATTTTGCGGTTTTTCACAACAAAGTGACGTTTTGCCAGGTTTCAGATTACCATACACTTGACAAAAATTTCTACACCGAAATTAATTATTTTATTCGTTTTAAAATATGAAAAAAATCAATTAACAAAGTTTTATAACAAAATTAGGTCCATATTTTATTTTATTGATAAATATTGTTTTTCTCAGTGCATCCGTGGGTATCAACGGAAAGCAATAATTGCGGTTGCTAGTTGCGCTACACCGCATATCATAAGTTTTATTTTTGGGTTCGTTACTCGACTATTAAACATAATTTACTAAACACGATGAGTATCGTTTTTTTTTTATCAATGAATATCGGGTTTTGATCGGGGATGTCCAAAATATAACGATATTGAAGAAAAGTGAACAAAAAGAGAAGAAAGATAACCGGTTGGGATACAAATCAGTGTTCGCGAATCATGCAATTCAATTTTGCAGTCGGCGGCGCCACAAGTTCACTTGGTTAATTGAATTTGTTGACCTACTGGCCGCGGTATAGTGTGTGGGGCTTGTGAAAGGGGGTCACAGGGGCTTGGAGCTGGGGAGCTCATGTCAATCATATATAAAATCGCACTTTGCGCGGAATCGGAATTGGACTCGCAATGAATCTTTGAATTTTATTTCCATTCTGATTCGTTGTTTGAAAAAAAAAAAATAAAACAAAAAAAAAAAACATGTATAGATAGAAACGCGTGGCAAAGATCATCAGGGGCGGGCCATAAAAGGGGAAATTAACATATTTAAATTATTTTAGTTAAATTTTTTTTATTTTTTAATACTTTGAATTAAAGTTCACTAAACTTGGAACAGATGTCAGGAAACAAGGAATGTTTTTTATTTTGGGGGAACCACTAGTTCATTGACGTTCCAGCGCATCACTGTTTTCTGAGTCATTGGAAGTATAGAGATGGGGAGATGGGGTCATCAGCTGAGCTCAGACTGCGCTACAGACGCCCAATGCCAGTGCTTATGCCATTTGCCTTGTACTTGAAAATACCGTTCAATGACAGGTGGCGCAACAGCCGATTGCAATCGATAGCATTGCTCGGAAGTGGTTGTCAGATTATAACTAATTAGCGGATTATCATTGCATTATGTTGTCCCATAAATCAATAGATACTATTCGATTATTCGATTAGTGTTATCGAAGCTTATCTTTAGAGGTGGAACTGGTTAGCTATACTTTTCGAGTGATATTTTATCGATGTTAATCGGTAGACAAAGCTTGCAACCAATTTTCTTGAATATATTCCTTATTTATTTTTTTTATTTTAAGGTTTCTTTGTTCTAGATTTAATGAGTTTGATGACATAATAAATTTCTTATCAATAATTTAGGATCGTACATCATAAGGCCTTATAGCACATGCTCTTTACTCCAATTCCTTGACTTTTATTTGCTCGAAGGACCAAAAAGAACTGTCGTTTAAAACCTAATTTCTTTTTCATAAATTTCTTTTAGAAACTGCCGAATGTGGGAGCCTACGTTCGCTTGATCGCCGCCGATGGACGCAGCCTGCGCGACGTCCTGGCCGCCAAGGTGCCCCAGGAGCAGGAGCGCGTAAAGAACTTCCGCAAGCAGCATGGCGCCACCAAGATGGGCGAGACCACCATCGATATGATGTACGGCGGTATGCGCGGCATTAAGGCCCTGGTGACGGAGACATCTGTCCTGGATGCCGATGAGGGTATCCGTTTCCGTGGCCTGTCCATTCCCGAGTGCCAGAAGGTCCTGCCAGCTGCCGATGGCGGTTCGGAGCCCCTGCCCGAGGGTCTCTTCTGGCTGCTGTTGACCGGCGAGGTGCCCACCAAGTCCCAGGTGCAGCAGCTATCCCGCGAATGGGCTGAGCGCGCCGCCCTGCCCCAGCACGTGGTGACCATGCTGAACAACATGCCCACCACCCTCCATCCCATGTCGCAGTTCGCTGCCGCCATCACGGCTCTGAATCACGACAGCAAGTTCGCCAAGGCCTACTCCGATGGTGTGCACAAGAGCAAGTACTGGGAATACGTCTATGAGGACAGCATGGATCTGATTGCCAAGCTGCCCGTTGTTGCTGCCACCATCTACTGCAACACCTACCGTGGCGGCAAGGGCTCCCGCTCGATCGACTCCAGCCTGGATTGGTCCGCCAACTTTGTGAAGATGCTCGGCTATGACAATGCCCAGTTCACCGAACTGATGCGTCTCTACCTGACCATCCACAGTGATCACGAGGGCGGCAATGTCTCTGCCCACACCGTTCACTTGGTGGGTTCGGCCCTCAGCGATCCCTACCTGTCCTTCGCCGCCGGCATGAACGGTCTGGCCGGTCCCCTGCACGGTCTGGCCAACCAGGAGGTGCTCGTCTGGCTGCGCAAGCTCCAGAAGGAGGCCGGCAACAATCCCTCGGAGGAGCAGCTCAAGGACTACATCTGGAAGACCCTCAAGTCCGGACAGGTGAGATTTTGAAGACCTTCCGAGTAGCTCGAAGGACTAAAAACTAATCTCTCACTATTTTAAGGTCGTTCCTGGTTATGGTCATGCTGTGCTCCGTAAGACCGATCCCCGCTACACCTGCCAGCGCGAGTTCGCCCTGAAGCACCTGCCCGAAGACGAGCTGTTCCAGCTGGTGTCGAAGATCTACAAGGTGGTGCCACCAATCCTGACCGAGACCGGCAAGGTGAAGAACCCCTGGCCCAATGTAGATGCCCATTCCGGTGTCCTGCTGCAGTACTACGGCATGAAGGAGATGAACTACTACACCGTACTCTTCGGTGTGTCCCGTGCCCTCGGTGTCCTGGCCTCTCTTGTCTGGGATCGTGCCCTGGGCCTGCCCATCGAGCGCCCCAAGTCGTTCTCCACCGATCTGCTGGTCAAGATGGTTCAGAAGTAAGCGAATCCTCACACGGGATTCGTCAAGGGCATCAGCTGGTGGTCGAAGCAGAACAAGAACAAGAAGAACGATGCAACACAAGGACGAGGCGAAGGCTAAGAAGACGGGGCAGCAGTAGATTGTAATAGACGAGAGAAGAGAGAGAGAGAGATAGAGAGAGAGGATAGCGAGGAAGAACGAGGGAGAGAGAGGGGAAGAGGATAGGATCGGATATCGATATGACGAAGCTGATATTGAAAGTTGGATATATACAAAAAGATATATATATATAAAGTAGAGTTGAGGAGAACAGCAACCAAATACGAACCAATAGGAAAAACAGAAACCAGAAGAAAACTGCAAACTGCAACCTGCAAACTGCAACTGCAAAACAATAAGTTGGAAATAAGGCAGAAACTTATTTTTAGTAGTAAAATAACTAACGAAAATGATACGAGAAACCACTTAATTAATTGTATAAGCTATATATATGTACTATATATAGGGACAAGCAGAGATGCGACAGTGTTTGCGCCTATTTTTTATGTTCAGCATTTTCTTCCTCCACAGACTACCCACCACCAACCACCCATCTGCCGTCTCCCATCTCCCATCCCTAGTACCCCTCCTCCTTCCGCCCACCACCCCCAACCTCTCTATATTTTGTTTATGTTTCAGCTTTGCTGACCAACCGACTAACCACCACCTCCCCCATTTGACCCACCACCCCCCGCCTGAAAACACCTAAAAACAATTACTAACTTGATAACATTTTACTTTTAATTTAACTATAATTTATTATGCAAACAAAAGATAAAAACGAGAGAAATACAATATAAAAACAAGTGTAAAGAAACCAACAAAAACATCTAAAACAAACACGAAGAAAACTCAATAAAAAAACAGAACAATAAATAATATAAATGCTAGAAATTAGTTATTGCCAACTTCACCAGTGGAAGCTGCAAATGCAAAAAGTTCGTTCATTGCCGTGCAAGTGTATTCGAAAAAGCAAATCCACAATAAACCTTAGCAAACTTTCAAATGAGTGTGTGTCGGTTCCATTTCCAAAAAGGGTGTTTTTTTTTCTATTCACCACACATACTTCCGGCCTGTTCGTAATTCAAATTTTGGAATTCTGCCGCCCGGAAGTGTTGCCCTCCATGTTGTGTTTTGGATGGTGTGACCAGGCACCACTCACGAGAATGGCTATCGTTTTGAAAAGCTCACAATATTTGGAAAAGGATTGAAAACAAAACCAAACAGATTGTTAAAGACAATATACCTTGAATAAAATAAACTTTTTTCCTAAAATCTAACAAAATTTGGTATATCATTTCTGGGAGTTTTATTTGGTAAAGGGAATGCTTCATTTATTTTAAAACAAATACATAGTTGAATGTTAATAGAATTTACATTTGTTTTTTAAAACCAAAACTAGCTAGACTTTTGACAAAAAAAAGCTACTCTCATCACTGGGACAATCGATAGAACTATCGATAGTCCGGCGGCAGGTCAGCAAAAGCGCATGTTACATCATTAAACAATTGAAAATAATACTTTTAACTAAAATTGCCGCAACTGAGAGCCTGGCAGCCTGCAACTGGATATCCAGCGGAAATGTACGTGCCCGGCCACTCAATCTGAATCTATATCCAAATCTGAAACTGAATCTAATGCCCGAGCAGCAACAATTTTTTGGACACACGCACGCAGCCAGTGGAATATAAATAAATAAATAAAACAAATATTAAACAATACAATGAGCGAGAGCAATAATCAGGTTAGTTGTGTACGAAGAGCGGGCGGTGGGTGGAGAGTGGTGAGAGAGGAGTATATATTTTTATCAATTTTTAATCAAATGGCAAAAAAAAGCAGCAATCGAGCGACACTCGATTCGATTTTATTAGTTCTTGTTTTGGATTATTTTTGTATTTGTTGCAGCGCAATTTCTTTAATTTTTAGTTGAGTGTGTGTGCGATTTGCGTTGCGGTATTTTCGTTTACACACCTGCGCTCAAATAAATAGCACTGGCCAGCTAGAAAGATGGGGGGGGGGGGGGGGGGGGGGGGGCATCCATGTCACGGGTTTTTTAAATTTTCTCAGAAAAAAAAACAAACTTAAAATTATAAAATTCTGATTTAAATTTTTGTGTGAAAAAGATTACTATTTTGGGCACCCGCACTGTCTTATTTACACTTTTTTTTTTTTACGTTTGCCTTTGATGTCATAATTTCATAATTTTCTTTTCATTTCATTTCAGTTTTGTGACGTTGATTTTTAAGCAAAAATTAAAAAAAAAAAAAAGGAAATCTTTGCACTTTTTGACGTTAAGATTTTTAAGTTTTCGTAACTCCCGGCGGCGGGGAGGAGGAACAACTGAAGAAGATCCTGTGTATCCTTAGGCTGCATACCTTTTGTTTTGTATTGCAATTCTCTTCTTCTCCCCGACAAAAAAAAAAAAAACAACCAAAACACCTATTTTTTGTGAAAAAAAAAAATATAAACCGGAACGGAATAACGAAATGGCGGCCTACTTGAACCGCACCATATCGCTGGTAACCGGGCAAACGGCCCCCAACGACAACGACAACGATCGCAACTCCTCATCCACGGACACGGTGGACCAATCCCTGTCGCGTCTCAACTCGTCCCTGCAACCGTCGGGCTCGACGACGGCGGCGAATCTGTTGCCGGGTTCACGGCCATATCAAATGAACGACAAATCGCCACTCCAGATCTTCGTGCGGGCCAAGAAGAAGATCAACGACATCTACGGCGAGATCGAGGAGTATGTCTGCGAGACAACCACATTCATCGATAGTAAGTACTTGGATCCTGCCATGGAGACAAACAAACGAATTGGAACTAACTAACTAATCCCCCTCTAGAGATACACGACGAGGCGGAAATTGTGGACAAGGCGGAGAGGGATCTCTTCAAGAGCTATGTCGATAAGGTGGCTGGCATTCGGACGGTGCTGCAGCGGGATCACATGAAGGTGGCCTTCTTCGGACGCACCTCCAACGGCAAGAGCTCGGTGATCAATGCGATGCTGCGCGAGAAGATCCTGCCGAGCGGCATTGGCCACACCACCAATTGCTTCTGTCAAGTGGAGGGCAGCAATGGCGACGAAGCCTACCTGATGACCGAGGGCTCCGACGAGCACATCAACGTGGTGGTATGTACCATACTTTTCTTGTTGCAATCTTGTAATAAAAAGTAATCCTCTTTTAATCCCGTCCAGAACATCAAGCAGCTGGCCAATGCTCTATGCCAGGAGAAGCTATGCGAGAGCAGTCTGGTGCGTATCTTTTGGCCGCGCGAACGGTGCAGTCTGCTGCGCGACGATGTGGTCTTTGTGGACTCGCCCGGAGTGGATGTGTCGGCGAACCTGGACGATTGGATCGACAACCATTGCCTCAATGCGGATGTTTTCGTTCTTGTCCTGAACGCCGAGTCGACAATGACGCGTGCCGAGAAACAATTCTTTCACACCGTCTCCCAGAAGCTGAGCAAGCCGAACATCTTCATTCTGAACAATCGGTGGGATGCCTCGGCCAATGAGCCGGAGTGTCAGGAGTCGGTAGGTTGTCCATACGCTGCTCTACATACGCCATCTCTTCCACCATAGAGTCCTGCAATCACCCCCCAAATTGTATTAGTTAGGGCCTATTGGCTAGAAATTGGAATTGTTGAATCCGTGCAGGACTCTAAACACAGATCCTTTTATCTTGTAACTATTCTGAGTCCTTTGGCGTCTATCTGTTGATGTGTTTCTGTATCTTTTGTTTTTGTTTATTACCCAAATCAATCAAACAATCAATCAATCAATCAAACTATCAACTATCCACTGTAATCAACGCCAGGAACTGGCTAAGGTAATGATTCTGAGCTAGACCTTGCTTGTTTGCTTTCTTGCCAACCCTCCTCCTCCTCCCTTTGCCTTCCACGTTGCCCATACTGTTTTCGAGAGTCTCCCTGGTTAATCGTGTCGTATTCATCCTCGATCCTCTCCAGGTTAAATCGCAGCACACGGAACGCTGCATCGATTTCCTAACCAAGGAACTGAAGGTTAGCAACGAAAAGGAGGCAGCCGAACGGGTGTTCTTCGTCTCTGCCCGCGAAACATTGCAGGCGAGAATCGAGGAGGCCAAGGGCAATCCGCCACACATGGGCGCCATCGCCGAGGGCTTCCAGATGCGGTACTTCGAGTTCCAGGACTTTGAGCGCAAATTCGAGGAGTGCATCTCGCAGAGTGCCGTGAAGACAAAGTTCCAGCAGCACAGTTCGCGGGGCAAGAGCGTCGCCGGCGACATGCGTTTCGTCCTGGACAATATCTACGAACGGATAACCATATTCCGTAACCGCAAAATGGATCAGAAGAATATGCTAACCGAACGGATTCAGGTCTCAGATCTCATCATCACTTTGAAAATCGATAAGAAATAACCGAAAAATTTTAACAAAAAAACTGATCTCATTTCATTGCAGGGCACTGAGACTCAGATGCTGCAGGTTACCCGCGAAATGAAAACAAAGATCCACAACATGGTCGAGGAGGTGGAGGAGAAGGTATCGAAGGCACTGAACGAGGAGATTTGGCGTCTGGGCGTTCTCATCGACGAATTCAATATGCCCTTCCATCCGGAGCGTCTCGTCCTGAACATCTACAAGAAGGAACTGAACGCCCATGTGGAGAGCGGTCTGGGCAGCAATCTGCGTGCCCGCCTCTCCATGGCATTGGCCATGAACGTGGAGTCGGCCCAAACAGAAATGACCGATCGGATGCATGCCCTCGTCCCGGACAAGGAGCTACTGGCCACCAGCACCAAAATGGTTGTGCGCACCCAGCCCTTCGAGATGCTGTACTCGTTGAACTGTCAGAATTTGTGCGCCGACTTCCAGGAGGATCTCGAGTTCAAGTTCAGTTGGGGCATCACCGCCATGATCCAGCGCTTCACCGGCAAGGTGCGCGAACGCAGCCAGAAGAATCAGCCGGCGCTGGTCCATCGCCAGAGCAGTATTGGGGTATATTTTTTCTATTTTCACTTACTTATCTCCGAAATGTATATCTAATATCGAATATGTTATTAACCCGACAGCATAGTGTGGTTACGCCCGCCAGCACACCGGTGGAGACGACGCCCGTGTGCCTGTTGCCCGGATCGGGAGGGATGTCTGGGATTACGCCCGAACAGTTGTCGTTGATATCGCGATTTGCCGTGAGCTCGATTGGATCCCAGGGCACGGTCGGGGGACTGGTGGTGGCCGGCATCGTAAGTTCAAACAGTACTCTCATGTAACAAACGCCTCTTGTGCTCAGCAAGCTCCGCAAGCAGGTGATAATGAAACGGTATGTGTATTCGCTGAATCCCGAACACTTGCAGATGCTGAAAACGATCGGATGGCGGGTCCTTGTCGGCGTCGGCGCCCTCTACGGCTGTATCTATCTGTATGAGCGTCTGTCGTGGACCAACTCGGCCAAGGAGCGCACCTTCAAGGGCCAATATGTCCGTCATGCCACCAAGAAGCTCAAGATGATCGTCGATCTCACCTCGGCCAATTGCAGTCATCAAGTGCAGCAGTAAGGACTCCTCTAATCACAACTCATCGCGCTATAGTTTTATTAATTATTTGTTTTTTTTTTTTTAGGGAACTGTCGAGCACCTTTGCCCGTTTGTGCCGCACTGTCGATACCGCCACCACCGACATGAACGATGAACTGAAAACCCTGGAGAGCCAACTGAACGTCCTGGAGGCCAATCAGAAGCAGCTCAAATTGCTCCGCAACAAGGCCAACTACATACAGAACGAGCTGGATATATTCGAGCACAACTATATATCGCCGCAGTAGGCGGATATATGTAGTTATTGTGGGGGATCTGATATTGGGGCGATATTGGTCTGAAGCTCTAAGCTCGGACGCACCTTACATCAAGGACTAATAACATTTAACCTCTTCTGACAATTTCATTCAATTTTTTTTTCTGTTTCATTACCGCATGTTTGATATGATTCTTTCTTTTTTTTTTTTTCGATTTAATCAAAATTGTTGCTTTTTCAAATCACATTTTTTTTTAATTTTTTGGAAAACTTTATTATGATTGTTGTGCATGGCCGGGTGCCCTTGAAAATAGGAATTATTGAAAAATACCATTTATCCCCCGATCCCCAAACTTGTTAACCTCGTAACTAGAAACTCTTGTCATTAGATTTTTTTGTTTTTCAATTGGTTGCTAGCATAATTGAAATATTATTTGACGGGATAAACAGATGATATATTAAAAGTACACAGAACATGAAAATATATATACATTTATTGTTGAATGAATCATGAGCGGAAGCGAAACGAAATAAAAACTATTTATGTAAGAATTTAATGTCTATATGGTATAAGGATATCGAAATAGAGTGAGATGGGCAATGGGCAATGTGCTTGGACATCGTTCTCCTTTTTCCTCTACCGAAGGACTATTATAGGGATGGGTATTATGGTTCTCCATATCCTTTTATATTATTTTCTTTCAGAAAGAATTTTTTTTATAAAACTGTTGTCTCGAGGAGACACTTTTGAAATTTTAAGTGATGCTGCCATAGACCTAGTTCCGGAGTTTTATGGCCGCTTCTTATCAGGGTCCACAGATATTACGACTTTCATAGAAACAAAGTGGAATGTCAAAGGTCAAATGATTACTTGATTAGACTTGATTAGCCACTTGATTAGAAACATCAGCATGATCTTCAGATTCTGAAACTTTTTCCAAAACTACCATAAGTATCGGTCCACTTATATCCGATTTTTTAAATTAAATTTAACTGCAAGATTATATAAGCTATTGCCTTTCTGTTTTTATTTTTTTGTAAGTTTTAATCTTATATTTTGATCGGGATCACACTGTTGGTTAAACATAGTTTACATGCTTTGTGCCACCACATTGATTAGCGTTTGTTTTTTTCTCCTTTTTTTTGTTTTTTTTGGGACATTGTTACAAAAAAATGTACAAAATATATAACTTGCGTTGTTTTACAGAAATAAATAGGTTTGGAATACAAAATATGATAAAATATGTAAAATATTAACAAAAGATTAAACAAACTTTATAAAGTACCTTATAAAGTTGATCTTTATAAAGTACACCGCAAGTTATATGTATATGTGCTTGTTTTTTTTTTTTATGTTTTGTTGAGTGGGTTTGCAAAAGGTGCAAAAGCGCTGGTCCAAAAGAGTAAATAGATCTCTCCCAGGGTAAACTAAACTGTGGGCGGATCGCTCCGTGTGTGTGGGCGGGGATAGGGGACAGGGGACTGGAGCGGGGGCTACATTTTTGGGGGGCATCGTATCACAGTACGTTATCGTCGGTGATGGTTTAGAGGAAATAGGGCGTTGTATTCTGTTTGGGTATCACCCGTTCGGCATCCGGCACCGCCAGGAAGATCTTTGTCTGTCGCTGTTGCGCCGTCTCGAAGCTGAGTATGGCCGCCACGTTGCCGCATCGATAGCAATAGTTTGGCGCCGACCACACCGTCACCAGCTTGCCCTCAAACATATACTTGATGCCCTCGTTCACCAGCTGATGCGCCCGACAGATCAAATCCAGATTGTTAATTGCCATAAAGTCCTTGGTGACATTATGACCAAACAGCCAGCCAGCTCCGCGCGGACTCTGGCCCCAGTATTCCATGTCCTCGGGATCGGACCATACCAAATCGCAGAAGGCACCCTTGTACGGTATCTCACCGTTGCGTTCTATGGTCCGGATTTGGTCGAGGGTGATGATCTCGGGACTCAGGCCGCCGTGAACGCACAGAATCTCTTCGTCGATAATCTGAAAATGAAACGAAATATAATCAGATCCTTAAGTAAGGCATAAGGCCAATCATAAGACTTACAGCGGCTATGGTGAGAAGGTCGAAGACTTTGCAGCAGTACTTCCATCCATTGGCGTTTCCATACTTGCTGAAGCATTCGTCGAAGAAACCGTAGACCTTGGTGATCTGACGGGTCTCGTGGTTGCCTCGAAGCAGGGTGATGCGGTTCGGGTATCGAGCCTTCAAGGTCAGCAGGCGCGTGAACGTTTCCAGCGAGTAGTATCCCCGATCCACAAAATCGCCCATAAATATGTAGTTGGTGTACGGAACTTGACCGCCAGTTCGAAACAGTTGCTCCAGATCATAGAACTAAATGGGATAATTGGTGTTAAACGATATGAAGCACATACATTTGTATGCTAGTAGATATATCCATATCTCACCTGTCCGTGGATGTCGCCGCACACGGTGACGGGCGTGCTCACTGGCAGGATGTTTGCCTCCTCAATTAGGATGTCGCAGACCATATCACACAGCTTCTTGAGATCATTCTCGGGCAAGTATTTGCACTCCTTTACTACCTCGATCCACTTGTCCACATCGCCCATGTTTTTAAGTTAAAAAATCTAATCACAAAAATATTCGTGTTATTCCGACTCTAAGAGATGGTAGTAGAGGTGGCGAAAATATCGATAACACTTTTTTTCTTTAATCGAAATTATTTAGCTTTATTTTTGTTCGTAGATCGGGAGAAGCATTATAAAAATTATTCTCTTGATTTTTAGAGTTTGAAATATAGTAGTAGCACTATAGAAGTTTCACTATAAAAACCGATACTTTTAACTTATCCATATATTTTTCAGTTCGAATATTTCTTGAAAAAGCATAATTTTTTATTGTTCATATAGTTTTCTTATCTATGATTTATAGATTAACAAAGATTTTAGTTTAATTTGAGAGTTGATGGGAAAACGAGTAAAATAATCATATATCAATTTACAAAAACAAAAACAGTTGCAATTGAAAGTAAAAATAAATAAGCTTTCAATTTTTGTTTACATAAAACACGAATCTGTACTATTCTGTTTTATAAGGGGATTTTATTAAAAATTTAAATTTTGAATTTAAATAAAAGACTATGAAAGACTATTGCAGTGGGTACACACTTGTCACTAGTTCCAAACTAAACTTTTATCGATAACAGATCCAGATGTGCGCGCCATAACTTTAAACTTGAAAATTATTTTCGTTTATTTTTGGCGCCATAAACTTAATTGCAATTAGCTTTAGCTGCTACAAATCATAATTAGCCTCTAAAAATAGCCAGCTTTTAACACCCAGCCCAACCGCTCTGCTTACCCTTTTTATGTTATGTTATTTATTTAGTGTTCATTTTTTCGGTTCGTTGGAATTAATTACGCTTTTAAATTTTATTTCAATGCTTGTTGAGCTCTTTCGTGTCTGTTTTGTTTTCGTTTACCCTTTCCCTCAGGTATTCGCATGTTTTTCGGAGATTGTTGGGGAAGGAGTGGCGGAAAGAGGGTATTAAGGGTTATGAGAAGCGTGCTGGCATGCGTTTTCCTTGGGATGGTGTGGGGGTGGTGGCATGGGTTAATGGGGCTGGGAGTTTGTTTTTTGTTTAGAGTCTCATTAGTGAGGTGCACGCCGCCATTTGATTGCTTTTTTTTTGTTTTTTTTTTGTTTTTTATTTAGTTTTTCTGCGTGTTCAACAGGAGCATCTTGACTTTGGGAACGACAATTTCCGATTTAATGGAATACGAATTCAGAATGGCTTTTATATTTTGTTCTTTTTCGTTTTGGAATTTCTGCAATTTTTATTTTCCCCCTTTCGCTATAAACTGAAAAGATCAGCTCTAATCATTGGTTTTATATGAAAAAAAAAAAAAAAATGTCTAGAAAACGTCATGTTTTCCAATAATTTTTTTGTCATGAGGATCCATTGGGATTCTGGCAGGACGTCCAGGAATCCATGGTTCTTCCAATTTTCCTTTAAACCACATTAAAGTTAATTTATTAATTTGTAAACTAAAGTAAATACATAAATAATATAGCTTTCTCTTTCTCTATTTATCTCTCTTTCCTTTTCTAAGCCTCCTCCTGCCGCTACTCCTTTATTTTTTTCTACTCCCATTTCATCCTTTTTTTTGTTTTTTTTTTTTTGCGTGCTCCATCATTAGTGCCGTTACTTTATTTTCTTCCGTTTTGGTATTCAACTTTAGTTTTGTTCGCTGGCTTTGGCTTTCTTTTTTGAGCTTTCGTGCGTCTTTTGGTTTGCTCTTAGTGTGTGTGTGTGTGTGTGTGTGGGTGGGAGTCCTGCCTCTCTTCCTGCCATTGTTGTTTGTGTCCGCGTGGCACAATGTTGACAATTAAGTTAAACTTGTTTTCTTACTTCGTTTCGTTACGTTTCGCCAATTTTGCCAGTTTCTGCGCCCCCCTCCTCTCTAAAAGTCAAAGTCCTGTCGTCTGCGGCTGATGTGGCTGATAATTATGTGCCCCCTGCACGGACACAGGACACAGGACAACGGACAGAGGACACTGGACAGTCTCTTGATTTCATTTTAGCCAGAACAGAGACAAAAAAAAAAAAAACATAAAAAAACAAAAACAAATAAATTAGATTAAAATCTTGAAAATTTTCGGCTGGCAGCAAACTAATTTAATTAGAATTTCTTTGAGTCAAAAAGAAATTATCACTTCATCCAGACTTGCATTAAATAAATAATAAAAAATATATGAAGTTTATTAGTTGTTTTGAACTGTGCAGCTGGAAAGGAAAGGGAAGAAGATGGCCAAAAGACCGGCATTTCTTTTTTGGCCATTTCAGACGGCTTTCCTCTCATTGTTGACGTTTTGTTGTTAACTTGTTTTTTCCTGTAGCGTGTCCTTTTCTTCCTTAGCTTTTTCGGCTGCCCTTGCTCTTGTCGCTTGAATTGTCGTCGAAAATTAAATAAAATTAATTACCGCGCAAGTTTGTATAAACACACACACATACACACACACACATACACACACACACACATACACACACACACACACAAACACACACACACACTGATGTATACCGTTCACAAAAGTGTCCCATCCACCTGGCATTTGATTCACGCGCGTGTGCGTAAATGGCGACCTCAAGGAGCCCACAGTCCGCCCACAGTGGCATCAACATTTAAAATCAACAACATCCTGGCCCTCTCACACAGGGCCCACACAAACATCAGCAAGTCACAACCGCAGGACTCTCTGCCAAAAGGATTCCAGTTGACCAGTTCGGAGGTGTGACTAACAACTCATCAACCGGGTAATGAAGCTTATGCTAATGTGGCCAGGATGCGTGGAAATTAAAGACAAAGGGCCAGGATATCCCTCTCAAGATGCTTAAATGTCTAAACATTTTAAAGACTCGAGTTCGATCCTCCAACTCACAAATTATTATATTTTTGTCTATTATTTATCCTTTTCCAGGATAAAAATCTTAAAATATTAAAGGTTTTAAAGCCTTGGGTTCGATTTCCTCTTAAAAAAAGCTTTTATTTTAAGTATAATTCTTTTTAATTAGACTTTAAAAGTAATATTAAGACATTTTTAGCATTTCAAATCATTTAAAATTAATTTCAAATTAAATTTAAAGTATCAGGAGTCCTTATAATGAACATCCATAGAGGCTCCACTGTACCTCATGGCGAGAGCGTGTCGCCGGCCTTTCCATCATCATTATCAACAGTTGCCATTCGGATACTTGGAGGCACAGCAGGCCAGAACTGGGATCCAGGCATGGAACGGAGAGACCCGAACGCAGGACCCGTAGAATTCGAGAAGCGGGGACTCCGGTAGCCAGGTCCTGGAGCCCGGATCCTGGAGTCGGCAGTTGCCGTGTTGCTTTAAATTATCTGTTCTTGCTGCCGGCGCCATCTCATCCTTCATCCTTCCAAACACCGCATCCCACTCTAGTTACCATTTAACGCCACGGTCTGGGCAACTTTAATGCACTGTAAAAAAAAAAATAATAGATTTATTTGTTTGCATTTTTTTTATGATATTATGCTTTTAAACATAAAATATTTAGACTAAAAAACAAATGTATATTACTTATTGCAATACTTGAATATATTTTATTTTTAAAAATAGTTTTACTTTTTTCATCAATTTTTCTGCGTGTACACTTTCGGGGCCAACAACTCTGCCATGTTTTGCTGTCATTTTTAGGCGGGTTCTCGTGTCGTTTCGGCCACGTTTTGTCGCGCAGCTGGTGGTGCTGGTGGGTGGGTGGTTGGTCTCCTCTCTCCTAGCCCGCCCCTAATGGGGGTGGGGCACACCCCCTCCGACCCCCCCCCCCCCCTCCCCCATCACACCTCGCAGTACACTTTCTTTGTCTCTGTTGTGTCATTTCGTGCGTTTGCTTTGTTTTATTTATTTTAACTTTTGCGCCCATCCCCATCCGCCTCTCATCTCCCGCTCCATTCCACTACTTCTTCCTCACTTATTACTATTACTTGTTGTTGTCGTTGGTTCTTATGGCCTTTTGACTTTTTACTGCTTTGGCATTTGACTTTTGCTTCCTCTGCCCATCTCTCTCTCGCTCTGCCCCGCTCCCAATCTACCTCTCTCTCTGTCGCTTTCTAAAATACAAAACGGAGGCGTTGCTTTTCGGACGGGGGGTGGGGGGCGTGGCGGTGTACATAGTTTGTGTTTGTTGCTGCGATAAAAACGAAAATAAAAGCCAAAGCGTAGCAGATAAAATTAAATAGTGACCGCCGAAAGGGGCGCTGCAATGTGGGCGTGGTCCACGTACAAAAACTAATCGTTCAATTAACTTGCGCCCCCTCCCCCCCGGCCAGTGTAGGGCGTGGCAGAGGGGGGAGTGCCACCTTGAAAATGTTCACAAACCAAAATGTTAATGAAAAAAACCAAAAAACTAATAATAAATGAAAACAACAAAACGGAATAGTTCCGAAAAAGGAGTATGTGTTTATAGAATTCGGAGATAAAAGAAACACTGAGAGAATTTTACAGTTAGAGATTCTTATTTTATAAATTAATATAAAGTCTAATATTTTAAATTAAACCTTTTAAATAATAACAAAAAAAGAAAACAATTTAATTGATAATTTTATTTATGAAATTCCAGAACTCCTATTAGTCACCCCCCGCCCCCCCCCAAACGACCCCAATACCCCTCCTCCTCTATTTCGGCAATACATCTTCTGTGTAATGGGGCGGAGAATGCTGAAGGCAGAGAGCAAGTAACGGAGAAGCTGGCGAAGAGACAGCTAGAGCGACTCTTTAATTTCTTTTCAGCACAAAACAATTATCAATTAATGTACCGTTATATGGTGTATGTGTGTGTACGTGCTCGGGTAACTGTATGCGTATGTTTGTTTGGAAATGAAATTGTTTGAGCTTACATTGTCAAGCGAAGAAAGCGCGTAAAAGAAAGGGTGAAAAGGCGGTAAAGAATATGTATGTATGTGTGTGTGTGTGTGTGTGTGTGTGTGGGAGTGGGGGAGCAGGGGAGTGTATACCAGGCGTGGCATCAGCCAAAAGGATTGTAGCTGCATGTCCTGGCAAACGAAGTTTGTTTGTTCGCGCGCTCGGCGGAATGTAAATATTTATTACATTCAACATAAAGCGCTGCGATATTGAAGGGAGCAAAAAGCAAAAGGCAAAACAAAAATGAGGGATAAGGGGAAGGACTCGATATTTTCGAAAATGTGATACCCAGTAACCGCTTTGGCAAAATGTAATTTGTAGCATACTTTAATGGACTATCGTTCATACATTTCCAGTTTTCAATAAATATTATATTTTTCTTTAAAAAATTATATGAAAATTATGTAATTTATTTTTATATTAAATATACCTTATATTAAATAGTTAATAGGTGTGAATTTTCATTTAAGTTTATTTCACACACCAAATTTCTTGACTTTAAGATGGGCCTAATCCTTGCTTAAAAGATACTTAAAAAAATGTATAGCATACTTTTTTGGTGACTTTGGACAATCTTACAACCCCAATACACCTTCATCACCTGCCTTTGGAAATGGAATGGAAAACAATGGTTATCAATCAGAAGGGATTGATGGCCCTTCGAGGGCTTCTTTACTTTAAAGCAGCATCTCCAGCAGTTCCTACAGTTGCACTTATATTTGTATCTATTTACAGACTATACATTTGTGTGCAAACAATGTAATTACTATTTGCTAGATGAATAAAATCCTTTGAAGACGTTTAAATATCATTTAGGCATCATTAAGTTACTTTTGTGGTGAAGTTCATTGATGAGAATCCAGGCATTTGTGGTTTTTATGGCTAGTTTGACAAAATTTCCACACGGAAAATAAAAAAAACAAACAAAAAAAAAAACCATATTTATTTGGGTAATTTTATTTCAATATTTACTCGCAAACAAATAAAATAATAATTTTCTATTTGTATATTTTGTATATTGTAAGTGAATTTTTTTTTTTTTAATAAGCCATCGAGCTGATGAAATAAACAAATATTGGGAATATAATTTGTTAAAGTGTTAGCTGCAATTGGCTGAGACTTTGGCCTGGGAATTAAGTCATTAGGCCGGACTATTATGGCCAAAAACTATTGGCTAGCCCGCATTTGTCCGGGCTTGAATGTGATTTTTGGTTTGGATGCGTTTTGGTTTCGTTTGCCAATTGCAATTTGCTTCATTTCAATTTCACATGATGCTCGTTCAGATATTATTTTGCTTTATTATCATGCTGGCCACTGGCCAGGTAACTGGAAAATGTGGGTGACTGTGGGTGGGTGTGGTACAACATACATATCCCCTGCATGCCCCCCTGACACTTTATTGCATTTGATTTCATTTTCTATATCAGTATGTATGTTGTATGAATTATATATTTATTATCAATTTTTTTTCCTCTGTTATTTGCCGGTTCGGTTCGGATTTCAGACAAATACGGACACGTAAAGGGTTTTCATTTCATTTTCCACTCGATGGTTTGATTTATTTTTTTTCCACTCATTTCCCGATTCTCGTTGAGCAATGCATTTTATTTACATTTGCTTAATTTTTGCTCTATTTGCATTGTTTTTTTTATGTAAATGATGTAAAGGCTGCAATTGTTGCTGCATCGTAGGTTTTATGGTTTGATTTGAAATTCCTTTTGCAATTGCAGTTCATGAG
This sequence comes from Drosophila atripex, assembly GCA_035045925.1. Lineage (NCBI taxonomy): Eukaryota > Metazoa > Arthropoda > Insecta > Diptera > Drosophilidae > Drosophila > Drosophila atripex. Next base: position 655,755 of record JAWNOP010000076.1, read on the forward strand.
CCATCCTGTCACTGCAATTGCTTTTTGGCTGCAAAGTGTACGGCAGCCCTGCATCCAGGATCCTGCCATGTCCTTCCACGTCCCGGAAGTTGGCCCATTGCATCTGCAAATTTTGTACAAAAAAAGGCAAAAACCACGAACACATGGCCTCGGGACAACACCCTTACAAAGGATTTTATTAAAAATTATTTTTTATTTTAAATATTTATCCTTTGAACATCATCCACAATTCGATATATATTTTAATAAGAAATTGGCAAATAATGTTTTTCAAAAGAGTAAGGTTAATAAAAGGTTTATTGATTTTTTGTGTTTTATCTTTTTAATAAAAGTTATGCTTGAGGGTATAGTTGTTTTCGATCTGATTTAATTTAAATAATTGCTTGAACTTAATCAACAAATAAATATTTTAAGGCAGAAACTACAGTGCATTTTTTTAGAATTCTATTACTATTAATCTCACTATAATTGTACTATTTTTTTTTAGGAAAACCGAAACATTCTAGAAATATTCTATTATGATATTTTAATTATTATTTACTTTATAGTCTCAATATTTTTTTGTTTTGTTTAATATTACAGAGAATTTAGTCTAACTTATTTAATTATTATAATTACTTGTAGTGTCTTAAACCTTTTAAATATTATATAAGAAATTCACAAATATAAAATTTGGCTAACAAAAAATAAATAAAAATTAATTATAAAAAACAACGATATTTTCCGGCTAAGACAAGGGAATTTCCTGTGTGTGGCTGTATCAGTATTTGTTCTCAGTGTACATGTGTGCGGTGGAACCACGTAAATAGTCGAAAATCCATTTTGTCTACACGCGCAATTATCTGCACTTTAAAATGTACACTTCGCAATGGCCTCATTCATTTTGTATGTCTGAGTATCAGTGTGAGTGGCAGTATGTATGTATTTGTCAGTCTGTATGTGTGTGTGTGTGTGTGTGTGTTTTTTGAGAAAGTGTTTGTGTTGTTTACCAACACAAATGCAAGAGGCCTCAATGTGTAAACATAACAAGTCTGTAAGCTTTTTTGGGTCCGTTTTTGGATTCAGAGTTCTCAGCCCGCATGAAATGCCTGTCACTGGCAGAGAGAGACGGCAAGCCAAGGCTAGAAAGAGATGGATATAAAGAGTGCAAAAAAAAAAAAGGACACACACACAAACACACACAGACACAGAGAGTTAGATAAAAACAGTGAGTTACTAAAAAGACTAAAAGTAAAACTTAGGAAAATGTTAATTAAATTCCAACAACGAATCAAGTAATTTACAACGACCGAGTGGAAAACCCCAAAGCACCGTTGGCTAACCTCCCATCCAGACACGCCCCCAAGAGACACACACATACACACATACACACACACACACACACACACACACACACATATACATATACAGTGAAAAACAGAGGCATGACAGTAAAATACGGGAAATGCTTTAAGCTAACTGTATTTTCGTGTGCGGCTGATGCCTCTAATGTCCTCCATCTCCCTCTTTGGCTTCTCCCCGTTTGGCTCTCGCCCCCTCCTCCTCTCACCCTCTCTGGGTCCAGTAGGTAGTATCTAAGTATCTCACAAATAGCCAGCCGACAAGAGCCCCCAGATACAGATACGCAGATAAAAGTGAAACAAATGAAGGTAAAATGTACGAAATATTTTTACGACATAAATTAATTATATATGAGGTTATTCAAGGGGAGTTCAATAAATATATAATACTAAGAATTCAAAAATATATTTTTAAAAATATAAAACAAAAATTAACAGAGTTCATAAAAAATGCAATTACTTTGTTTTTTTTTATTAAGAAAGTGGATTTTTAGTCATATGGTATATATATATTGCATATAATTATTACAGAGCTTCCAAAAATATAATATATCGTTTTAAAATATTTGTCGCCTGGTCCCAAAAAAAACACCAGACTCCTTTGCGCTTAGAGAGTGTCCTGGCCAGAGTGTCCTGACAGTGCGTCCCGCCATAGCGTTTAGATGCGTGCCCGAGTTTGTTCCTTTCTCAGCAACTTCCCTATCCTTGGGCCATGTCCTGTCTCCTTGTCCCTTGCCGCTCCCCCCCCTCCCTCCTCCCCCATGCCGCTAGCCGCTTGCCGCTTCCTCTTCCAATTACTTTTCGCTAGCTGGGTCCGAATCCCCTCCCCCGTTATTCCCCCTCCGTCCATTGTTTGAACGTGCGAAATGAGTGCAAAAAGTCGCCCCAAGTTGTTGGCCAGGTTTGTTGGCCGCCTTCGCTTCCAACAACTGCATCCCACAATCCCGTATTGCCACAATCCCGCTCCGTTATCCTTCAGGTCCTGTGGCATCCCTAGTCCTGGCCGCGATGCCCCACGAGCTCTGCAGCTCCAGTTGGGCAAACTTCAAAAACAAAAAACGATTTCCCGCCGGCGGCAGCTTTTCTTGGTCTCCGCAAATCCGGATGATTTTTCGAGAGATACTCTTACCGAGGGTCCTGTGGATATTCAGAAGAATATACATATATATATTTTTTTGATCAGGGTGACTGGACATTACTTTACATTTTTGCGCCACAAAGTCTGATAGTTTTCAAGTATATAGATTGGAATTTGTTAATTAATTATATATATTATTTTTTTATAATTAGGAATCCCCTTAGAAATCGATTGGCTATATCCTTCATATATGAACTATAACTTGCTATATCTTTAATGAAAAATGAAAGAAAATGCCCAAAAGTCTTTTTTGGTTATTGAATTTGTTTCTAATTAGTTACCATAAATAATATCTAATATATAAATAAAAATAATCTATTTTTTTTAGAGATTTTTGAGAGTATGATTAAATGCCTTAAAAAATCATTCATAACAATTTTTTTTGTGCAGTCGCTAATGACGCAACAGCGGTGACGTTTAGGGGCGGGGCTGATGGGCGGGGCATTTGTTGACTAGCCCTAAAGGGAAAATTGAAAAAAGAAAACAAAAAAAAAAAAAAAAGAAATAAAAAAAGGAAAGAAAGGAGGAGTGACACCCCCGCCTCTCGAGAGTCGCGAACGAGTGTTTGGTCTGGAATGCCCGAGGGCTTCGAATCAGGGGGGGAGTTCGTTCCACTGCGGTTTTGGGCGAGGGGGTGGGTAGCGGCAAGGGAGTTGGGTGGCGAGGGGCGTCTTGGGGGGCGATGTAATTGCCGGTTTGCGGCCGGGCTGTGCCCAAAAGTTAACAACACCATTTTGGCGGGAAATAAAAAACAAGTTAGTTAGTCCCCCAACGTGTTGAATTTAATCAGTGACCAATTTTTCACTTACCTTCCAACTAGGAAACAATCCAAAGGTTCAAGGACACTGCCAAAAAAAAATGGATATTAAAATGAGAGTTTAGAGATATTCGTAAGAAACTTGTTATCCACATTCTATGGAACTTGAGTGTTTCTTTTTAATTTTTTTTTTCAAATAAACTCTAAAAGGATATGTTATAAATTGTCTACTATAAATATAACTTGTTAGTTTTGCGTTTTTTTTTGCTGTGTACCCTTTTGGTTGGCCGAAAAACTTGGCTCAGAGGAAATGTTTTGGGTCATCTGGCCGTTGCAGCTTCGGCATCGATTTTGGCATTGGCATTGTGTGCCTTCTAGCCGAATCATCAATCCCGATTTTGAGTTTCCCCACCCCTCCCCCTTGACACCACCCCTGACACATCCTTCCGACACCCCCCCAATATCCACACAGACTTTTGGGGTTTTGTGTCCTTTGGATGACTTGGAGTGCTCCTCGTCGTCCCAGTTAGTCGATTGCCGCTTCTGGCCAGGATTTGGCAATGTGCCGCTCTTTGTTGTCAATAATTGCATTGATGATGGTAATGGTAATGATGATGATAATGATGATGCCGCTGGTGGCGCTGAAGGGGGGGGGGTGGTGGTGGTGGTGGTGGTGTGGCATTAATTGGGCTTTAAGCAAAGCTTAATTGGTAATTGGCAGACGGGCCAATAGCGACTGGCCGAGAGCTAAAATCCTGGAGCCAGGAGCCATGAGCCAGTGGCACGTTGGCGAACGAAAGAAAGAACGAAAGGATCAAGTGGCGGCCATGGGGTGGCGGGAAGGAAAATTGAAATAGACAAAGCAAATGGGATTAGAAGTACAATTTTGGAGCCTTACCTCCCCATCTCCCAAAAAGCTAAAACTTAATACCTAATTTGTGATAATTAATCTAAACTAGACAAAGAAAGGGTTGGAATTGAAACTTTGCGAAAACTACAAATGTCCGTTTAAACTTTAAGGATTTAATAAAACGATGAATCCAATTGGATATTGGCTTATCGATATTTAAATATCGATATTTCGAGCTTTCTCATATCTTAAATGATAAATTAAAATATAGTTTTTTTTTTTCAACTTTTAGCTTTTTTATGTTTTGGAATTATTAGTTAGAGTCCTGTATGGGTCCTCCGTCGCACCTTCCTTAATATCCACCGAACTTAAAAGCCCATTAACTGCGCGTTATTGGTGACCAAAAATTAGTAAAGTGGCCAATCGAAAAGTTGGCCAATACTCGTATTTGGCCAAAAATTTCAATCAATGTAACATGTCCATGTTGGCTGTTGCCACCAAATGACGGCCATCAAATCAGGGGCAAGCCACACCACGAACTCACCTGGAGGACAGGACACAGGACATAGGACGACCGGACGATAGGAGGAGAGGGAGGAGGAAAAGGATAAAGAAGGTAGAATGTAGGACCTATGCCAACCATGTTGTTAACGGTTTTACAATTTCGCTGATTGCCAATGGCCACAACGCGTAACGGTACCTGGATTAGTATCCTCTCCTCTTTGGCAAACAGCGGATGTCCTGCGGCGTGGGTGGCGTCCAACGTGTCTCTGAGGTGGCTGAAAAATTAGTACAGTAATCCCTCTACTAAGACTGACAATTAGATAATACAATGAGCCAATGCGAGGATGAAGGTCTTTGCCCCAAAGCCTGTTGCTCTTCATGATGTTTTTGGGCCTTAATGCGGTGTCGATGGCCCCCGGGGCCTCCCGTCCATCTTGAAAGGTGGATCTCTCATGGTGACTGCTGCTCCACTGACAGCATTTATCGCCGTCCGCCTAAAGCCTAATGAGCCATGGAACTTAATAAGCAAACACTTGTAATTACTTCTGTCTGGTGCGGGGAAAGGGCGGGGGCTTGGGCTGGGGTGGGACGATGGGAAAAGCCATAAACTGCGATTCGCTTTTTGTTGCTAACATTTCTCCACTCTCGCCCACAGACCCACACATCCTCATACACATTCATACACACAACAGGACTCGGCCATAAAGCGCGCATAGTAAATTGAATTTTGTTGCCTTTTGCGGCGGCCATCGCCGCTCATTCCCCTACACTCGAATAAATTCATTTCCTAAGTTTATTCAACAGCTCAACGCAGAGAGAGAAATTGTTAGTTAATTTTTATGGAAAAATATAAATAAATATATAATAATTAGTAAATAAATCTGTTTAAATATTTTTATATAAATAAAGGAAATTAACTGAGAAAACTAAAGAACAAATCTATTTTAAACTAAAATATTTATAGATTTTACAAATTGGATAATTAAAAGCTTAAATATACCAATTCCATGCATACCAAATGATATATATCGTAAAAATATATATATTTATGCATTACTCAACACTACTTAACTATCGGTAGAATAATTCATTTGAAATTTTGTATTTTATATTAAAAAAAGAAAAAGATGAAAAAAATTGAAAATTATAAAAAATGACACACAATAATTGTTTAAAATTATTTATAATTACTTATCCCTAATAAACTGACAAGAAAATCCTGCTTTTTCTGACAGTGCCAGTGGCGGAGGTGTGAGATTGTGATTGTAGTGCGGCAAGGACATGCCACGCACAGGAGCAACAGCTGCTTTACGACCTTAGGTCCTTTTTTCGGCTGGCGTTTTGCAGGTTTTTGAGGGAATCGGGGACTTGGAGGGTTCTTGTGAGGATTTGGCTTTTTAGGTGGCACTCTTCTTTTCAAGTTTATGTGAGGTTATGTCGAGTTTATGGCTGGTTTACCTTGAAAGCGCCCGAAAACCGAGCTAGTGGCAAATGATTTGGCTAAAAAAACCAAAATTTATATATATATGTATATGTGGCAGATAAGACGAGTGCCTGGGATTCCCAGTTGATCAATTCGATTCCATTTTTAGGTACAGTTGCGACACAGGTCTCCATAAAAGAAAGGTTTAAAAATAGCCAAAAAGGATACCGGGAAACTTTAAATTGACAAAAATTATTTGAAATGAAAGAGGGAATTAAATTCGAACTTTCAGAGAACTTAATTGCCATGGCTGACTTTTCAATAATAATTGTCCCTTTGAGGCCAAAAGTCAATGATGCTCTTTCATGTCTGGTTGAATTCACTTTTGAATGCCTTTTTTGTTTGCAAACACTTCTCATTACATTTCCAGTTTTCCACATTTATGTATGGTGGGCAGGTGGGTGGGTGGTGTGTGCCAACACGTTGCGCAGGTTGGTGGCATGCATCAATTTGTTGCATACTTAATGACCTGGGCCTGGTCTTTGCTCAACTTTAACACGGACACGCTCGAAAAATTTCAATAACAACCAAACGGCAAACGTCAATGTTTGCCATTTAACCGAAGCCAAATGGCTGAATCTCCAGTTTTCCCATTTCCCGCCCAGCCCGACTCCATACCTGGCCTTATCCTGGCCCAGGCCCGGGCCCAGGCCCATCCTGCCGGCCAATAACCACTATTGGGGCCCGCCGCCCCCTCTGTCATTTTCTGCTGGCCAGTTTGCTTTTGGCCTTTTGTTTTGCCTTTGCCGGTTGTTATGACACCGTCGGTTCCACCTGTTGGTTGGCCAGGAAACAGCTGCCAGCCGGAAACTGTATACTCTTCCAGGAAAACTATCTAACTATTGGGACTACCTCTTTTCCAATTATTATTTAATTGCAGTAATTAATCAAAGAGCAATCGCAGCCTAAGATAAAATATTGTAATCGATAATAATCGATTTATTACCTTTTTTTTTTTAAATCACATTTATTATTTTCCTACTAATATTCATCAAATTTATTCTGATAAAAAAAAACTTAGCAATTATATAAAATTGGTAATAATGGTTTTTAAAACTTAAATCTATAATCTTTAGTAATTTCAAAATTAATAATATACAATTTTTTGTTTTTAATTTTTATAGAAAGAATTTCATGAAAGAAACCAATCTCCGCCCTTCTTTAGTCCTTTCGCCACCACGTCCTTTACAAATGCAAATGCGGATGTTGGAGCCTGAGGATGCGGATGCGAATGCGAATGCGGACGCGGATAGTCACCAACAGATGGCGGCAGTTGCAGTGTTATGGCTCTGGCCAATGACGTCCATATGTCGCCTGCCATTCGGTTTTTGTTTTTGTGTCTTTTCGGCCAAGTGCGACAGAGGAGGGATTGGAATTGGTATTGCTATTGGCCTGGAAATGGCAATCGGTGGATATGGTCGAGACATCGCAGTGATGGTAGATGCAAAGGACCAGGGAATAACCAGAAAGGACCGGCAGAGGAGCAGAGATATCCTTGGAGAGGGGGAATGCATCGATGTCATCGCTTTTGGGCATTAACCGCGCTAACGATGCAACTGAGTGGCGGCGTCGTTGGGCGGCTTGGTAATAAAGTCAGTTGACTTTATAGCCACGTTTGATTGTCTTGGCCATTTGGCCATTCTGTCAGCGGAATGCTGAAAGCATTCAGAGATTTTCCAGGCAACAGAAATGGGCAGACATGCGCCGACGATATTCAAAAGATTTCAACAGAACGCTGTCGTCTGCGGAATATCCTCATCTGTGTCTCCACATCCATATGTCGCCATGAATAATGAATCGAATCAACTCCAGCAATCGTCCAATCCTGATTTGGTTTATTAGTTTCCAAATTATCAAGTCCAACTTATGAGATTTAAGAATTCTTCCCTACGACATGCCTATTGGTATTTTAAATAAATAAAAAGTATTCCTTAAAGTTGTCCACATCGAAGGACAAGCCTATATTGCCTTTCCCGATGGCCATATCTTTTCCATTTACCATCTGATCATTGCGGGGAATATCTTAAACGATTTGTGGATCGATTTCCAGTAAATCTGCATCAAAATCTGAGATCGACAAAATTTTTAAATTTTTTCTCAAATTTTCTGGGGGGTCCCCTTCAAAAATGGAGGTAATGCCTATATAGCCTCTCCCGATGGCCATATCTTTGCCAATTTTCATCTGATCATTGCGGGGAATATTTTAAACGATTTGTGGATCGATTTCCAGCAAATCTGCATCAAAATCTGGGATCGACAAAATTTTTAAATTTTTTCTCAAATTTTCTGGGGCTCCCCTTCAAAAATGGAGATAGTGCCTATATAGCCTCTCCCGATGGCCATATCTTTGCCAATTTCCATCTGATCATTGCGGGGAATATCTTAAACGATTTGTGGATCGATTTCCAGTAAATCTGCATCAAAATTTGGGATCGACAAAATTTTTAAATTTTTTCTCAAATTTTCTGGGAAGTCCCCTTCAAAAATGGAGGTAAGTGCCTATATAGCCTCTCCCGATGGCCATATCTTTTCCATTTACCATCTGATCATTGCGGGGAATATCTTAAACGATTTGTGGATCGATTTCCAGCAAATCTGCATCAAAATCTGGGATCGACAAAATTTTTAAATTTTTTCTCAAATTTTCTGGGGCTCCCCTTCAAAAATGGAGATAGTGCCTATATAGCCTCTCCCGATGGCCATATCTTTGCCAATTTTCATCTGATCATTGCGGGGAATATTTTAAACGATTTGTGGATCGATTTCCAGCAAATCTGCATCAAAATCTGGGATCGACAAAATTTTTAAATTTTTTCTCAAATTTTCTGGGGCTCCCCTTCAAAAATGGAGATAGTGCCTATATAGCCTCTCCCGATGGCCATATCTTTGCCAATTTCCATCTGATCATTGCGGGGAATATCTTAAACGATTTGTGGATCGATTTCCAGTAAATCTGCATCAAAATTTGGGATCGACAAAATTTTTAAATTTTTTCTCAAATTTTCTGGGAAGTCCCCTTCAAAAATGGAGGTAAGTGCCTATATAGCCTCTCCCGATGGCCATATCTTTGCCAATTTCCATCTGATCATTGCGGGGAATATCTTAAACGATTTGTGGATCAATTTCCAGCAAATCTGCATCAAAATCTGGGATCGACAAAATTTTTAAATTTTTTCTCAAATTTTCTGGCGGTCCCCTTCAAAAATGGAGATAGTGCCTATATAGCCTCTCCCGATGGCCATATCTTTGCCAATTTCCATCTGATCATTGCGGGGAATATCTTAAACGATTTGTGGATCGATTTCCAGTAAATCTGCATCAAAATTTGGGATCGGCAAAATTTTTAAATTTTTTCTCAAATTTTCTGGGAAGTCCCCTTCAAAAATGGAAGTAAGTGCCTATATAGCCTCTCCCGATGGCCATATCTTTTCCATTTACCATCTGATCATTGCGGGGAATATCTTAAACGATTTGTGGATCGATTTCCAGCAAATCTGCATCAAAATCTGGGATCGACAAAATTTTTAAATTTTTTCTCAAATTTTCTGGGGCTCCCCTTCAAAAATGGAGATAGTGCCTATATAGCCTCTCCCGATGGCCATATCTTTGCCAATTTTCATCTGATCATTGCGGGGAATATTTTAAACGATTTGTGGATCGATTTCCAGCAAATCTGCATCAAAATCTGGGATCGACAAAATTTTTAAATTTTTTCTCAAATTTTCTGGGGCTCCCCTTCAAAAATGGAGATAGTGCCTATATAGCCTCTCCCGATGGCCATATCTTTGCCAATTTCCATCTGATCATTGCGGGGAATATCTTAAACGATTTGTGGATCGATTTCCAGTAAATCTGCATCAAAATTTGGGATCGACAAAATTTTTAAATTTTTTCTCAAATTTTCTGGGAAGTCCCCTTCAAAAATGGAGGTAAGTGCCTATATAGCCTCTCCCGATGGCCATATCTTTTCCATTTACCATCTGATCATTGCGGGGAATATCTTAAACGATTTGTGGATCGATTTCCAGCAAATCTGCATCAAAATCTGGGATCGACAAAATTTTTAAATTTTTTCTCAAATTTTCTGGGAAGTCCCCTTCAGAAATGGAGGTAAGTGCCTATATAGCCTCTCCCGATGGCCATATCTTTTCCATTTACCATCTGATCATTGCGGGGAATATCTTAAACGATTTGTGGATCGATTTCCAGCAAATCTGCATCAAAATCTGGGATCGACAAAATTTTTAAATTTTTTCTCAAATTTTCTGGGGCTCCCCTTCAAAAATGGAGATAGTGCCTATATAGCCTCTCCCGATGGCCATATCTTTGCCAATTTCCATCTGATCATTGCGGGGAATATTTTAAACGATTTGTGGATCGATTTCCAGCAAATCTACATAAAAGTCTGGGAACAAAAAAATTTTTTGATTTTTTCTCAAATTTTCTGGGGCTCCCCTTCAAAAATGGAGATAGTGCCTATATAGCCTCTCCCGATGGCCATATCTTTGCCAATTTTCATCTGATCATTGTGGGGAATATCTTAAACGATTTGTGGATCGATTTCCAGTAAATCTGCATCAAAATCTGGGATCGACAAAATTTTTAAATTTTTTCTCAAATTTTCTGGGGCTCCCCTTCAAAAATGGAGATAGTGCCTATATAGCCTCTCCCGATGGCCATATCTTTGCCAATTTCCATCTGATCATTGCGGGGAATATCTTAAACGATTTGTGGATCGATTTCCAGTAAATCTGCATCAAAATTTGGGATCGACAAAATTTTTAAATTTTTTCTCAAATTTTCTGGGAAGTCCCCTTCAAAAATGGAGGTAAGTGCCTCTCCCGATGGCCATATCTTTGCCAATTTCCATCTGATCATTGCGGGGAATATCTTAAACGATTTGTGGATCAATTTCCAGTAAATCTGCATCAGAGTCTGAAAACGAAATAATATTTATACAATTTTTGAATTTTTTCTCGATGGCTCCCTTTTTTTCTGGCAGTTCTGTTAAGTAGATCACCGAGGGAATACAAACTTCGCTTCGTACATATTTTGTGTTTTGTGGCACAGCCATAGATAGACAAAATGGGGCACTTGTGGGCCTCGAACTCGTATAACACATAAAGGCTCTCATCTTGGAGGAGGCTAGTTCAATTGGGGAAAGTAAAGTTTCCTGCGGAGTCGTAAACACAGACGTAAAAACGGGCGACGAGACGATAGAAAAGCTTAAATAAAAATCCAAGTGGAATGCAAAACAGAAGCAACAGACACACGCACTCATACACACACACGTCCAATAATCAGGGGGCCTTCTGTGCGAGTGTGTATGTGTGTATATGAGTGAGTGTGTGTGCGTGCGAGGTCCTGATTGTGGCTACGGCTCCTTTTTCCAGGCCTTGGCTGCCATTTGCCATCTTCATTTCCATCATCATCTGCGCATCTCTCGCATCATAATCAACATGAAAATCAAATTTGAATTTATGAAGCAGATCTGGGAGATGGGAGGAGGGGAGAGGAGTGGGCAGAGCAGTGGAGGTTTGGGCCAGAGTCCTGGGGAGCAGGTCCTGTGTGCTTACATTTGCTCATTTTCATTTTTGTTGCCGTCGCTGCTGTCTTTCGCCTCAATTCTTTTTGTTTTTCTTGTTGTTGCGGGCAATAAGCGGCAAAACATGCATTGCCACACACACGCACACACACACACACACACACATGTGTATATTTATGTAATATACACATATATATACACAGGATATCTCTTAGCGATTCCTGGTGGCTGCCGTCTGCCTTTCGCCTTTTGCCTCATTTATTCATTTGCTGCAATTACATTCGTATATTCCCTGGCATCTGTTGTCCTTGTATGTGTATGTGTTCGTGTGTGTGTGTGTGTGTGTTGGGTGTCATTTGCTGGTTAAATGAAATCATTTAGCATACTTTTCGGCGCCCTAGAGTAGCAACCAAAAGGAACCTTCTTCGAACTCATTGATACGAAAAGTGCAAAAGAAAAAAATATTAATAAAACGATACAGATCGCACAGATAGGTGTAATAATTTCATAAGATATTCATGTAAATTAAAAACATATTTAAAAGGTGAAATAATCGGAGAAGCATTGAAGGGAATGCATAAAATATAACCATTAATTAATATTTAATATCGCAGGCTAGCAGCAAGGCCAGAAATCCTTTGCGTTCAGGTTTATAATTTTATTGATATATGATCTCTTAATCCGTAGAGCATTTCATGTTTTATTTTTGATTTTAAGCAAGTATTAAAATATAATTCCCATCAGAATAGTAGGCCTTGAGTTTATATTTTAAAACTAAAATTTACAATTAATAAAATCAAAGAAAAATATGAAATATGAATTGAAATTTATGTTTAATTATTGTGTTTATCCCTGTCCCGAAATCGGCAACATAAATTTTAATTATTATCTAATATTTGTAAAGTGGTTATTTAATATTTCAATAAACTAAAGAATATATCAGGCTTTTATCCGGATATTAAAAATAAAATAAATTAAACCTATATCCCAAAACTATCGAAATCCCAAGAAGCTAAAATAAAAGTAGAGGGGCAAATAATTCAAATTAATTAGCGGATCAATTTGAATCAATTAAGGAATCCTCGAGGGCATTGTTTCTGGTTGTTGAAGGAATTTAATTCCATTTGGCCAAGTTAGGGATAAGTTGGCCAAGTGCACTAGTGCCAAGCCAAAGTCAAAACCAATACCAATACCAATACCAATAGAAATAGCAATGGCAATGGCAATGCCAATAGAAATTCGAAATCCCCTTTCCGTTGGCTGTTTATCTTGTATTCCCTTTTCTTTGCTTCCGCTGACAAAAGCTTAAATTGAAGTTAGTGCTTTGTGCGCTTTCTAATCTCTCCATTCTCTTCAGAGTTTCTCGTTGAGCAAACATTGCGTATACGTAATACGTAATACGTAATACATATACGTAATATACCTTAACCTTTGATTGTTTGTAGGAATCAGTGGGATATACTATATATATGTGTATGTGTAAGGATAAGTATCCACTAAGCAGTTGGAATCTGTTGTTATGGCCAAAGCTGTAACCCACGACCTGAACTTCGTCTCTCTCTCACTCTTATCCTTTTTGCAGGACCTCGCTCATGTGCTAAACATTGTCAATGCCATTGTTCTTGTTCTTCTTATTGTGGGCAATCCCAGGACCTCTACGTCCTCCGCCCTCTGGTTGCTGTTGACTTCGTTTGTTAAGTTTATCTCGCACTGCACTTGTCTTGTCCTTATCTCGGTCTTGCCCCTCCCACCCCCTATCTTCATCCTCGTCCTTCGCTCCTTCAACATCCCCCCTTCGTCCTTTTGTTAGGAATGACTTGGAGTTGCTTTTTCGCAGCAACTGCTGCTCCTTTGCCGTCAGTTGTTGTTGCTGCTGTTATCCTGGATCCTTTTGTTATTATTTATTTGTGTGCGGTGTGGCGAAGGGTTTTCCACTTTCCGTCTTCGGGGGGGAAAATCTCAAGGCCACCTCCCACCTCCCCGTCTTATTGGCTCGTAAATTTCCTCCTTTTTTTTTTTATTATCAGTTTAAATTTAATTTATCTTCAGTGGGGGAGAGCAGCCAAACTCACACGGACAAGTGCCAATGAACACATCAAAATCAAAGAGAAGCTGAGCCGGCCCTCCTTATTCTTAAACAAAAATGGAAGAAAACAAAGAAAAGGCCTTTTCTTTGAAATGTTTAAGATCATTTTCCTCAAAGGAAACATTTTCTTAATAATTTTATTTATTAAAATGTAATAATCATCATTAATAACGTTACAGTTTTTGTTCAGATGGGGACGTAGCTCAGGGGTAGAGCGCTCGTTTCGCATGCTAGAGGTCCCGGGTTCAAATCCCGGCGTCTCCATTCGTTTTTTTTTTATTTTTTAATTCTCTAAAAGAAAAACTATTTTTAAAAAAATTTTTAAATGATTGGTTATTAATTCTAAAGATTTTTTAAATATATTTTCTATATGTATCTTTACAGTTCTTTGTGTTAACCAACGATGGCTATCTTCTAATTACATGCATATAGTATTTTTTTTTCAAATAAGTGATGTATATGCATACCGTATATCGATATTTTGTGATTTAATGGCCATCACTAATGGCCATTGACGGGTAACTTTTGAACGGTTACGACTTGGCTTTGTAGTCCTCAATTTGAATTCTCTTTTGGACTTTGTTTGCTCTTCCTGGCTGTCCTTTTTTCTGAAGACTTCATCAGTCTCTGGTTCTCATCCTACCGGCTACACTCGAGTGGAGAGGAGCGAAGAGGAGAGGAGAGGAGCCTTCAATTTCTCGCCCTCTCTCTTCGTTTTTTTTTATGACTATCCGCGTGTGTGTGTGTGTGTGAGTGACCCTTTGGAGACCTATTAACAAAGGGCCCTCGGTCATGCCCCACGCATACTTATTAGACTGTAATCAGTTCGTGGCCACCAAATGGGCAACTGGTGGTCACCGTGTCCTCATCCGCTTTCCCTTCTCCTCCACCTTCTGTTTCTTCTACTCCTCTACACCTCTGCCCCCTCCCCATTATTCTTCGATTTCGGTTCCGATTCGATTCCGAATCACATTCCGGCCACCCTGATTACGTGGGTGTTGGCAAATCGATTTCTTTATCTGCCCCTGGCTCGAAAGTGTTAATCAGATTGGACAGGATGGCTGAATGAGTGAATGAACGAATGAATGAATGGTGGAAATGGTGGAAGTGGTAGAAATGGTAAAAATGGAAGGATGGCTTTGGCTCCCGAGCAATTTCAACTATAATTTTCATCTAATTTGAATTGATTTCCTTTTGGGACCAAAAACCTGATCGGGTTCGGGAATGAGTTCTCGTCTCGGCCATTTTTGTGGCCCAAAAGTAACTGGCCCGTATTGGCCAGTAAATGCGGAATTACAATGACAACGATCTACCAAATCGCTTAAAGATTATTCCAGATAGACATATTAAATGGAAACAAAAATTTCTTGTTCCTGTAAAATTTAGTATTTATAGTATTTTTAACAATACTATTTAAGCGCGCAGCCTTTTAAATACTAAATACTAAATGTTTTTTTTAGTTAGAAAAGTTTAATACCAATTTATTCTATAAAGTTTTAAATAAATTCTACTCTAAAAAAATCTATAATAATATAGACAAATTGTATGAATGCTAAATTTGTATGTGCATATTTTATTGATTGATCTTTAATCGGTATTGATCCTTAATCCATTCGTGCACTTGTCGTCGGCAAAAATAGTGTCATCTGCATTCAATCTAAATTCAAATTTGAGTCGCAAAAGTTGATTTCATGTATTCTGCGGTCTTCTCTCTCTCTGTCACACGCGTAACGCGTATGTGTGCGCTGTGTGTGTGTGTGTGTGTGTGTGTGTGTGTGTGTGTGTGTGTGTGCATCCTTTTGGCATCCTTTTTTGAACTCCACCAATTCATTTATATCGATGCATATTCTGCAGAGCCTGCTGAGCAATAACAACAATCCACAACAAAAACAGTTAAAACAATGGGAATCCTTTCCGGCAATGACTTCGGAGCACTGAAAATAATATATTTCTTTAAAATATTTATAGTTTTTATAAATTTTTAAGAAAGAGATTATAATATTTGTTATTTAATGAGAGCTTTCCTTATTTCTAGTTATTTGAACTGAAGATTCGATTGCAACACTCTTTGAAGCTTAAACGATGTATTTGTTAATCGAAAAGTATCGATAAATGAATACAAAGGGGATATATTGTTTATTTAAAACAAAGAATTATTAGTTTCGTTTTAATAATTAATCTAATAAAATAATTATACGTTAATAGTTTGGCGATTTTTCTTTTATTTTTATTTAAATTGTTAAAAAATAAATCCTATAGATTCTTGATTGTGTAGTTGTCTTTAGTTGTGCAATCCTTATTCTTCTCAGTGCATTTTCTGTGCTATTGAGCCTGTCCCTTGTCCCCCCTTCCCCCCATCCAGCACAGTCCGCGCCGCTTTGGCTTTTCTGCCTCTGTCCAGGCCGTTCAACTGTACAACTGCAGCAGTTTCCGTACTTGAATTGATTTTGATGTCCTCCTGCCACAGGACCTCATCCGTTGCTCCTCCTCCCTCCCTGTCCTCCTATCCCCCTGTCCGCCTGTCCGCTGAGTTGTTCCCCTCTAGCCCCTGTCGCCGTCACTGGTTTCTTCCTTTTATTGTTGGCGGCGTTGCCTGTGTTGTTTGTTGATTGCTGTTGGTTGCTCGTCCTGCTGCTTCTGCTTCAGCTGTTGTTGTTCCTTTTGCAGTTGTTGTTGTCATTGTGCAATTGAAAGTCAAGCCATTATTTTTTTTGTTCTACCATTTTTTTTTTGCGCTTTTCGAATTTTTCATCTGTTGTATTTGGTAGTTTGGCGTTGTTTTGGCCATCGTTGAAAGTCAAAGGCCACCGTCAACTGTTTAACAAGCAGAATAATGCAGAAAAACGGAATGTGAATGGCCCACTACCACGCCCACTATCAGCAGACCAAACAGGCTACCCCCCCCCCCCCCTCCCACATTGCAGGATACAGAGCATCCTGGAACAGAATCTCCACTCCACATTATTGGCCACTGACACTTGCCTGTTCATTGTTGTTTATAAAATTGGCAAGGAATTTCAGCGATTTCGTTCAACTATAAAGGAGTGCCAAAAAAAAAATATGTGTATAAAAAAAAAAAAAAGAAAATAAAGAATAGCTAAGAGCTTAGGGCGGTCAAGGGGTGTAGGATTGTTCCTATAAGTTTTCAACTAAACAGTCTACAGTGTTCAGTTTGCACTCTTTAAAAAAATATAGATCAGGCTATACATATTTAAGACCTTTAAAATGTGAATAATTTGTTTATTTTATTTATTTTATTATAGTACAAATATTTCTACAACCTTATTCTACAACCTTAAAAACAACTGTTTAGAATATCTGCAATTAATTTTCAAAGAAATGAAACATTTAGATATTTGATGATTCTACATGGTTGTTGGCAAAAGTGCAATTACAAGACTTAATTGGGATTTTAGGAGAGGCTAGTGATTTGTCCATTTGCATACTCGATGAATAATCGATTGCCACACACAAACAAATACAAACAAACACACACAGACATACCTACACTAACACGCACTAAAACACACACACACACACACTTGGCCGTACTTGGCCGGACTTGGCCGAAAGGAGCAAGAGCAACAATTTGGTTTGACAATTCAACAACCGGGCTTAATTAACGCTTTGGCTATGTAAAATGACCATAAACACGGCTATAATCCGATGGAGGTGGATGGCCAGGAGGAGCCAGGTGGCCGCAGGGGGAATGAAATTGTAATGGGTAAGGAAATTGATCCGCATGCCCCACTGTGCGTATGCGTAATGCGATAAATCCGATATCGAGGACACGCAGCGACAAAGAGATTTTCCTTTGAAAAGCGGCAAACAAGTCAAATGTCCAGTACAAATTAAATCCTTTTTGTCGCAACAACAACAACAACAACAACAACAACAAGGATATTCGAAACAAAAGAATCAACCAAGGGGATAGGTAACAGGCCAGCAACAAAAGGTCAAAATAAAAATAAAAATAAAAAGAAAAAAACAAAAAAACAACGACACGTGCGTCCATCCGCAACTTTATAAACTTATAAGCTTACCCCCTTTTCACGTGTGACCCCAGGCCAGGTCACCGTACACACAACACATACATGCATCTTTATGGCAGTGTAGTGTACACTGTACACTGTACAGTACAGGCCCACTGCCCTGACCCACGACCCCTTTGCAAACAAAAGTTATACACGAAAATATTTGAGGCCATTTACTCTGCCGCGCGGCAACAGGTTCGCTCAAATATCAGTCGCAAATAAATACAAAATAAATACCGAAACGAATCCTTTTTCTAAGGAATCTGAGGATACCCAGTGAGGTTTATAAATAGTATTTATATATATTTTTCACGAAGGTAAGGTTCTGCCTAGATTGACCTTATAGCTTTTTTTGTTAAAAAATTAAAAAAAAAAAAGTTCAACAGGGCGTATAAGTAATATGACGAAAAATTATGTATACGCCGTGTGGTACTTTATATTTTTAAGTAATTTTATAAAATGTATTATTTAGTGGTAGAAATAATAAAGAAATTTAATAAAATTAATAGAAATGTGATTTATTCCAAAAATTGATTGCAAAAATATTACTCATACGCAGTGTGGGATCTTAACAATTTTTCCGAATATTTTAGATGAAATGTAAAAAAATGTATATTTTCATTGTAGGGTATTTTCAATTCGATTATACTTTGTAGGCGCGTCACCCCGTCACCCGTTTGTGGACCAAGAACCATTCAAAATCCATAACCAAACCGCACCGGATTGCCGGGGGGCAGAATGTCTGGGGTCTAGACCAAAGTGACATTCATTGTTCCATTCCACGGGCAAGTCAAAGCAAAGCAAGGCAAAGCAAAGCAACGGAAAGCAAAGCAAAGCGAGCGTGTAAACAAAATACAAGCAGAGCGGGAGGCACAAATATAATCTGCAAATAGAGAACGAAGCTAAACAACAACAACAAAGACAAGAGGCAATTCGGAATAAAAGCCAAGTGGCTAGAAAAAAAAAAATCCATAAGCATGAGCAGGAAAATAAACACAAAACAAAAAAAAAAACAAGGAAAAGTTGTTAAACTTTCGCTCAACTTGGGCGCAAAATTTCCGTTCAATTTCAATGAGTATGCCTCACTGCTCCAGCATGTTATATACATATATATGCGGCTCTCTTTCACTCCGGGCCACGCCCCCTCGTCCTCGCCTCGCCATCCTTTGCCGCTTTTAATATGCAAATCGTATTTTGCAAAACTTGCTGCATACTTGAAGGCGCCGGCTGTCAAGAGTTCTCAAAAACGCGCCCCCTACCGTCCGGCGATGGCGGTCCTCGTAAACAAGCACTAATTAGAGAGGCACAAAAAGTGTTGCCTACTTTTCCGGTGCAGTGGGCGGTGCGGGGGCGAGTGCCGGGCGCCGGGCCATATTTCGCACCATGCCATGGCAAACTTGTCGCAAAAATGAATAACCATTAATAAAGCTTAAACAAATGACAATGCCACGCCACACGCGCGACACTTCGATGAGCGGTCTGGCAGTCAGAACTGGTTATTTTCAACACTGAGAAAAAATGCATAGAGCTACCAAGAAATGTTTCAAGTTTCAGGCTTAAAAAGAAGGCATAAATTAGGGTATTTTTTAAGATATTGATACATTTTATTTTACAGTTCAGGACAAAATTATAATACACCTTCCCAGTTGATAGAACAAAAAAAAAAAAAAAGTGAAAATGCGAAAACAAATCTGAAAATCAAAATGGGAATGGGAAGGGGAGGGGCAGGGGGAATGGGAATGGGATTAGAAATGTTGAATCCGAAATCGTGAATGGCGCATCCCGATGGGGATTCGCCAAAGGAACCAGCAAACGAGCATCCAGCCAACAGGCAAACATTCCTGCCAAAGGTAACCTACGTTCTGCACATACTACCCATCATCTGTATTTCGGAAAAAAATCCTACAAAAATGTGGGGCAAAAAAAATTGCAGTCAATGGAATTACAAAAACAATAGGAACAATTCACGAGAGACATGACAGAGACAGGACTCGGCAGGACTAGTTTATTAGAAGGCAACCATCATATAACAAGGATTTTAATTAAATTTTACCAATAGAATTCCAAACAGGAATTCTTTTATTAACCTTACTGTTTTGGTAAATTCAAAAAGAATATTAATATTAGAAGAAATAATAAAAAAGAATATTGAAAAATATACCTTTGAACAAACCAATCATAAAAAAATAATTATAAAATGTGTATGAAAAAATGTTAAAATCAGAGTTAGACAAGTGCTGTCATAAACCGAAGGATATCTAGGATACCCTTCGGCTTAATGGCCATAAAACCGAGAACCAGAAAAAATCAGTGAAATGGTGGCCAACAACGTGGCAACAAAACGAACAAAAAACAAAAGTAAGACAAATAGAAAAAAAAATGAAAATGAAAAAGGACTCGTATGTTGAGTTTTGCATTCTCATATGAGAAAAGGATTCGTTTGCGTTGCCAGTGCAGTGGCAAACAAATTCTAAAAATGACTGAGCAAACGCTTTGATTTATGAAGTTGTTGGGAGCAGAAAGGATTGGAGAGGAACAGGATCAGGATATCGCCCAGTTGTGGCCCCCTGGCGTCGTATTTGTTGTGGAAACTCCTCACACCTCCTTTCCATTAAGTCGCGTTTTCTCCATCCCGTACTATGACTATGATTCCGATTCCGATTCCGATCGAACAGGAGTCGCAGGACTCTGCCCTAATTCAATAAAATACAGCTGACTGAGTGCTTGAATCATGACCCGCCGATTTGAAATGTTTGCCGGGTGTTTGCTCGTGGATATGACTATGGAGGTGAGATGTGGATTCGGTTTTCCATCTGAATGTGAATATGGAGGTGGATATTGGAGGTTGGCATCCTCCATCCTACTGTGGGAGGCTAAAAGGGCTTAGCCGAGCACACGCTCCATGGGGAAATCTCTTTTGTTTTTTCCACTTGCGTTAACATTCCAACTGCATTTTCAGTTACACGGCACAAATATTATACTTTTTTTTTTTAACATTAGTAATCGGCATAAAAAAAATATACACATTTATGTCTAATTTTTTTGCTCATGACATTTCCATTAATGCATATTTGTCTCATAATTGTTGGAAAAACGAAAAGCTAATGGAATTTTATGTATTTTCATATTCAACTTTCAGGTTTCAAAAAAATGCTAAACGCAAAAGAAAGTGTTGAATATGTTTTACGAAAAAAATATATTTACGATAGAATTGAAAATCATGTATAAAAAAAGGTGTCATTTATACAGATTTTTACAAATATTTTAACAGTATTTTTAATAAACCAATTAAAGTTGGCCAATATTTAATTTATAAATTCCTCTAATTCCTGACTGTTTTATGGTTTTTGGGCTTCAGTACTGAGAAATATATTTTATAAAATAATTATGCAAGTACAAATAAGTATTTTTATATTTAAAATATAATATTAAAAGAGAGAGAACTTTCCTCTGATCGCCCCTCGCCCAAATCTCTTTTAAAATTGTAGATTTTCTCATTATTGTTTTTCTCAGTGCATAAATCCCCATTGGCTGCCCCGTTTTTTGAAGCAAAGTGAAGCGCTGGAGTCCCGGGGAACACCCAGGGAAAACCCAGGGAAGAGGCAAACCCCGACCGAATTGAGGCGAATGGAACTGCAACCAAATCGAACTCGGCTGCTCTCCCAGGCAGGCGGACAAAACGGTTTTGATTCAATAAACGTCAATAGGTGAATCAGACCACGCCCACCCGCCGACAAGCCTGCCAGCCTGCCAGCTGGGGAATACTAAAAAACGGGGGAAACACAAAGAGGAACACTCGCAAAAACCGCTGAAAGTTGAACTAATAAAGCGACGTGATTTGAAGTTGGAAGTTCTTTGAAGCTCCGCCGGCTGACGGGCGGCCTCAAGTGGCTAACGTGGCCAAAAGAGAGCAATAAAGTTGGCTTAGAGACGGGCAACCAGACAACGAATAACAACGGATAACAAAAAAAAAAAAAGAAACTTTATTATTTTAGTCAAAGTCCCTCTGGCAAACAAAAAACAAAAAACTTTATTAAATTAAAAACTGCAAAGTTTTTGGATTTCTTTTTTTTTCTATTTTGTTTTGGCTTTTTGTGGGACAAACTTTGGGGGCATTTAACTTGGCCAAAATGTGGCCAGAAATTGTATTTAATTAACTGATTGATTGCCCCCATAGTGGCTCATAAATATTTCCAGCCCGATTGCCTGATTCAAAATGCACTCCGAAATCAATTCAAATTAATGGCCAAAACAATTTCGATCGAAAATTCGTCTACACAATGGACGTGGTGTTGCATTTTTAATGCCAAGCTATTAGAGTCATCGTCCTGGCTTAAGTGTGTTAGTGTGTATGCATGTCCTTTCCCAGCCAATCGATCAAAAGTGATTGAGTTATTTGGCCTAAAAGGTTATTATATTTTCAGAGCGTTTACAGTTTTGATTAGGCTATTTTCGGGCCAATTTTTTTACATTATTTATTAAAAAAGTTTGAATTAATAAATGTGTTTTATTTTCATAATCAACTGATTAGTTATGAAATTATAAATATGCCCTATTTCGTTGTATAATAATTTCTATATTTTTAATTAAAAATATTTATTCATTGCAATAAACAATCAACTAACATTCTTGTAACTGGCTAATCATTTTCATAACATTTTTAGATATTCTTGCTGGCCACAAATTAAATTATTTTTTTTCGTGCCAATAAATTTGAAAAATTTTTGGCAAAAAGGGCAAACGGGAAAAAGTGGCCCATTCATTAGCCGCCATTGAAAAACTATTTTTGGCCACATCGATTGAGTTTATCAGCCATCCATTTTGCAATTAAGAACAATCAATGTTTTTGGCGAACAAATCCGTTCAGCATCCTTTTCATCCAGTTAGCCATCCATGTTCGTCCATTTTTTTTTTTTTTGGTTTTTTTTTTGTGTCATTTTCCGGGGAGTGTAGTTTAATTACCGAAATTTGTTCGCTACCGAGTTTTCTGGTCCTGAAAAGTTGTAGTACGACCAGTACGAGTCGTCGCCAGGAATTGTTTATGCAGCTGCCATTCGCCATGCTCGCCAGAGTTGCCACAGAGCTTCAAAACTAGTTAGCATAAATATATAGAGTTGTTGGGCGCCATTATTTTTCTTTAATTTTTTTTTTTTTGTTTCCAAGGGCCTTTTGGGGGAAATATTTGGTCAGTTTTGTACGTAACATATATGGTTACATGTTGCATTTTTGTGCAATTTTTGCGGTGGTTTTGTTATGGCATTTTGTGCTGGCCAATTGGCCGCAATTAGCTAGCTAAAAGCACTAACTAATACATATACAACAAAAAAATACACACAGACATACCCAGACTCACACACAGACACACACACTCGCACATACATACGTATCGTGTTAATGGGCAGCCCGAAAAAGTATGCAATCAAATTATGAAACTGCAGAAATGATGGCCGGAGCATAAAAGGAAAAACATCAACGCACAGAAAACTAAGTTAAAAGCCTTCACTGCAGTGACCCTGCTTTTCACCGCTTTTACCACCATCCCCCTTCACCGCTCCCGCTCCCGCTCCCGTTTTCCCCATCATCCCTTCAGTTTCCATCGCTTTTCCTCTCTTTATTACCGCCCCTCACCGGGCTTTTCCATTTTATCAAGTTGCATGCGTCGGACTTAAGTTGAAGTTAAAGTTAATGCCATGAATTTTAAATTGAATTGAATGCGTATGGTGTCTCCGGTACAGTGGCCATTGGCCAAAGCGACCGCACACACACACCAGTTAGCAGAGCAGTAGCCGGCCAAGTTGGTCAACTTTTTTGTCCATATGTGTGAGGCAGTGGCGTAGACATGAAGGGGCTATTTTGCAATTAAAATAAATAAATTTTAGATAGAAATTAGATGGATATCAATACAGTCTGTCCTTTTCGTCCTTTTTTTTATTATATTCCTATTAACTATTAATTGCCCAAAAAAAAAAATAATCAACAAAAAAAAACAATGAAAATAAAACCCCTCCGAAGTGAAACCCCAACCGCGACCCTGTATGCGTGGCAGACAGCAATTGTGGGTAATGGAAAGTAAAAGAAAAGTGTAGCCGAAGGCAAGCGGCAGGACTAAGAGATTTTCCTGTGACAAAGGGGGGAGGGGGGGAAATGCGGTACCTTTTTCCCCATGACCAAAAAATAAAAATAAAATGAGGAAACAGGAAACGAAGTTAGCCATGATGAACGCTGAATTTACGCAGAAAGTTTAACGGCGCACAAAAGTATGCTATGCTCTTGGCCACTTATTTATTATTGTAGCGACCAGCACTCACACACTCACACACACAGCACATACACGCACACATGTGGCAGGATAACATCCTCCTCTTGGCCGAACCATAAAGACTTACCGGACAGGACAACTTGGACTAATAGCAGCACCTTCCTATTTTTCTCGCTCCAGTTGCTTTAGCTTCTCCGGCTTCTCCTGCAGATTTTGCCGCTTTCCTTTATTTCCACCCCGCCCCGCCCCTTGCCGCCCGTCGTTGCGTCGTTGTCGCTGCTTAAATAATTTAGCAATTTGTATGCATGGAAAGCGCTGCGTGGCTTCGCCAGGATAATGCCGAAGTCGAATAAGCGCATCATGGAAATACATAAAATCGCATCAACAGCAACACACAAAAATCTCTCCCTCTCACTAGCTCTCTCCTTGTTTGTATGTGTGTTTGCCTGTGGGTGTGTATATGTGTGAGTGTCAGTGTGAGTGTCAGTGTGAGTGTACGGCCGTAAAAGCGCAGTGAAAACGGGCCAAATGAGCATTCAAGGAATGCAATCCAACACACGCACCGTAACCAAAACACCGAGCAGTTGGCCAAATTTGGCGAAAGAAGCCAGAAGCCACACACGGCTAGAGGCATACACTTGAACAAATAAGGTCAAAGTTAATAATTATAAAAATATAAATTTTTAATAAGATTATTTTTAATTTAAATATATATAGATGTTGTTTGGTGAAGAGTTTCTAACTCAGTAGGTTTATTTTTAGTATAATATATAGTAGAAATATAGAACTTGGAGGGAGAAATTATTCTCACTAGCCTAATTTTATAAAAAATACTTCAAAGTTGTATAAAAAAAACAACTTAGTATCGAAACAAGCCAAATGATTAGAATATCTTTACTAATATACTCATATCTATTTATATATATTTATTTAAAAATATATCTTTGCTGGAAATATATTTTTTATTAAACAGAATTAAGAACTGCTTCAGTCCCAAATTTAATCAAAATAAATATACTAAGGATCAATTAGGAATAAGGTTTATTTGATTTCTGGTTTAGTTGCAACTGATGGCGAAAAGTTTCGATTGTTTCTCGAAAACGAAAATACAAACGCAAATAGAAGTCCAAGTTCAGAATTGTTCCCCGTTTGGGGCAGTCGGTCTCCTGTCGAGCGTAGACG
Source organism: Drosophila atripex (assembly GCA_035045925.1). Lineage (NCBI taxonomy): Eukaryota > Metazoa > Arthropoda > Insecta > Diptera > Drosophilidae > Drosophila > Drosophila atripex. The sequence continues at coordinate 680,933 of JAWNOP010000076.1, forward strand.
GGTTGGGTAGTAATTGGCCATTATGAAATGGGTCATTAGGATCCATTATGATCCATTTTGATCCATTTTGATCCATTATGATCCGATACAGAACAGGCCATAGCCCATTATTCCACAGAGAAGGTACAGAGCCAAGAAGATGTAGATCTGATAGTTGAGGACAATGGGAATTTAAAATTTGTATTTATTATTATTATAATTTTTGTATTATTCATTTTTGGTAGTTTTTTTTTCTCAGTGCAAGCACATGGGGTGCACATCCTAGGAAGCAGCATGCAGATACAGTTTCACATGGGGTGCGGGGGGTAGGTACGAGGATCTTAGGGGTCCAAGAGCTATGGCTCCAGGATTCGTGGAACGAGGTTGGCCCCAAAAATGTTATCATTTGGCACATTTGTACTTTACGTCTGCATTGGTGTCTGTGTCCGATTTCGAGCGAGTGTGAGTGTGAGTGTGAGAGTGTGCGGGGTGTGGGGGTGTGCGTGTTGGCCTGGCCAAATTTGAAAACTATGGCCCCAAAAAGGATGAGGCCACAAAGGATAAGGGTCGTGAGCAGGAGGTATCCTCTTCCTTAGCCAGCGGACCTTGGTCAATTCTCAGTTTACAGAGCCCAGTTTTTTGGCTTAAAGGAGGCATTTTCTGCTTCTACCTTTTGGTTAAGGGGCTTTAAGGGCTTAAATCGGAACGAGGAACTTCTAGTCCGGCAATAAGTGGTCAGCTTCTGAGATCAAAGCTATTTCCCAATCTCCATATGGACGAAAGGTATTCAAGTTTTCAAATCTTTGATTTTAGGCCTTTAATGTCTGCTTAATTTTTTTATTTATTATTTACAATTATTAAAATTAAATACCTTATTTATCTTGCTTAACATATCTACAATTATTTTAAGTTAAGACTCCCTTTAAGAGTCCTTCGATTTGCCTTTGACTTCATAGGCCTGCATTCAATTAGCCTGGCCCCAAAAAAAAAAAATAATATAGTCACCCCTTCTTAGCCAACTCTAACCCCCTTTCCACCATATTTTTTTTTATATATATTTTTTTGGCATCCACAAAGTGGCAGAGCCAAAAAGTCACGTACTCATATTAAAAATAACCGAAAAGCGTTCCTAAGTGGCAGGAGAACGTGCAGTGAAATATATTTGAGAGAACACCCCTTTAGAGGTTAGGTTTTTTGGAGGGGTCCGGGGATGGGAAGTTCAAGACTTCTTAAAGCCAAAAAAAAATATATATATATATATATATATATATATTCAAAAAAGAAAGCTGAAAGCTAAAGAAAGTCGAAAAACGTTGGAAAATCCCAGGCGACCATTGATGATGACGGCGGTACGACGACAAGTAGGACGATGATGGCTGACAAAGTGGAAATGTCTCCATTGAAAATGACGTTCCTTGAATTTCGTCACCTCATCCCCCACACCGCCGCCGTCCTCTCGTCGTTCTGTCTAGTGACGAAAGCAGCGAACATTTCGTGTTTGATTTTTGGGATTCGGCGTCCACCTTTTCGCCCCGCTGCCTGGTGCTGTCACTGGCGCTGCCACAGCTGTCAAAGCGTCAAACATCTTTTGCCGTTTGCCTGACAAATGCGTGCCGTGTGCCACAGAGACCCATACATGCCACATGCCCCACAGCCGCCACCGTTGCCACCGTTGCCACTTTGCCAGCTTGCCACCTCGCCACGGCAAGTTGGCTCCTTTAGGCCCAGTTTTGTCCTTCATCCGCAGCCTCGTTTCATTTCGTTTCCCTGTCAACTTTCTGACTTTTGCATTTACTTATTTATGGCCCAAATGCACTGTAAATAAACTACAAAAAAAATATATATATTTCAAAATATTTAATACTTTTCTGCAAAGGCTTGAAGAAAAATATAAATGGAAATAAGAAATAAAAGTCCTAAAATCCTTTTCCAAAAACTGATTGCAATTTCTGTTCCTAGAAAGGGAAACCAACTTCCACTTTAATATTACATTTTTCCTTTTCAAGATTTAAGGGGGAAAGGGATATTTTATGAAAAATATATTTAGAAAATATATTAGAAAATATGGAAAACTGGGAGAATTTTCTTAAAGTGCAGGCTTGTGCCATTCAATCAGCAACTTTAATCAGTTGCCGTTTTGTCATTGCGCACTTCGAGGTGTAGCGACAGTATTTGGTCCACTTTCTTTGACCTTTTTTGGAAGGGAATGGGGTGTACTAGAAGCCTCGAAGCAGGGGCTACCAGGGGCTACCAGAGGCTACCAGGGGTTGCCAGGGACTACCAGAAAATATTACAGAGCACTCCCATTCCCCGCTCTGGGAAAGTAAAAGCCAAACACATGCCTCTGTGCTCTTGACACATTTCCCTGTCATTTGTCTTGGTTAAGCTCTGAGTGTTGTACTTTATTTTATTTTTGTCTGTTTGCCCAGCCAGTCTTTTATTTTTTCGTTGTTATTACGAGTAAATGGCAAACTGCATGTCATTCAATGCAGTTTTATATTTTTGTAGGTCTTCGTCCTCGACAAGGACTAAATTATGCAACAAACTTCCCTTCATATTCATTAGGGGTCACCCAAAAAAAAAAAAAAAGAAAAAATAAAAATAAAAAATGGCGCCCAACAGAAGAGGGCAAAAAAAAAAATGAAAAAAAATTGAAATAAAAATGGAAATGGGTGGTTCATTTGGCGGCTAACTGGTATTCCGGATCTCCGACTCCGGAATTCGGACTATCCGTCCCCGGAAGTGGGTCAGGAATGTGGGGAGCTGTGAACAGAAACCATTGGCTGAATAATTGAGAAAAACTGCAGGGGAAGTGGCCGCCTGCTAATGTTCTTTAGCTTTTTGTAGAAATAAATCGCAGATCCTTGTTATCGGATCAGAATATATTAATTTATTTTATTATTTAATTTTATAACATTTATTTAAACATGAGCTAAGCTGCTTAAATCACAAATAACAAAGGCAAACAAGTTATGAAATTTGTCCTGAGCTGGGAACTGAGCAATCCCCTTGAGAGTTTTCAGAATTTTAATGGCCACCTCGACAGCTAGTTATCCAGAATATCCTTCAGCATTGTACTGTATCCTTTAGTATCCTTGCCGTCCTGTCACGTGCCTGGCGTGCCGAAAAAGTGCGTCAACAGTGGCTTAATTATTTTTTATTCAGTTTATGTCCGTACTCCGACTTGGAGTCGCACTTAGAGAGAGAGAGAGAGTCCGGAGTGTTCTGCTGAAAATAGAAATATCCTTGCAGCTGCTGGCTCGTTTGTTTCAGCATCCTGTTTATTGTTGTTTTGTATCTCACTGTGCGACTTGGTATCTCAACATTTTCTCTGTATCTCTATCTGTGTATCTGCAAGTGAAGCTCACTCCTAAGTATATGTTTTGGGATTACGACTCGGCAGCTACCGACTACCTCGTTCTCCTTTTTATGAGTGAAAGGACGAGCTGTCCGTACAGCTTACAGTACTGCATACCAATGTCCTTTTCGGACTGGACATGTCACTCATTTTGGTGCTGGAGTTGCAACTGCCAGGACCTTCGGGGAACTGGATTTAAAATGGAGCCCCTCTACATACCAAATAAATCTGCCATTTAAAGTGAACCAACAGGACATACAAACACACACACACACACAGACTCACACAGGATATAGAAGGACAATGGCATGAGTTTGGGTGCATCGGTTGCGGTTTGGTTATGGCTTCTCCGCTTTGTGTTGGTTTTTTTTTGTGTTTTTGGCTTAAAATTAGGTTTTAGGTTGAGGTCCTTGGATTTTGGAACTACGAGCATATCCTGGATTGGGTTTGATAGCAGCTGCCTTTGGCAGGTGTTGATCTGAATAAGGACTCCCTTGTCCGGTTTAACAACAAATCCTCTTTTCTGTGTCTCTCAGCCACTCTCTCCCCTTTCCTCACAGGACCTGCCAATAACTTAATTATCCTGGAACAACCAGAGTGATGGGCATGTGTTACATTTCAACTTTTTACCGAAGTATTACAACTATTTGGGTATTATTACTAGATATTTGAGGATATCAACGAAAGTAATTGTATATATTATTAATTTAAGACTCTTTCATTTCTTCCAGTGCATCCAGTAGAAAAAGGGGCATCTTTCGGAACAATTGAGAACTTGAAGTTTTCGACTTAACTCGCACTTTTTCCAATGAATAGGAATCTTCGCGGCAAAAAAAAAAAGGGGGAATTCGAATTGCCAAAGTGTTGAGTTTCAGTTCTAAGCTGGACAACAAAAACAGAAAGGAAAACCCCGCGTGGAAATATGAAATGTAATAGTGACAGAAACAAGCTGAAAAAACGCTGCAAGCGTTTGACAAGCAACCAGATGCAGTTCTTCATACCTGGTACTCCTAGGGGTATATTCGATGGATATTCCTTTTGTCAGATAATTTCTCAGATAATTAATAAATAATTAATTAATTTAAAAAATATTCAAAAATACTTCCAAGTAGTTTGAAGTGAAGAGTAATAAAACAGAAGAAAATACTGGGTATCATATAGCCGGTAAGCTCTACTACTTTCATTTTTTGGGGGGAGGGTCGGAACTGGAACTGGTACAGTGAAACAACATGGGGTGCAACCGAGCTTAGCTAAAAGCGTGACGACAAAGGAGGGCGTGACGGGAAGGTGGGCAAAACGAGGGCGGCGTGGTGTGCGCCGAGTGGGCAGTGGGCGTGGCAGCAGCGGTGAGGCAGAGCCAGCAGCAGCTGAAAGTCGCTGGCGTTGATTGTTTGCACTTTACACACTAAAAACTGTGTGACACATTCGCTCAGCGAAATAAAACACACACAACAAAAAAAAAGCCCAAAAACTGGAGTAACAAAAGTGCAGAACTCAAACACACACACACATATTTGTACAAATAGAAAGAAAAAAAAAAACATCCCGTGGAAAAACCCATGCTGACATATGGGCGGATGGTTTCCACGATGGTTGGATGGTGTCCCGGCCCCAAGAGTGCCAAAAACTTTTCTTGCAGCCGCGAAGAGGAAAACCCAAATCATAAATGCCAACCTAAAATTCTACACAAAAATAATGAATTCTGAGGCCTTTGGCAATCAAATATAATACAAGAATAATTTTAATTCGGATCGTTGGGACAGGCGGCAATCTTTCATTTTAATTGAGGCACAAAAATTGGAAAAAATTTTACAACAAAAAAAATATTTCAACGTAAAAAATATAACAAAAAATTACAACAACAATAAAAATTACAACAACAAAAACTAACAACAACATCAAAATATTACAACAACCAATTACACATAAATAATTAATTAAAGTTTTTCGAGTTTTCAGGCTCGCTTAAGTGCAGGCCTTGAGAATCGAGGAGGAGGGCACTTATTTTTAAATTAATTATTTTTTTTATTTATTTTTTTTGTATTTTAATACTTTAATTTAATTTCAACAAAACTAAACCATCTTCAGCAGTGTCATTTATATGCACTACCTCCCTTCTTGGGCATTGAATGCATTTATGTATCAGTACTGAGTGAATTAATTCTATAATTATAAGGGGGAAGTCCGGAAAACCAAGGATTTCATAGGGGTACCCCTTGGAAAAATTCGAAAATTTTGAAAACGACATTTAGGCAATATTTTGAATAAGGAATCTCGGTATTTCAAGCCCTGATCACAAAATGGTACTTTGTTTCCAGATCGGATGCCAATTGGCAGAGTTGTGGCTATCGGAAGGAGAGGAAAGGGGGAGATCCGGAATACCAAGGATTTCATAGGGGTACCCCTTGGAAAAATTCGAAAATTTTGAAAGCGACATTTAGGCAATATTTTGAATAAGGAATCTCGGTATTTCAAGCCCTGATCACAAAATGGTACTTTGTTTCCAGATCGGATGCCAATTGGCAGAGCTGTGGCTATCGGAAGGTGGGGAAAGGGGGGAAATCCGGGAAATAGGGTTTCCCATGATTTCATGTTTTACTCCCCCACTTCATGGGGCTATCATTTGCGCTGATCTCATACTCTTCAATTATTTATGAAGGAAAACATGTTTGTTTACAAGTTTTAAATCTGAAAATATAAACAGTTGTATTTTCGTTGCCACTTCTAAGGGCGCCATGCAATCAAATCGTAATGAAGAGACTAATTGTATCGTTAAATTGAATATAATAACTTTGCCGAAGATTTTGTAGTTTGATAGAAAATTAATTAAAAAATGAAAATAATTTATTGAAAAAATAGCGCCCTCCTCCTCGATTCTCAAAGGCTGCACTTAAGCGAGCCTGGAAATTCAAATTAAATTATTTTCTAATTTTTTTTTTCTAAAGGTTTGCAGTTGTTTGTTGTAAACATCTTTTAGTTGTTGTAATTTTTGTTGTTAAATATATTTGTATCATATTTGTTGTATTTATTGATGTTTTAATTTTTTGGTTTGTTGCAAATTTTTTTTGTTTTGAATATTGTTTTTTTCTTGTATTCCAATTTTAAGTGAGCAAATTGTAATTAAATAGTTTTCAAGTGCTGTTTATTTAAATATTTAAATTCAGAAGCAACCCTTTTTTGGCTGAGCATAAATGTGAGAAACATCTCGGGCAATGCTCCTGGGTCGGAAGGAAACAGATTCCAGAGACGTTGCGGCTCCGAGGGGTGAGCGAATAGTATGGGGAGGTGGAGAGGAGAGGAGGGCGTTGTTGCAAATATAGCGCATACGCACTGTGGCAGCTTCGTATGTTTTACGACAATAACTTGGATACAATTTGGCAGAGCGAGAAATAATAAAAAGTGCCTGATGCTGGCAGCCATGACGACGTCGTCGCCGACGACGAGGAGGAAGAGGATGTCGCACCCTGAATAGTGCAAATTAAGTTGTACTGGCTGGGGGGTTACTTTTTCTTTTTTTCTCTAGTTATACCCGGTGCTTGACTAGGACAGGGGTTTATTGTGTTCCTGGAAGGTTATGCCGCAGGAAGCTCTGAGAGCCAATGGTTATAATAGAAGTATGAATTTTTTCAAGTAATAAAGCCTAAAAGACCGAAAGTAGGCAAGAAATGGTATGAAAACCGTATACCAGGTATCATATAGTCGTATATTCCATCCTCCCTCTTTCAATTTTTTTTTTTTTATTACCAGAATTTTTCGACAAGGGCTCCGAGGAGCTTGTGGGCGGAATGACGAGTTGTCAACGTTGCATTTTGCAACTGTACGGACACACGCACAGTGGGGACTGGTACGTAACGGAAACGAATGGAATTGCCTCCCACGGCGACTGCTTGATGAGGGCAACAAGGATACAAGAAGCACAAAAAAAAAAGCTCAGGAGGTCTGAGTAATAAGATAAGTAGACGGGAAGACTCCACCTCCAACCTCCAACCTCCACCCTCCACCCTCCGCTCTGGCAGATTGGCAAATGTTTATGAAACTCCAAGAACGCCGGGGAGTTGTGATTGAGATGTGCAAGTGTGGAAAATTCTGGTTTTTCCATCTTATTTCCCCACCCCCGCTCCCACTGTGTCTTCCCGCTGTCATCGTCACATTTAGCCGCATAGTTTTCCGTCTTGAAAGGCGGCGGAAAAGACTTTTCCATCTCCATCGTCGTACATCCCGAAACAATTTGGCTCGTTAAATGGAAAATGTGCGACAAATACGCTTCAGCCACGCCCCCAACCAGAATCTGCGAATCTGAATTTGAATCAAAATCATAATCCTAATCCACAGTCGACTCTTACAGTCGAAAAAAAAAACAAATATTAAAATATTGTATTGATAAACCCCCTTTAAGGTAAAAAGTAGTTATTTTATTGGCTATCAGATAAATAATAATAATAAATAATATAATAAAATAATAATAACAAGTGTAATAAATGTAATATTTTAAGCAATTCCTTGAGTTGCCCTTGCCCTTTAATTAAATATAGTTAAGCTGACCAATTTCTTGTTGGCTAAACATACTTTTTGGTTCCGGGAGTATCCTGTTCTATTTTTTTTTGGCGCTCGCTGCCACTTTTCAGGCTGCCAGAAAAGTTGATAAACTTGGAGGCCAAAACACGAAGAAATGGTGCACAGGACTTGAATGCATCTGAACTGAAGACCGAATGAAAAACCAAAAAAGCGAATGTGAATGCAAGTGCGAGCGCGAGTGCGAGTGCGAGTCCTTGCCGTGGGCTGCGTTTCGTGTTGCCTACTTTTCTGCGCTGGCACATAAAACTTAATAAATTTCCCATGTATATTTATGCGCACACATTATCATCCTCCGTGGAGGTGTACACAGACAGTGTAGAATCGCATAAATAACCGGGCTGACTGCAGGACAGGACATACAATCTGAAAAGTGCAAGTGACAGCAGCAGGACCAGGACCAGAACCAGAACCAGAACCAGAACCAAGTGGCTGCTTGCCATAGGCTTGGCTCTCTGGCAGCGCTGCGTCAGTTTTCCGCCATTTTCCGCCTTGCCGGAAAATCCAGCGCCTTTGGCTGACCACGACGAAGGCCGACACATTTGTACCGGCAGCCACAAAATCAAATTACAATGTCAAATGCAAGGGGCAAGGGCGCAAAAAGTGCCAAGAAAGGGCCACTGATAAAAAATGTATTCATTAAAAGTATAACGAATATTTTAGGCCATCAGGAACTTGCATTTTTTTTATGGGAATGTAATCTAAAAATAGTTAGTTCAAATTTCTATTGTATTGCAATTATTTCGTTAGTCCCAAAACACTATCCACTAATGTATTCGGGCAGTGCTTGAAATTCAAGAAGAGCGGAGGCGTGCCACTTAGCCATGGCACCGGCACTTGAATCCTTCGTCATCCTGCATCCTGTCGCCACCGCATGTTCATCTCCTGTTCGCTGGTAATTTGAAAGCCGTGAAAAGCATTTGCACTTTCACAATCTTGAATCCCTCTATCTCTATGCCTCGCACCCGCTCTCTGGCGTATGGCTGGACGGATTCCGGCAGAATCCTGGCCTAAGTAGCGGTGTATCCATCAGCGACACAACATAGCGCGGCCAACAATGTCACATCCTTGTCCGCGTGTCCGTGAGTCCGCGAGTCCGCGAGTGTTCTTATGGGATGCGTAATAAAAGGAAAAAAAATGCGCGGAGTACGCCGGAACTATTCGTCGGAGTTGAGTGAAGGCAGCGGCACAAAGGTGTCCTTGCGGCACAGTGGTACGAAATTAATTCCCCGCTGACAAAGTGCCCACCGAAAGCCATCCAATTGATAGCGATGAGGAATGGCTGCAAAAAGGAAAGTGAAAGAAATGAAGTCCGGAGTGAAAGTGCACGGGGGAAATCTAATAGGTGTTGGTGGACAACAAAAAAAAACGATGCACGTATATGCAGAATGGAACTTTAGCCGAAGAACGATGCAAAAAACGATATTTTTTGAGGGACAAGCCAGCGATAGTGCTTAAAAGCCGGGCAGGATCGAATTATCCTTCCACCCAGGTTGATTGAGGGCGGCGAATGATTGATGGCAAGGATAAAAGGATTTTTGTAGACCTTGTAGGTTTTTTTTAATTTTCACATCATTTTTTGTCAGCCATTTTACTTACAGGAATCAATTAATAAAGAGTTATTAATATTTTTTTGTTGTGATTTGGCGTTGTTATTTTATTTTTAATTGCTTGATTAGTGTTTTCGTTAAACTCATTTCTGTACATCGAATACCGCAATGTGCAGTCCTTAAAAGGAGGTTTAATATTTGCTGAAAATAGGAACGATAGAGAGGTTCCACTGTAGAGGAATGCCACTGGCATTCCCGCTGCAAGGTAGGGAGCGGAGTGGTGGGCGGTGGCGCCATAAACACTCGCGGGTTGGCAGCAATTTTGACGCGCTGTAACTGAAGACGCGGCAGCAACAACAATGGCTGCAAGATGAACTAGAAGAGCCCGCGGGCGGACGGGGGGCGGGGCGGCAGCAGCAGCAGCAGCAGCAGCAGCAGCAGCAACAACAATTACATTTGAGTGCGCCCTAAAGGACATTTTACTGATTTAATATTTGTTGCAAGTTGTAACTTGATATGCGTCGAGTTGCACGTAGCAAGGAGCTGGATGAGCCAGATCCTTGGGCAGGTTTCTCCTTATTTTATTCCGCCCCGCCCCGCCCCCCTCACTCCTCATGTTCGTGCTTCTCGACTCCCGGCAGCTCCTCCTTGAGCGATTCTTCCACGTTTTTTTTTTTTTTAGATTTTTTTTTTTGTCACTTAACTGAAAGCGCGCTCAAAGGACGCTAAATATTGCATTACGTATCCTTGCACTTTATGGCCGCTCCTACGGCTCTGGTTCCTAGACTGCTTCGTCCTGGGGCAGAGCTTCTAACTCCTTTGCACCGAAAAAAATAGTTGCCAAGATTTTAGAATTTTTTTGTAGTTTTTGGAAACTAAAAAATGCTACCATTTCGGGCAACAATAGGAGTAGTGTTGTAAAAGCGCTACTTGGTATTTTTATTTATAGCGGCTAAAAAAAATACCAAAAGCTTATTTACTTCGCAACACTTGCCCTCTCTCACACTTAGCCTCTCTGCCGCCATGATCCTGCTTTCATCTTCGTTCTTATCTCTATGCCTTGCTCTCCAGCTTAAGTGCTCTCTTTTCATTTACTCTCACTTGCTAAAAGAACCGTTTACTTACATCGCCACTATGACTTGTGTAAATAGATGTAGGAATGCATGTAGGAATGTAATAATCTACATGGATTAAAATCATAATCAAATAATTATCGTCCTAATTAATGCTTAATTCATCCTTAAAATACTATTTCTTTCACTGTAAATGCTTGCTTTTTTCCCGTTTTTTTTTTTTGGGCTTCCCCCATGCCGCGAATGCAAGCGAATTAACTTGGCAGGAATGCGAAATTCCATTGCCATAGCAATGATGATCTAGCCCACCAAAGGTACCAGGCTCCCATCCCCTTTTGCCTTTTGGGTCGCCTTGTTCGTCTTACCCTTTTTATCCTTGGCACTTCTTGGAACACTTTCTTGCATTTCTCGCGTTACTCATACGCCGTGTGTGCCGGCAAAAGAATTTGATTCTTTCATACGCTGAGGAGAGAAAGTCACATAAACTGTAAGTGCCGTTGCCAGGACGAGGAAAGAGGGGAACGAAAGGGCGCTAAAAAAAAAAAAAAACAAAAAAACAACAAACAAAATTTAAGAGAAACCGCCCAAGTCAAGTCGAGTCGTAAAAACACTTTTATTAGTAAAAGCCATAAACATATGCCCCACCTTATAGTACTAGTACAACAGCCCTCGTTCTCCTCGCTTCTAGCCCAGCGAAAAAAAATTAAAAAAAAATATTCCAGGCCAACATCTGGCAAAAACAGCATATTGGACTCAGGTGGCGGGTTTTGGCCTTAACCACGCCTGATTTCTCTCCATCTCCATTTGGCTAAAAACTATTCCCCACTATCCCCCCGGAAAACATCCACTCTGACTCCGACTCCGACTCCGACTCCGGCCATGAAAATCCAATGCCCGCAGCTGTTGCTTGTAGTTTGCATTTGTAATTGCTTTCTCTTGGCGTCGCTTTTTTTTTTATAGTTTACCTTGTTTTATGGTCCACCAACTTGTTCTTTTTTTTTTTTTATTTTCGCCCAAATGCGACGGCAGAGAGAAAGGCGAAGAAAGTGGAAACAATCAGCCGAAAGTTTGCCAGGACCTTGTCCACAGAGACTCAAAAACAAAACGAAGATTGTAAACAAAAGAAATTATTATTGAAGTATTCAGAAGTTAAAAAAGAGCACTTTGGAAAATAACAAACATAATTTCCCTATTTGCCAAGGGGGTGCTTCAAATATTAATTAATAAATGAGTATTGTTCCAAGTTAACCATAAATTGTGTTTAATTTTGAGCCAAAACTTAAGGGACTACCCGCCCATCCGTCCAGTACCACATCTTCAGGTAATCTCTAAAGCCCATTCGAGGACCAAGATCTTTGTCTGTTTACTTCGGCGAGGCGAACAATACGGCTCCATAGCAATGGATAGGCTCCATAGCAATACACAATGGCCGGCAATCGAACCAACCAATTCCGGTCGACTGGATTCGGGCCTCAGATCGAAGGGTTCAATGAATGTGTGGAGATTTCTTAGACAAAAAGTAAAAAAAAAAATTTTTAAATAATTTTCTTAAAACAAAATTAATTACAATTGTGAGATAGAAGTCCTAAAGTCACAATGCAACTAATTTTATAAATTTTATGAAATATTAAACACTACGTTGCTTTAAACTTCATTTGAGAGACGGCTTTGTTTAATTTCCATATACTTTGCGTTTTTTTTTTAAATATTATCTGTGAATTAAATTAAGCTGTTTGCTGGGATTTCTCAGTCCTCATTAAGGCAGAACCTGTGGCCAAAAGTTTTGTCAGCATCCAAACAAAGAGCATTACAATAAAAGCCAGAAGGAGCCAGAGGGAGGCAGAAGGAGCCAGAGGGAGCCGAAGGAGCGCAGGAGCAAAATGCAAAAAGCACAAAGCACTTTTGGCACTTGACAGACGACAACAAGGACCAAGGATGTTGATGAGAACGAGAATAAGGATGAGGATGAGGATGAGGATGAGTCCTTGGTTCCAGGATAGTGAAATCCAGGAGTCCTGGATTCTTGGATACCCGGACCATGAATGCGTCTGCGTCTGTCAGTGGAAACTGCGAAATGGCATTCGAGTGTCACTTGTGCAGCAGTTTTGAATATTTTGTGAATAGTAAATTATGATCATGAGACCACAGACTGCGCCATCCAACGGCAAAGGATATGGCAATGAGGTGGCACGAAGGATTCTTTGAGGATATCTCCTGTTCTGACACTGCACGCATATTCATTTGAAATGACTTTATCCTCGTGCCTCGTGCCTTTTGTTGCCCGACAAATTTGGAGTTCATTTGTATGCTGACCAGGACCAGGACCAGGACCAGGACCAGGACCAGGACCATGACCACGCCAGGACGAGAGTTGAATGTGTGCTCAGTCATCTGTAAAAGTGTGAATATTGCGGCTTTTTGTATTTCTGTCCGGAAGCAAACATTTTTATGTTTTCTGCAGTTTTTACAAGCCTCCTCTTGGGAGGATAAAATGCAAAAACAAAACAATAACAACAACAACAACAACAACAACAGCAACAAAAATGGCAAAAATCAAAACTACAAGAGAAGCGCAGGATGCAGGTGGCAGGATACCGGACCAGTAGGTACGTAGCTGGGCATTTGATTAAGGCCCCGGCTCCGGGCTAATTGCACTGAAACTGAGAATCTCGGCACTGCCGGAATGCAAAATGTGCTGCCACTTGTCCCCAGCATCCTGTTTCTGTTCTGGTCCTGCTCCCTGCTCCTTATTTTTCCCCATGCTCCCCGGCATCGTCCTGAAAGCTATTTCAATTGCTGCTAGTCCTCTCGAATCCTGCCAATAATCGCTGAGCTGGGGAATCACATCAGGTGTTCAGGAATTTCTTTTTTGTGTCCGATTGTTTGGAAATTATTAAATTTTTGAATTTTCTCTTTATAAGAAGGTTAATTGCGGACTTACAAGGGATTTGTATGGAATTTTATTTTTGATTAACACTTTCGCCATAAATTGAAGCTTAATAATAAGAGAAATATTTTTTATTGTTAGTAAGCAACCATAAAAATATTTATATATATTAAAAAAAAACAAAAATTCCAAGATTAAACTTTAGTTTTTTAGCCGTAATTAATTTCAATTTGCTTTATGCATTTCTCGCCGCTCCACTTTATTTTCCATTCTTTATTAATTCGCCTGCCCTTGCCGTTTTTTATCCAGTATTTATCATGTTTATTACCCTTTGCGTGTTTTCTTTGACCTGATTCAGTTATGCACTCCTTATATATATATACAATATGTATGTACTGTATATATAGCTATACTATATATATTTATGACTAACCTCTGACCGTTGACCGTCGACCGGATTTCATAAAGTTTTCGCCAACGCTTGCAATTTGGTGTATGCAAGTCGTTTGTTCTTGTTTGCATTCCAATAAAAATCCACAAAATATACATTCAAAATATACATAAATATATAAGAATTCTTGTATAAGAAAAATATTATATAATTTATCGATATCGGTATATTCGTTTGCCAAAAATATAAATTAAATTCTTACTTCAAATCAGTTTTTAGTCAGCCAAAGGTAAAATAATATTCCATTTTCCTTCTTGGCTGACTCGGTTGACTTTAAAATTTTGTAGAATTTTTGTGTTTGGCCTGTAATTTAATCAGATTTTTGCACCACAAAGGCTACAAATAAAATGCAAATTGCAACAACAGCAACTGACATGACATGGAATGACCTCGACTTTTCTACTTTATATGTATATTGTGTGAAGGGTGTTGTTTGTGGGTGTCTATGGGATGGGGGTTCTAGGCATGAGATTCTTCAGTCTCTTCATTAAGTGTCACCATGGAACCACATCTGGGGTCACAAAGATCGACTGGCTGGGAAAAAGTGTTGTTGCTTTTGGTGTTATTACTGCCTCCATAGCTGTTGCATAAATAAAGGCGGCGTTGAGCGATGCAACACGCACTCCAAAAAAACAAAACAAAACAAAACACAACAAAACAACAACCCTTACACGTTTTGCATATAAAGCAGCAGAAAAACCCAAACCAAAAACCAAACCAAAAACCAAAAAATGGAAGAAATAGTCCGTCCTCCCACCACAATGAAGAAGTGCGACAGGAGCTGCTGACAACAACAGAGAGCAACACTGCAAAATAAATAAACAATGGGCTATAGGAAAAAATGAATAGAATCAATTAAGGACTGAGATATACCCAGTCTCATGAAACAAAACACGAACAATATATTAATGCGGCGGTAATCAATTCGAAGCTATCCAGATAAAAAATAAACAAAGTATTCATTGAAAAATATATTCATTTTTTATAGGGCTCTATTATTTTCTATTCATTCATTGCTATTTCCTATTTTGTTCTACAGACTATGCAAATAGTTAAGGTTTATAAAATATTATATCTATTTTAGTTCAAATGAAATCGACTTTTTATTTATTTTATTTATTAATAAATCTCAAGTTTTATGTTTTCAAAGAGTCAGTTTATTCTTTTTGAGTTATTAAATGACTTAAATGGTGACTTGCTTAATTTATAAAAAAATTCTATAAATTAAAAAAAAAAAAAACATAAAAAGAGGACACTAATGGGTAGCACGTGGTGCAAAAACAACCATCACCTTGTGGCCATTTGGCAATGGCACCACTATTTGCCATCCCGCTTCCGTTTCCGCTTCCGCAATCGCAGTCGCTGTCGCAGTCGCAGTCGCAGTGGCACGCACAAGCAATTGAAATTGTATTAAATTGAATTTTAATATATTGCTCCGGCAACAATAACAATAACAATACCAAAACTAACACAGGCAAGGCCACAAACGAAAAAGAAGGTATTACTGTACATAGAAATTGAAAATAGTAGGGAGGGAGAGTGGGAGAGTAAAAGTCAGTCCTGTTTCTTTTGCACTGTCATGCTATGAATTTAAATTTCATGTTGAAATATTAATAATTAAAGCCATTAGTGTTAGTGTGGCTGTCAGAGTGTATGTGTGTGTGTGTCTGTCTGTGTGTGTGAGCTTAAAAGTTTATGCATTTTTAACCTTCAAATAAACACTCGACACGTATGCAGACCAACAATAACAATAAGAGCCACAGCGTCAGACACACAAAACCAACTAAAAAGTACAGTAAGCGACATAAGTGTATAGTACAATATCATTAAACTTAACTAGCTCTTATCACATTATTCATAATTAATACAATCTCATGCACTCTTCATAAATATTCATTATTTGAAATTGACAGACTGTTGAAGAAAACATTTTGGTGTTACGTTTGAAGTAATTTAAATTGCAAATCGATGTTATGGCGCGTACTGTATCTGGAACTAGCGAATGGAATTTACATACGTGCGACTGTTGCCTGCTTTTCGGGGCTTCTGCTTTTCTCTTCTCGTTTGTGCTTTGCTGCTGCTGCTGCTGCTGCGGTTCCTGTTTTTCTCTTTGTTGCTTTTATTTTTGTTGTTTTTTTTTTGTATGTGTCTGTGTGTGTGTGTGTGTTGTTGTTTTTTTTTGTTGCTGGCAATGTATTTTGACATCGCGTCGCACACAAATTGCAAAAACGGCGCCTTGACTCGCATTTTCGACACTTTTGCTGGCTTTCCCCCGTTTTCCCGCTCCCTGGAAAATCCCACCCATCTCTTTTCCACTTTTTCCCCATTCAGTTCTGTCTTTTTTGCCTCGAATTGCTGTTTCCGCATCCTTTTCGAAGGATACGTGTGAGTGTGCCTTTGAAAGTTGTGTCACTTTGGCAAGCTCGAATTGATTTGCCTGAAAGTTGCGGCAGCAGCTTCCTCTCCAGCCTTTACTCTTCATCTCCCCCCCTTCCCCCCGGCTTTTCCTTGACTTTCCATTTGGCTTTTCTTTTTTTGGCTTTCCTCTTTTGGCTTTCCTTTTTCGGCCTTCTCCCATTCCCAATAATTTGCATAAAATCAAATCGTACCGCAAAATAAACTCCAACTCCTTTCCTGTCGCTTTTTTGGGCACAAGTCTTAAAGTTGGCTGCCACGCCCACCCACGCCCACTACTTACATCTAATTTTGCTTTCTATTTTCCATTCTATTTTTTTTTGTTTTTGTATATATATTTTGGTTAAGCTTCCATTTTATGCGAAATAGGCGTAAAGTGCAGTCAAGTTATGTCAGCTACGTGGCGGACATTTTGTTTTTTTTTCAGTTCATACCCTTTCCGAGAGGGTATTATGGGTTTTTTCAAATACTTGGCCAATAAGTTCTGGATAGTATTAACAGTTTATTTGCTTATCCGCTAATTTTAAACATTTATTTTCCACTTTTTTTGATAATCAATTCAATCGAAAAATCATCTCGAATCGAATCCGATTCAATCTCGATCCTAATCGAATTAGAACCTGAAAGTTAATTAGTTTTCCCTCCTGATTAATGATTGAGTTCACCTCCGAGCTGGCTCTCAAGTGGCCTTCAATCAGCTATGATTGAATTCACAGCCATCGCTGGTGCATCCGCTAATTGAATCAATTCCAAGCTGTTCCCCAGCCCAGGGTATCCTGAATATCCTGAATATCCTGGATGTATCTTTGCCGCTGGTTGCCACGCAAGACACACACCCACGTTGCGGCAACCAGACAGGACATGCCGCCATTTTTCGTGTGTCAGCCAACACCGTGCCACCCACACCCACACCCACACCCACACCCACACCATCAGTTAGGTCCCTGTATCCCTCCCCCTGTTCCATCTCGCCCTAAACCCATGGTGGCAAGTAGTTTATCGCATATTTGCAGGGCGACTTGTAACAAACATATGCAACGAGGTGTTGTAGCTGCCGCCAGGGGCAGGTCTCCGAGGGGATTCATTTTAAATAGTTGCTGTATAATTTGTAATTATTTAGATCCGAGTTTTAAGCATGGACTCTGGTTTAGTGTGAGGTGCTTGTCATTTTTCGACATCTTGTGAAAAAGAGGGATCTTGGGAGTCCCCTCACCCACGCCACTGTCCTTGGGGTGGAGTACGTATGCGTGGGTGAACGTGGTGGCTTAGATGATATATATGTATATGTGTATATGTGTATATGTATATACATATGTATACATACACCCACGGATGTACAGACATACAGACATACAGACATAGGTGGAAATGTGCGAATCTGACCGTTTCGGCCGCCTTGCACTATGCCACTTGCTACATGCCACACGCCACACGCCACACGCCACACTCTACATGCTATATATCCATAGGTCTATATCTATATCTATATATCTATATATGTGTATTTGTATATAGCTATAGCCATACCACCGTGTCCATGCCAATTGCCAAAGAGTCTCTGCTGGCATCCTTACAGCTGGCAGGACCAACCGAATGTTAATCGCACGTATTAGTATTGGTGTCAGGCCTCAGGAGCCTCAGTAGCCTCGGTAGTCCTGGTAGTCCTGGTAGCCTGGCGGTCGGGATGCGTCTTGGGAATGTGGAAAGTGTGTAACGGGACAGCCGCCCGGGACAGGTGCTTGTGGTTGGGAGGTCCTTTCTGTCTGAAAAATAATATGGATTAGTCGCCACTACACTGGACCGGATTTTCTTGTTAAACTATTTTTTTATTTTTATGATTTGATAGTTTAAACTCGATTTTTTATTTATTATTTTCAATTATTTGTTCAATCATTTTTCTCACAATTCAATTCCATTCAATTGGCCAGTTTTCGAGGCGAAAAAAAGGCGACTGGAAAAGGTGGCGAAACCCAAACAACACCGCCATGACAACCGAAAAAGAGGCCTCCCCACAAATAGCCAAAGGACCTGGTAGTGGGCTCCTGGAGGAGCTCCTGACAGGATGTTTATGGGCCAGGCTTTTTTCTCTTCGGTGACGACGTTCTGTGTTCCTCACTTTCGGCCCAGCCAAGAGGCTGTCAAGTGGCCTCGTTTTTGGGCCCAGTCTGTGGGCGTTGACCTGGTCTCCTGGGTGGATTGTCAATGGGATGGGGCGGTGGGCGGTGGTGGGGAGTGGCATATCTAAATGGTCTGTGGGGCGGGTGGAGGACTGAATGCTGGGATGGGGGCGTGGCAGCTACGATTGTGGGCATTTTGCGGTGTGCGGCTAAGAAAACTTGAGGTGCTTAGCAATAATTGAATGAAACTTGAGTTAAGTGTGCGCCGCCGCGTCT
Source organism: Drosophila atripex (assembly GCA_035045925.1). Taxonomy (NCBI): domain Eukaryota; kingdom Metazoa; phylum Arthropoda; class Insecta; order Diptera; family Drosophilidae; genus Drosophila; species Drosophila atripex. The sequence continues at coordinate 699,611 of JAWNOP010000076.1, forward strand.
GCCCCCTCCACCCTCCGCCCTCCCCCCTCCCCTATCCCCGCCAACTAACATACCGCCCCCCCCCATACCACTACCCAGTCCCTAAACACTTTCCAAGGATCTGTGGAGCCGCAGATGGAGCGGGAATGGAATGTGTGATTGGGTCTATTAAACAAAAGTTGTGCGGTTAGTGGTTGCAATTATGAAAAGGATGCTAAAAGTTGGTGGTTCCGGTGCCCGAGTTCTCAAAATTGTTCTCAAAAGTTCAACGGTACTTTAACACGATTCCTGACAAGGGTCAGAGGTCAAGCACTAGGTGACTTATGGCCTGCAGCCCACATTGTTTCAGTTGGACATTGTTTCTCACATATTTAATTACCGAATTTAATTACCGAACAATCATACCAGTAGACAGTTAAATGATATATGAGTTTATTTATTAATAATTAAAAAACAAAAAACAAGAAAATTATAAATCATTTGAATGCGAAACTTTTAAAAGTGTGATGTAGGAATGGCAAGTGGCTTGCAGCTTCTCCAGACTGGGAATAAAGTCAACATGGAATGGCAGCTTGGCCATGTTCTGAAAATAAAAAAATAAATTATAGATTCTTAAAAAATAATTATCCATCAGGCTAACCTTGTCTGACGAGCTAAGCTTTAAAGCTATTTCTTTAAACATCATTTTATATTCCGCCAAGTCAGTTTCATAAACTGATCCGTGATCTGGCCGTGATGGCCTTCTCCAGATTCTTTTTGCGGTCTTCGTATAGAGGCTTAAAGGGTCCTAGTTCATCCTGGGGTAACCATGATGAGCAGCAGCTACTCACGGATTTTAAAACATCCATGTACCCACTATCTCTCTGATCTTATCATATTTTTTCTTCTTCGCCATATTCTCGTCAAGATTTTCAAGAATTTTCCAGAAATGCCAATTTAGAATGCCGCCGTCTAATCCATTTAAATCATTTGACGCATTTTTTAGACTATTTAGGCTGTCGGTAATGGCATCAGAAGTCAGTGCCCAATATGTTACATATGTTACTATGTTACATATATGTATATTCCATATATTCTATATATATATATATATATATATATACGTTTCTATAAAAACATTTGATACATTTTTTACATAAACATTATTTTTGTGTAATTTGATTATTTTGTATATCGATTTCTTATCATAAACAAATATATATAGATTTTATCTTGTTTCCTTATCGATCTCTTAATTGTATTTTTATCGATATTTTATGGTTGATTTAACTTTATGTTGATTTATCTGAATAGGTTAATAAGATAATAATAAGAAAATAATAATAACTACCATTCATTCGCCAAAATCCTTCGTAAATATCCCCAGAGTCGAGACTAACTGCCTCCGGGCCAAAATATATATCCGTGCATTCCGTCATGGGCTGGTCATAAATGCGGAAAATTCGATGACATGGCAACTCTGGGCTTGAGCTTCTGTTTCTGTTTCAGTTTCAGTTTCGGTTTCGGTATCGGTTCTGGAACAGTTCCTGTGTCCCTCTCATCCTGCTGCCCCCCAAACCAAATTAAACGCCTAATGACGTTGAGCCGCTTTTGGCCCTGCTATATGATGTACTGAGAAAAAAATATACAAGTAACTTAATATTGAAAAAAAAAATTAAAAAATTAAATCATTAAATATTTATTTTATATAAAATATTTTTTTGTATTTTATATATATTTTTTTTGTATTTTATTTCACTTTAAAGTAATTTCTTGCAGTGCCTTTAAATATACAATCGCCGCTTGTTGAATTGAAAAGCACCTGATATGCAACTACATTTTGAACTTGTCTGCCTGGAAGGTGGTTGGAAGGAGGGACTTGGCTTGGGGTTAACTAATTTTATTATTTCTAAATTTAAGTTTACCCAAACAAGTTTAAAAGAAATAGATTATCATTTGCATGAGTATAGAACCTTATAGCATTACGATTCTAAACATATCCATTTGTCCGACTGTCCATTTTAATTTCCATTTACTTTTATCTCTGCCAACTCACTTATTTTAATTAAAGTATTTAAGTATTTGTATATTTGTTTTAAAATCTTCAACTCCTTCTGATTTTTATTCTATATGTCTTCAAGAGTATAGATTCTTCGACCTTCTTTTAATTACAATATATTGAGGTAAATAATTTCCATGTAGTAACAAAACAGGAGCAGTCAGGATGAAAACCAGAAACACAAACCGCAGCATAATTATGGCACACTCGACGCATTGCGGAGAGGCGGGTCGGGAGGAAAAGCGAGCGGAAAACCGATGGAAATGGAAAAATAGAAGAGGTGGCCAAGCTGAGCTGGAGATGGGTGGGTGTCCCGAGAAGGCACTGTGTAAATTGAATGACTGGCGGAAAGTTTTGCATACGCGGATGTACGTGCGGCATTTCGCATATTTTTCGCACAACATTCAGCATCATGTTCGACTCATTACAAAAGCCACGTTTCACGGCTATCCGACAAAATGATAGGCGCAGATTCTGGTCCAAAAATCCCCTTCACTCGCCCCTCCATCAAAAAACAAAACAAAAAAACACAAAATAGAACATAGAACGGAAGGACAAAAGGACGCAAATACGGACAGTGAGTGTTTTTCGGGAGGTGATGAAAGGATGGGCCACGGGGCATGGCAATAATTCAAATTGATGACCAACATTCGATCGGATCCGGTATTTTGTGTGTGTTTTTTTTTTGTATTTGTATGCGGTGTGTGTATGTAGAGAGTGTGTGTGTGTTCATTTATGAAGTGTGTGTTGGCCATAATGAAGCTCACTTGTTCGCTGAAATCGCATGGGTTTATGGTTAGATTGCAACTTGCAATTTTGGCAACTGTATTTAAACGGAAGCCACACACTTGTTACTTTTTCAAGTTTCTGTTTCTGGTTGGCGAGTCTATTGGACCCTTTAATGATACATTGTTTAATCGAACAAATGGTGATTAAACTTTGTATAATCTTATATAGTATCTTTCAGCAATTTGATATTTCCTGTTTCAAGTCAAAAAACCAATCAAAACTTTATCCTTCAACAGGTACTGGACCTAACTTTTGCCAAAAAGGGCATTTTCTATTTTATTTATTGTTTTCATTTTCTTTTTGGGCTTTAAGCTGCCGTTTTTGGAAAACTCTGCCTCAATTAGTCATGTGACCGCGGAATTTGATCCCCACTTCCCACTACCACTCACGTACGAGGAAAAGCGGAAAAACAAAAAGTTTGTTTTCATTTTCCGCGAACCAACAAACAATTTAATTTCACACGCGAGCGCCAGTGTTGTCGTGCGGCATATTTTCCCCTTTTTATACTCCTTTTTTTTGGAGGGGGGGTTGGGAAGTTTGTAATGCCACGAAGGAGAGGCTTACGATTTTATGAGGTGAAATATTTTATGGATCAGGTTTTGAACTAGAAGGGATGTGGGTTGCTCCTTGAGTCCTATAGACTCACTTGGAAAACTAGTTTACTAATCCTGCCAGATAAGTTTTGTAAATATCTTCAGTTCAGTATCCTTAAAATATTTTCAATATTATTCCATGTTAACGATATCTGCAAAGGATATATAAACGATACCCCAACGATGATCCTTTATCCTTTATTTTTTTCGAGTCTCCAGCACGCACGCATCTAAAACATCCGAACGAAATAAAATTAAAAATATAATAGGAGAAAATAAATGTAGAAGTTGCCCTCAGGTGAGACCTGGCGACCAGGACGAAACCTTCTGGATAAAGGGGATAAAAGGGTCCCTCTGCCCCGTCGGTATCCAGACCCCGGCTGTTAAGTCAATGACTTTTATGTACATTCTGATGGACTTTTAATCCATTCACTCAACCAACTGAGAAAGCGCCCCTACCAGGAGCCAGGAGCCAGGCCGCAGGACCCAACACAACCGCACAAGTGCTGCTCCATATCCTTCGCCGTGTCCTTTCCCCATCTTCCTGCGGGTCCTGCACATCTCTTAATGTGCTTAAGATGAGTTACATTATGTGAGAGTGTGAGTGCGTGTGTGTGTGAGTGTGAGTGTGAGTGTGTGTCGGTATGCGTATGCGAGCGTATGAGTTTTCTGCACTGGAATTTTGGGCCTGATTCTTGAATCTTTTGTCATCTGGTGATATTATATATTATTACTAATTATTATTATTACTTAAAATTAGTACTATTATATTTCATTCTTTATATATTCTTTTTAATTTATAAATTTATGAAATATTTAATTTTGATAATAGAACTTCACAATATAATATTTCTCAAAAACAATATATTATTTATTAATAACTATTAACAAATAATTTGTATCTTAAGCTCAGTTTTTTTTTCTTTAGTTTTTGAATAGTTCCTGGTCATAGCTATTTTCGTTCAGTGTATAGGAAATTCCATTTTGTAATGTGGCAAAAGTATAAAGTGTAATATTGTTCCCCTCTTCCGGCTTCCTCCGCTTCACTCTTCGCTTATTTCCTCTGTTCCTTTCTTTACTTCCGTTCAGTATTTTTTTGTTTGTTATTTTATTTTTATTCTTATTATTATGTTGTTGTTGTTTTTCTTTGTTTGTTTTTTTAAATTCGTTTTTCATTTTGGTTCGTTGTCGTTGTCGTTGTCGGTTTCTCGTTGGCTTCCTTTTTGACCATTAATAGGTGTACTTATATGCTTAATGGAGTGCCACTCCGCATTGTCGGTCCCGCTTTGCTCTTGGCCTTTTCTTTCTCTTTCTCTTTCTCTTTCTGTTTGCATGTAGATGTGTGTGTGTTGGTGTGTGTGTGACATAGTTAAAATTGCATTCACTGCGGGTGGTGGCCTATGGAAGGATGGGGCTCGTTTTAGAGGCACCGCAACGAGCCAACCTTGAGAGTGGACCAACCTGAAAGGCGACTCTTGCAACGTTATGCAACTGTTGTTGTTCAATGTGTGGTAAATAGTTTGCATTTGACTATTTGCCACACACACACACACAAACACACACACATATATATAGAATTGAAACAAAGGCATCAAAAAGTGGGCGAAACTAATTTGCAACTGGAACCCCCACCAGACTGACCATCCAGGTGGGTGGAATGGTCGAGTGGCCCTTCAAGCTTTAAATTAGCTAAGCAAGTGCGAAAGGATATTCATAGAAAGGATATGTTATTCTGCTAAATTATGAACATGCTAAAAACATCTAGTAAATAATATCTAAATCAATCTGAATAATAAATCCCCGAAAGTAATCCCCGAAAACATCTAAAATAACAATAAATAAATTAATACAAATGAATGCATGTTTAATGGGCAAGTGGAATAATTGAATGGAATTCGAGGGTAGTCCAATCTGTCTCCAAGTATGCCACAATATTTTCTTATTGCCACAATTAGGCTACACCCAGTCGGCATTCCACCATCGCTCCCCAAAAACTCCCCCGCCCAGCCCCGCCCTTTCGTGACAAACACTCGCTTTGCTCACAAAATATTATTAATTCAATTTGCTAAACTATTTGACTGCTTAAGTTGCTCCACTCGAACATGACACACAATCTGCAGAAGCCACATCTACAGTTATGTTGGCATTGGCAAGTGCCCGAGTGTGGGTGAGTGGTGGTGGTGCACTGAGAGAAATGGGGTTGTAGATTTAGTTTCTTCTATAATTTGTTTTATTATTTAAAATTAATTCAAGTTTATGAGTTATAAGAGAAGGCTATAAGATGTAGATTTAGTTTCTTCTTTATGTGTTTTATTATTTAAAATTAATTCAAGTTTATGAAAATTGGACCAAGCTACAAGATGGACAGGATGGCTTTATTAACTCGATATACTGATACAATTTTTTAAGATTATTTTATTTAGAGAATTATAATTTCTCAGTGTATGTGTCGGCGTCTGTTGTCTATGTTTATCAATCTATTGCGTTGTTGTTGATGATGTTGTTGATGTCCGAGGACGAGCAATTGTTTTTGCATTGCACTGCATGACAATTTGTTGCTCTCCCAATGTGTGCTGTGTATACTGTGTGTGTGTGTGTATGTGTATGTGTATGTGTATGTGTATGTGTATGTGTATTGGTCCTCCATCTTCAAGATATATGGCTGAGATATGGAATAAATTCCAGCCACCTTGGTCCTGCCACTTCCATTCGATTTGCCTCTTAGCCGGGCACAAAGTTTTGTGGACAGAACACTTTGCTTTAAGCTTCCACAACCCTGGCATACTTTATACTGTGTGTGTGTGTGTGTTTTAGTGGGTGTGTGTGTGTGCATGTGTGTATGTAAAATATATACATGACTTGTATGTGTATTTCTGTTGCATATGCCACAGATTGTAGATGCTAGATAGATGGCCTAGACTTGCAAGCTGGGGCGTGTTTTCCCCTATTTTTTTTATTTTTATTTTTTTTGTTAAGCAACCTCCCCCCTCCCTTGCTTTTTTTTCTATTTGGCTTCCCTTTTTGGCGGGGGAGAAGCGTACAGGAAGCTCTGTCGACCTCTGACCCAGGCAGGAAGTTGGCCAAGTAAACTTTCGTACTTTCGGGCAGACAGCGGCCCAACTAAACTGGTTAAGAAATATTCTTTAAACTAACAAGTTATTTATCATATTCCTTTAGGAACACGACTCATTACTTCTTCAAGAAGGCTTTAAATATTTTTATAAGGAGCTATTTTTTATTATTCATTTTATATTCTCTCTAACTTGAATATTTTCACAAACTATTCAAATTTCCGTATAAAATATAGTTGCCGGATTAGCCAAAAGAGAGTTTTAAAAAAAGAAAATCCAAAACAAAGGAGCACAAGTAGGCCTATTCGAAAGAAATAAGGGAGCCCTTTATCCAGGTAGGCTTTGCTATTTTTTGGTAATCCCACCTCAGTAGGAAAATATAGGCATTTCAGTCAGTCTTCGCCAGGCATTCGACTGGCAGGTCTCTTACTATTTTATTTTCTTGAAATATTTATTTTTCTCTACATTTTTATACCTAAATTTGCATTCAATCTAGTTTGATTTTGCTGTTGTTTAAACAGAAATAATTTATTTTCCTTTTTTTTATTTAAATTTATAATTTTATGTAAAATATTCAACTTTCAGATTATAAACTTTCATTTTTGTTTTTTCTCTCGAAAGATACTGTTAAAGAAGAACTGGCTCTGTTTCCTTTTGTTTGTTTTTATTATTTTTCATTATTTAAAGTCTTGGTTCCTATTTCTCGACCATCTGTATGGATAGCTGCCATATATCGTACAATCTTAATCCGCAAGAAGGTCCTTTGGTCATGCAGCTTGTCATGCAATCCCAGAGTCTCATCCTGAATTTCTTTTCCTTTTAATATTTGTTTTTTTTTTTTATTGTCAACCGAGCAGGCAAATGCCTCTTGTATTATTTTTTCAATACAATCAAATCTCACTTCTCAATATTCATGCTGGTTTTCTTTTTCGTATATATCCTTTTTATTATTTTGTGGGCTGGTGGAGGGGTGAAGGAAGGAGAGTTGTTAGCATGTCTAGTATGCTATATGTTTGCATATTGTCTACGAAATGCCATTTGAGTCCCAGTCACTCTGTCTGTTCCACACAAGCTCTCTCCTTTCGGTCCACACATGTGTCTGTGTGGGTCTGTGTGTGTCTGGGCGTGTGTCCTTGTGTGTATTATCCTTGTGCGTCCCTGCTGCGCTTTGAATACTCATACGACGACACAGATGCAAGGGTATATAAATATTCCCGGCTAAGGAGTTTCTACATTCCTGTCCTGTCATCCCTTCAGCCAGCCCCTGTAATGGTTTTCATTTTCCTACCCTGTAATTTCGCTTAAAAGTGTATAAGATATGAAGATTCTCAAATATATACTATTATAGTTCGAATAGATCGAGTCTAAAGTCGATTGAAACACTTGTGCTATGGATTTTGAGACCCGGGGTATGCCATTGCCGATTACCGCCCGATTACCATTCGTCCTTGTTTTTCTCATTTTTCCTCATATCTGCTGCATTGGCAGTGATTTTGATTTATAGAAATATAATATATATATTGTTTATCCGATACTTCAAAACCCATTTAGAGCAGACCCTTGGCAAGAATTAATCAATACAGTTTGGGGCCAGTTTGCTGGCCAATCAATTATAATGATAATTTAATTAATTTCCACAAAACCGATTGCACACAAAATGACAGCCAGTCGTAGTGCGCTAATTTATTTGTTATTTTCAGAACATTTTTTTTTTGATTAGACTTTAACCGATAGGCTATTTTTTTCAGACTCTTAAGCGAGTGATTTATTATTTCTACAATATAAAATCTAACAAAAGCGATTTGAAATTGGGAGAGATATAGCCATAGACCTGCTAGTCTGATTACATTGCACTATATATGCCTATATATTATATATATATATATATTTGTTTTGTATTTCTGTAGCTATATAAATAGAAGCCCCATACCCTTCAGCGTATTTTGCTTTTATTTTCATATTTTTCGGGCAGCGTGTAATCGTCGCAAGCCGACAGCGAAAACATTTGGCACGTGCTTGTCCTAAAGTTTCAATTGCGGCCAGGTACAGGTAGGTCCTTGGCCCCCCCAGGACATGCGGTCAATCATAAATTGCCTTAGCGAAAGCCTTCGCCAAAGCGTAAACAAGTCGACGCAGTCCTGACATTATTATATTTGCACGAAAAATGCGGTGGGAAGAGGTAACATTTTTTTTGTTGTATTCAAAAAAATAATGCACTTGGACAAAAATTTATTGATTTTTGATTTTTTTAAAAATAAAATTATGACAATATTTTTACGATTATTTTTAACAACAAATTTAAGCTTAAAAAAATGTCAAGTTAAAATCAGAATCAGGCAAGTATATGTATGTACCTCTGATATTTCTTTCAGTGCAGTATCAGGTGCGTGGTGGCCGGAAAAAGGGGCCCTGCCGCCCCTCACTGCCCCCGCAGCCGCCGTTGGGGGAAAACGCTCGTGCTGGCGAAACACAAATATTAAATGCCGCAAGGTGTACGGGCCGTGTTGAGGCTTCAGCCCAAAAAGGGGCATAAATTGTATGCCACTATATACACACACACATACACATATATATATATATGTATATGTATATATTTATGGTAGATGTGCTGGTGCTGTGGCAACGTTTTAGCTGATTTTATGTTTGCCCCTCGCCGTACATCCCCTTGCAACCACCTTGGCGCGCCCCGGAAAGTAGGCCACACTTGTGCGCCGTTGGAAGCTTTTCAAGTTTAGGCCAACTAACATATGCCGGCAACGCTTGAAAGATGGCCGCGATAATGAGAGTGGCACATAAAACAATCAAGGGGGGTTACACGAGGGGGGCTTTCGGTTTCTGTTTTTTTTTTGATTTTTTTTTTTGTGGCTTTTAGTCTGTTTTTGGTGGACAGAGAGGAGTGAGGGCTTGTCGGGCAGGTCCTGTCTAAGCCTCGCCGGCGGGTCAGCAACAGCAACAGCGACACAACATTGTAATCATTATTACCATAAAAATAACAGCAAAGGACCTCACAAAATATCCTCCATGCTATACGCGGGGAGATCCTTAAAAAAAATACAAGGATTTAAAAGGAAATGCCAGTTGCTTTTAATTAAATTTTATTAAGAGATAAGAACAGATCAAGTGAAGGTCCTTTTCTTAGAAGATTTAAATAATATAAATAAACAAAAATTATAGCTGAAGACAAAAAGAAAATATATCAAAAATAGAAAAAATAAAAAATGATAAAATTTGTTGAAGAATCAACCAGGAAACAAAAGCAAAGAGGATGGGTGCGGTGGTTGGCTTGCGATTCTGGCCACAAAGGTAAGCCCAGACAAAAGGAAAAGCCCCGAGCAATTGATAAGGAAAACTGCGATGGATAAACCTATCTGTCAACCCCCGCCAGCCCCCGCTTTCCGCTTTTCCGCTTTCCCGCTTTCCCGCTGCCCCAACTCCCACACTCACCTGTTTGAACTTTGCCCTTTTGTTTTTTAGCCCCGTGTCAGTTTAGGTTAGATTTAATCAGCATGGAACTTATGTATGAGAAAGGTAATGCCCACTCCTCCTCCTCCTTCCACCCGCCTGCCACGCCCCTCGGAAATGGCCACTCGACCACCTGTTGTTTGAGTTTCTCCCTCAATTGCCACATTATCAGTTATGCGCTTTGATATCTGATAAGCCCACATCAAAAGGCGCTCTCCTTGGCCAAAAAGGAGAAGTCAGCAAGGTAAAAAAGTAAAGCTGGCCAAACAAACAAAGCATCAACCAACCCACCTGTCCACTGCCTCTCTCCTCCCCTCCAAATACACACACACACACACACACACAGACACACTCTTACCCTCACACCCACGCACAGACACATTAAGGAGGAACACACATTCAAAGGCACAGTGGATGGAATATTATATATTTTTTGCATAATTTTTTATATATAGCTTGGATCTAGTTTTATAAATACTTTCTTGTTAGAATTCTCAAGTGTTGTTTATTATTTTAAATACATACAGTTTTTTAAGCAATTTTTTTTAAGCAATTTAATAACAATTTTAAGTAGAAATTAAGAAATTGACAGGCAATTAAATCAATAAATCAATTATATTAATTATTATCATTACTTTTGTCCAACTTAAATAAAAATAATTTTCACCACCTAATAACTGCTTCTGGACCACTGTACTAAGTGGGCAGTGTAAGGAGGTAACCGTAAAAAAGTTAAAAATCCGGAGTTAGCCTTGGTTTCTCTGCGGATTTTCTCCCGTGTCAGAGTGTGTGTGTGTGTTGTGTTGTGTTAGTGTATGTGTATGTGTGTGTGTGTGTTGCCATGTTTTCTGCTTTTTGCTGTCTCCTAGTTGTTGTTTTTGTTTTTTTTGCTGTTGTTGTTGGTGGTGTGCGTGTGAACACGATTTTGGTTTACTGTGTTGTCCTGTCGAAAGATGGGACTTTTGCTTTAGTTTTAATGCTATTTTTATGCACACAGGAGCACAGGGGAAGCCAAATAAAACTAAAGGGAGTTCCCTCATCCATATACCATTCATACATACATATATGCACTCTTTTTTTTGCTGCCTGTTGTTTTTATTTTGAGGAGTGACACCACCCAGTATGACACCTAGATCTGATGAACTTCCAGTCGCTAGGAAAAGTTGCCACTCAGTGTCCTGTTTTGTGCCAACCTGGACAGCTTTTCCCTGTTTTTTTTTTTTGTTCCTTGGTATCCTGGTTTTTTCCCAGACTTTTTGTTTTGCTTTTCTTGTTCTTTGTACCTTTGCATCCTTTATTTTTTTTTTTTGCCACGCGGGTCCACTAAATAATTTCGTTAGCAACACAGAGCCAGAAAAAACAGCGCCGCCCAAAGAACAAAGGAAAATGAAATGTAAAGAAACAACAGCGACTTCCAAATTGGCCTAAAGTCGCTTTTAAGATGCTCTTAATGTTAAATTTATGAAAAGAATGCAATTTCATGCAAAAAGACTTGACAAAAATGGAAAAATATTAAAGAGATGTTGAAGAAAATATATGAAAAACTGAGAATGAGTTAATAGAATTATTATTCGAAAATAATTTCAAACTATCTTATTGCCTCTATTTAAATTTATCCAAGACAATTACTTTCTTCAGTTTTCTAAAATCCCCTTACTTTTCTGCGGCTTAAATAGCGGATATGCCTTCTCGTTATCCTTGGAGAACTTAAGGTGGTCTTGGGCTTTTCTTTGTATTTTCCTTTTCTTTTCTTGTGCTGTGTGTGTGTGTTTTTTTTGTGTCCTGTTTTGTGCGTTTTAAAATTTTCTCCTGTTGCTGGCGGAGTGCGTATGTTGCAGGATCTGGATCTGAATGTGCCAGCTGTGCGGCCACTCAAATAACAAGAAAAAGCACAGAAAAAAACGGCAACATCAGCTTCAGACTGCCTCAGAGTAAACAACAAAAACACATACACTTTTCCAGGAACTGGACCGAAGCCATAGCTCATGCAGCCCCCTCTCCTTCGCCGGCTTACTACCCGTCTCTTTCGCCCAGTCCCAGTTCCGGCTGTTGTTTTCTAATCCCATTTTTGCTTAAGTTTTTTTTCGCCGCCACCTATTCGCGCCACGCATCTGAAATATCGCCACCTGTCCAGGTAACAATGGCCGACGAGCTACCCAGTTTTTTGCGTCGCAACTTCGGAGGAAAAACTCAATACTTTCCGACTATATGATACCCGATACAAACCGATTATTAATAAAATTTAAGAGTATGACATTTATCGAACATTATTCTTTAATCTTAAATTTATTCTTTTCAATATTCCTTTACATTTTTCTACATTGAATTATAAGGGCCGGCTCTTTCATAAAATTTTATTTGCTTTAATATTCCGAAAAGTGTATACAGTGCGTATACTTAATATTTATGGCTTATGGTAATGTTACGTATACGCCATGTAACCATTATCGTGAATATTCCAAAGGGTTAACCAAGATATTATGAGACCTGTTCCGTTGAGGCTTTGTATGGACATTTTAGAGGGTTAATGTTTTGGTTCAAATTTAAGACTAGGTTTTTAATTTTATTTCAAAACCCTGCCAGGGTATTCTGACGTCGATTTGAACGAAACCCGAAACCTTTTAGACTCGCCTTGGAAAATGCTGGCTGGCAATTTTCATATTTCTTTCGGTTTTTTGCACCTCCCTCCGTCCAACTCACTTTTTTCAGTTTCTTCGCTTTTCGGACCTCGTAGTGTCTCCTGTCCAGGGGCGTGGTCCTTTGTCACCTGCAGACTAATTGGGCACCTCCGGGTGGCTCTGGATGCGCCGGTGACAAAGTGTTTCGGGCGTATCCACCCCCATCCAGTGTCTAGGCAATCAACCTGACATGAAACTCATAAAAGTCGCGGAATACTCGCGCATCAGAGTATCAGAAAAGTGGAATGGAATCTAAATGGCAAGTCAAAAGTTGAAATCAGACAATGGCAAACTTTGGCGCAAATCTTTGTCAAATTTAATGAGCCCCGAATCCCCGAAAAAATCGCGACAACAACAAGGACAGACCACTTTTCCTCATCCCCTCGGTCCCCGGTCCCCTCGTCCTTGTCCAAAAATACTCAATGACAATCAGAAAGGACTCACAAACAGGCAACAGACTGTGAAATGTTTGCAAGTGGCAACACAAAAATATAAAAATAAAATCAAATCAAGTAATATAATACAGATAAATCGACCTACACATAAATATACAATAAAATATATATATATTTATGTCTGCGTAGCTATATGTTTTGGATGTGTAGGTCCAAAAACCAGAAAAAAAAAACAAATTATAGGAAGCTAAGAAGTGCCAACTTTGGGATAAACCGAAGCTTAAGTGCTCTCTAAAAAGATATAGACTATTCTGATTATAGGATATAGTAACATAAACTTCTATAGTTCAATATTAGAAGATATAGTAAACCGATTTCCACCAAACATCCCTAAATTAAAAATAAAAAAAAAAACTAACAATTGTCGTAAGTTTAAGATCAATACTGATCTAAGCCCTAGAGTCTATTACTTTTATTACATTTCTCGATAAAATTATAATACCTTTTGCAAGGATATATGAAAATTGTAGGAAAAACTGGGAAAAAGTCAATAAGAAGCCGAAGTACATGGGGAGGAGTGGCGGAAAATCGTTGTAAACGGGAAAATTGAAAAAGCGACAAGGTGAAAGCTGTTGATGTTCCTCTTGTTATTGTTATTGTTGTTGTTGTTGTTGTTTTTATGTCTACATGGAAATTACAGCACGCACCACGTAACCCGCTATACCACGCCCCCTTTTGGCCATACCACGCCTACCTTTTTTGTTCGCAGGACATATAAAATGCATGGATTGTTAAAAATAAATGCCTAGCGCAATATTTTAAAAGTTTCTTTACTCACTTTTTTTGTTTTTTGTTTTTCTTTTCTTTTCTTGTATTTTGTGTTTTTAATTTGCTTGACGCAGTGGGAAAAAGGGGGCGTGGCATGCGGCAAGAGGCAAGTGGCGAGTGGCAAGCAGCAAGCGGCAGGTGGCAAGTGGCAAGTGGCAGGTGGCATGGGGCAGCCAATGGCCTGTGTACGCCTATCAGCGAAAGCAATAAATTTTTTAATTTTATATGTGCGAGTGTGTGTGTGTTTGAGTGTTGGCTTTTTTGCTGGGCGGATGGGAATTTTTTTTTCATTAATTTTTTAGTGGCCACTGGCTGAGGACTCCATGAGCGGTTAAAGGGATGAGTGTAGTGGCGGGTCGGGTGGATCCTGGCATCCAAAGGATCTGGAGAGTAAAATGGTTAATCACCATTTCCTGTTCAATAATGTTGCAGCTTAGCCGCAAAAAGGCATGAAGCTGGCTAATTAAATTAAATGGCTAAACAGTGTGAATTATTAATTGAATTATGAATTGATTGGCTTGTTAACAATTTATAAAGCAATAGCAGTTAGGCTTAGATAGTCTGATGGAATAAATTTGTTCCCACTTCAGTAAGTTACAAAATATAAATACCATGCACTTGACCCAATAAAGGTTAAGAATTGCTATTTATATTCCGACTACCAAAAGTTATCTGGAAAAGTACAACGCTTCTGAGAATTTAATTTCATTTCTTGAATTGTTTCCACAAAAAAAAAAAATATATATATATATATAGCCATAGAGACATGAAGTACTGTCAAGGATTTCAGGAATTTCAGGATATGTTAGCCATTTCTATTTACGAGCCTTTTTTTTTTATAAAACATTTATAAAAATAGAAATATATGTATGTATGTGTATGAGTGAGAGGTGCATGTGTAGTGGATGCATGAATGGGAGTTTGTGCCACGCCCACTGTACCAAACACTGCATGCCGTGTCAGAGGCGTATCATTTATCCATGCCATCGATGGTCTCTGTTCCAGTTTCTGTGTCATTTTTGCTTTTATTTTATTTTTTCATTTATTTGTTTCGTTTTAAAATATTTTATTTTGTTTTCAACCAACCGTGCTATCGATTTTCTCTCTCTCTCTTTATCTTCATTTCACATACTTCTTTTCTAGCTTCTTTTTTTTCCCGCCATTTTTATTTTATTTTTTTTTTTTGGTCCTGTGGGCGCTGAAAAAATAAAATTGCGTTTTACGCAAATCATTTTTAATGAATTTTAATATTGCTTCGATGTGGTTGTTGGTGTTGTTGCTGGCAGTGGCAGGACATGCATACAACAGTAGCCAGCTACAACAAAAACAACAACGGTTAGGTCATTAAATTTTAAATGAGTTCCGTGTCGGACCCGTGTTGCCACATACCTAGGTAAAAATCGTAGGCCAAAGTATACGTATTATATATTCCTTTGTATACATGTATTTTTCTATATATGTGTGTATATATAAAGGTAAAATTCGTTAGGCCATTAATGTGGTCCCAGCCTCCTTAAACTTCTTTCAACCTCCAAGAATCGCCACCTGAACCAGAAATATTTACTTCGTTTTTTTTTTTTTTTTGGTATTTTTTTCATAGGAGGGCCTTTTTGCATATACCCTAGGATTTTAGCAATATTTTCATTAATTAAATAGATTTCAAATATTAAATAGCATTAAAAATATCTTAAGAAATCATTAATTATTAATTAATAAATCATTAATTAATAAAATAATTAATTAAAATAGCCTATGGCATTTAAATACTAGTTTATGGTGTTGAAAGTCATCACTATGATTGCTTCTTTGTATTTTCACTTCTCAACACTGCAGGGTACTAACTTGTTCGCCTATCTTGGCCAACAATAATCAACTGCTTCTTGGCTGCTTTATTCGTGGCTAAAATGTATTTTTCTTTTTTTTTTGTTGTTTATTTTATTTTTTCCTGCTGACTTGCAGCTGTTAAACAAATAGCTTACTTCTGTCCATTGTTGTTGCTTTTGGTCTTCTTTCTTATTGTTGTTGTTGTTGTAATTGTTGTTGCAGCTTATTGTTAGCCAGTCGCCAGTGTGGAATTGGCAGTTTATTTTTCACTTTCGGGCCAAGTGGAAAAACAATTATATTTTATGATGGCCAAAACGAAAATTGAAATGGGAGCAACAACAGTGGCCGCCACAAATGGAAATCGCCAAAAGGTGAGTGGGCCAAAAATGTGTGGCAGGTGGCCGGTGGGGGGATCATTGGTGGCAGCTAGAATTTGGCCATTTCATTAGTCTACCCGGGATACTGAAGCTGGCAGCCCCACTATACATACTATCTGTAGATGCAATCACTCAGGCGAGCTCGCGATGCCAACTTCATGCAGGTAAGCTGCTTATCGCGCTATCAGAGCGAATGCAGCAGGCTGTTTTCTTTTTCTTTTTTTTTTTTTGTGTTTGGCAGTGGAGGAGGCAGTGGCTGAGGGGAAAAGTGTCCATGAAAATGCGGAAAATCATAGCCGAAAAATGCCAAAATCAGCGCAACAGAATTTGATGGAACTTTGAACGATAAATGGTCCTGCCAGCGAGGAACCGCAGACTGTTTGCCTTCAAAATTTGGGAATCAAAATGTTGGAATCAAATATTGGAATAATTGATATTTATCTTAAGAGAATAAAAAGTAATAACCACTCAAAAAGTAATAACCATTTTATTGTTTTAAGTCAATCGTTAAATTGAATTAGAAATTATACTTTTTTATTATTATTTTTATATTTAATTGAAATCTTGAGACATGAAATCACCTAAGCTAAATCTTAATTTAATCTTTAACTTTCAAGACTAATTTAATATTATTATCTTTTCAATTTCAGACAGATTCTCGTTAGAGTCCTGGGAAATGAAAGACTTCAAGTGTTCCGAGAATTCTTTAAAAATGTTGATTAAGACACGACTAAGAAATACTTGGCCAAAATGAAGACTAACTTGACAGTGATGGGACTTTTATGAATATAGAATATAAAATAATGAAGCCTATCTAGGTCCGGCGAAGGGTTAGGACACCCGTCCTGGGACTAGCCCTTCTCCCTTCGGGCACGTAGTCTCTTTCGTTTACGGCTCCGTCTCAATTGCAGATGTCGGACGCATAACTCGGAGGCATTAATCATTATAAATCAGACTATTCATTCAAAGATTGGCTATGGAAGCCAGGTGCCAGACAAAAGGCCAAAGGGGGAAAGCGATGGGGACTGGCAGGGCGGGCAGGTGAAAGCCAAGGAGAAAGCAAAACAAAATAATGAACGGCACATCTGAAATGCCAAAGTGAAATTCCTCAAATGAACTTCCGCCACAGAATGCAGGCAGAAAAAAAAGGCAGAATTTATATGTATATATGAGAAGAGGGGTGGAGGGAAATGGTTAGCTGGCAAAAAGCAGAAAATAATAAAATAAACCAGCCGGCAAGCAGTGGAAGCGACAACAAAAGCAACAACTAGTCCAAAAGCAAGGAAAAGCAAATGAAAAGCAAGGAAAATCCAGGGAAAAGCTTCGCATGCCATTCGAGAGGCAAAGGCCAAAGAGGGGCCGGCCATGGATCCCTTCAATTGCCAAGGGAATGGGTTCGACTCCCCAGGCGTTGTTCTTTATAATTTTTTTTTGCCCCCAGTTTTGTTTTTTTTTTCCCTAGTTTAGAGCTACGATTTTGTTTTGCCAGCTTGTTTGGCTTTGTGAATT
The DNA here is from genome assembly GCA_035045925.1 of Drosophila atripex. Taxonomy (NCBI): domain Eukaryota; kingdom Metazoa; phylum Arthropoda; class Insecta; order Diptera; family Drosophilidae; genus Drosophila; species Drosophila atripex. The sequence goes on from JAWNOP010000076.1 coordinate 717,154, forward strand.
GGCTCTCTGGCAATGATTGTTGGGAATATTTTCTTTGAAATCGAACATGAACCAGAGGCGTTCGCCATGGTGGCATTAGGGGAAGGGGGGGTTAGTGGTCAAATGATCTTATTAAATCGTATATATCAGATAATTGATTAGTCCAGCGAATTGTACTGTTTCAACATGAAAGTAAAGTACAATTTGTGTGATGGGCCCTCTATTTGATATTTAATACTTGATAAGAACTTGGTTTGTGTGAAAATATACATATCTGGTTTTTTTTTTTTTTTTGTAATATGTATATTGCTACTTTATATTCATGGGCTTAAAGTTTTATGTTCTCTGTTTGTTAATTTGCTTTTTTTGTTTTATTTTTTGTTTTTTTTTTTTCAATTTTCCCACCGTATAAAGTTCAGTTGGCTGGCCATTGGAGCTGTTAAAGCATTTTGCCGCATTTGCAACTGCAAATTGTGGAAATCAACAACAAGCACAACAACCATATACAAAACAACAACATTACACAGCAAATGCAATGACTTCGCTCAAAAGTATGCTATGGAATTTTGCTGGAACACACACACACACACACACTGGCATGGCAGCCATTTTGAAACTTAACAGCGCTAACAACCGGAAATCGTGCAAGTATTTAAATACAACCATAGTGGTAAGTGCTGCGGATTGCCAGGATGCCCAGGGGCGGGACAATAAAAGCTGTGCCAGAAGGGGGAGGGGGCGGGGGGGCCGGTACATAACCCAAAAACCGAAATAGATGAAAATTTATTTGAATTGCACTTGCATAGTGTATGGTAGTGTTAGTGTTAGTGTTAGTGTTCGTGGTAGTTGCAATGTCGTTCATTTCATTTTGTTACCATTCCTCGTTGTTTGTCTGAGGAGCCAGTGCCCCGCCCCTAAAAAACCCGCCCGCCTGCCCGCCCCTTGACATTGTCATCGTTTGCATTTACATGCACTTACCGTTGTCATTGAAAATGTATATTTGCTCTGAACCCCCGCACCCACCTCGACGACCTCTCCCGTCTCCAGTCGCCAGTCAGATAAAAATTCGACCTCAAGACGAATTTCATTCGTATTTCATTATACCCTGACATCGGGAATCGTAATTTTTTTTGTGTAGAAGGATCTATGTGTTTTCGAAATGAAATGATCTTGATCTTCAGGATCTTCTTCCTTATAATTCAGCAAACAGAAACGTGTTTCAAAATGTAATTTTCCTCTGAAGATATATTTATCTTGAATATTATTTTATATTATTTATCCCTAAGAGCATGCCGTCTTCATCTTAATCCAAAATTTCAAACCTTTTTTCTCCATTTTTGTTTCATTTTTTTTGTCGACTCTTCCTGTCATCCCAACTCATCTCATACCGGGCATTATCGTTACTCTTAACGTTTTCATAACATGAATTATTGATTTGATTGCTCGTCACGGAGCTGGCCTCCCAATTTGCCCCCCCGGCCTCCAGCCCCCCCCCCCCCCCCCCGCTGCGACTGTATTCCTGCCAGATCCCGTAAGAGCGATTATACATTTTTAATTTGATTCCTTTGGCTTTTTTTTTCTTCGTCTTTCGTCGCTGTCTTGCTGTGTTCCTCGCCCCTCGCCCCTCGCCCCTCGCCCCTCGCCCCTCGCCCCTCGCCCCGGTTTGCCGGCGGAAGAGCCTCGCATATATGACAAATTAACATTGTTAGCATGCCGGGCCCACAATTAATCATCAGACGGAAAAAATTTTGATGGGTTTTCTTTTTTATTGCTTTTGTTTTTTTTTTCGGAGAAATTAGTGATGCTAGTGGGTAAATACAAAAAAAATAATTATTCTAAACTGCTTTCTGGGATTCCATTTAAATATGTTACTTAATTGAAGTTCTAAGAAGATACCAAATAATATTTGTGTTCTTTTTTGAGTAAAGACGTATTTAATTTAAAAAATTCTCCTAACAAATTATTTTAATTTTTTTTTTTATATTTTTTTATCGATAACTTAAATCAACGGTGCCATCTCTAGAAAGTGAGGCCAATCGAATGGATTGATTGAAAGCTTCTTCTGTCGGCGGTCGCCTGTCATTTGTCGTTTGCCTTTCGAGTCTATGACGAAGTGACTTATGGATGACTGAGTGTCTGTGCTCGCTTTGACCTTTGACCTGCCCCTCTCCTGTTCTCTTTTTGTTTTTTTCGCATTTTAGATTTATAATTTATGTGAAACAGAAAATACTAATACCAAATATACACGCTTCTAAATATAAAACGCACGAATACAAATGCTAATTAATTTTGGAGCATTTTCATTTCCGGTTAATTAAATGCTTGGATTATTAGCGGTCTGTACCAGACGGCTTACACGGCATTTAAGTCCACACAAATTAATTAACCAACCAAATAAATTACGGTCTACTATATATAATATTAAACTAACAAAAAAAAATGCACTTTTTTATGCTGTCTGATTGACTGTCTGACTCGTTTTTTGTGTGTACTTGGCTAATTTAGGGCTATTTATTAGCAGACATATTTTTTTTACAAATTTTCTCTTTGTTTTTTTGCTCCTCTCACGGTGGCTCTGTAGTTGTTGAACCTTTCAAGTGTTCCTTAACTTTATGAGCTCTTTGTTTCAGGGTCGTACACATATATCCTTGCAACATATTCCCCCGGGCGCCATTCCATTCAATTTCATTCCATTCCAGACTATCAATCAACCTGCTGGTCTTAGCCCGGCCAAATCTCGCCAGGCCCAGTGTTGGCCCAGACATAAGTCTTCCAACACCAAAGCCGTCGCCCACAATTTTCCATTTTCCACCCGCCCTTGCCACGCCCCTCCCCCCGGCCCCGGTTTTCCATTTCAACTCCCCCTTCTCCCTTGCGAAAAACAGCTGCTGCAGTTGGCCTTGCCGTGTCTGCAACTGGCCCAATACAATTGCTAAGTTATTAATGACAAGTCGTATGTATGTTCTCCTGACCAACTTGTCGCAGGATCTGCTACCGCCACCTTTCTCCTGTCCTGCCCTGTGCTGTCTCTTTCCATACTGTCTGACCTGCTTAAGTCCACCCACACACAAAGACACTCGGGCACACACACATAAGCGCCTAAAAGTCTGCTTGAATAACAAAAATCTGGAAAATGTCCTTAAAGACAAAGGGAATTTTGTTATCCTGTCAGAGAAAATGACTTAAATTGTTACTAAAATGATATGCCCGAACAACAGTTTGTTTTGGTAAGCTTCTTTATTAATATTCATAAGGAAAATATTAAATATTATGGGAAAATTGTAAGAATATGGAACTTTAAGGCCCTGCGGACAGTAGCTGGGTGAACAAAATACATAGATAGGAATAGGAAAACTTTGCATCTGCTGGCAACAATATTTTACGGATACACTTCTGGGGCATCCACAGATTTCCATCCAATTGCCGCAGGCGCCGGCAGAGGCACTGTGGCGTGGGGTCTCGACCCACGACCATGTCAGCTCGTGTGTGACCAGCCCGACCAGCTGCAAAAAGGACCCATGCATCCATACATATATCCTTATTGAATTTACAATCTCACTTAGCAGAGAGGCCGTCAAAAGACTCAAATTTGTTTCTTTTTTAGCCTAAATTTCGAGTGGCAATTTAAACTGTAATTAGAAAATTTCCTTTTGCAACCGGCCAGGCTATGCCAATGAATATCCTTCTTAGTTTTTTTTTTCTATATGTGTTTTTTGTTGTCCTCTTTTTGGATTCCCTTCATAAGCTGTCGACATGTGTTCCGTATCAGTGACGGAAATCAATGTTGAACTTAAGCGGATTCCTCAAATTGGCTCTGTGACTCTTTTTTATTTTTTCAATACATATGTACATGCATATATGTATCTATGTACAATATATGTATGTCTGGAGGTGTAAATATATGTGCTCTTTTAAGCCGCCCTGGAATATCAAGGCCAGACATCCATTCAGGCTAATGGTAAAAAAATTTGAAGCCAAGACCAACAAACAAATTTTTATTCAAGTTAATTTTAATTTTTGTCATAAATTATAGATTTTTAAAACAATTAGATTTAGTAATAGTTATTATGCGACCTATTTTTTTTTTTTTATAAAATACAGTTTGCAAAGAACCTCACTGAAAAATACAAATAAAAAATACCCATATCCTGCGGGGGTGCTTAGCTGGAATCCTTCCACAGCCGCGCTTATCCTACCACTCCCACTCGCACACCCATACCCACACCCACACCCACATCCACTCAGACGTGTATAACGTGTGTGGGTGTGAAGCAGCTGTCGTCGGACTGAAGGTGTCAACAACTGCTGCCAGCTTTTTGTGGATTTTTATTTGTATGTGTACACTTGTATCTCTGTATCTCTGTATCCATGTGTCCTCGTATCTTTGTATCTTTGCATCGGTATCTGTGCTTGTATCTGGACGGGACGGGTGTGTCCGGGCCTCCGAGTGTTAAAAAGAACCAAACAGAGTGCTAAAAATATAAGTAACAAATGCCCGACGGAAATCAAGTTGAAATTTCAATGAGTGCAAAGGAAATTCAAACGGAAAACCAAATGAGCGAGTCCAGCCGGGCACCTCCACAAAATACTACATGCTACACTTCAGTCACTGCTGGACTCGAAAACTGCCAACTACCCAGAAGCTTCGAAGCCCCAAATCCTGATCCTACCCACAGGAGTGTGAGTGGGCCGGCGTCGAAACGGTTCCCAGGATCCTTTCATGTCCGTTTGTATGTTTGAGATCCGTTCAAGGATATCTTTCGGTGGGTTTGTAATTTCCCTAAAACTGCGCTCAGTTCTAACAGAAAAGGCATTGATAATTTTCAAATTTTCATAAAATTGGGCATTTTCCGAGTATCTCTATTTCTCCACCTTCCGATGTGCATAGCTCGGCTAATTTTTATCCGATCGAGGAATAAAGTACCATTTTGTAATCAGCGAACTCAGAAGCAACTTTCCTCATTCAAATTATTGCTTTAATACGATTTTAAAATTTTTCGAATTTTTTCAAGGGGTACCCCCATGAAAATGGGGATTTTCCGAGTTTCTCCGTTTCTCCACCTTCCGATGTGCATAGCTCGGCTAATTTTTATCCGATCGAGGAATAAAGTACCATTTTGTAATCAGCGAACTCAGAAGCAACTTTCCTCATTCAAATTATTGCTTTAATACGATCGATTGCTTTAATACGATTTTAAAATTTTTCGAATTTTTTCAAGGGGTACCCCCATGAAAATGGGGATTTTCCGAGTTTCTCCGTTTCTCCACCTTCCGATGTGCATAGCTCGGCTAATTTTTATCCGATCGAGGAATAAAGTACCATTTTGTAATCAGCGAACTCAGAAGCAACTTTCCTCATTCAAATTATTGCTTTAATACGATTTTAAAATTTTTCGAATTTTTTCAAGGGGTACCCCCATGAAAATGGGGATTTTCCGAGTTTCTCCATTTCTCCACCTTCCGATGTGCATAGCTCGGATAATTTTTATCCGATTGAGAAATAAAGTACCATTTTGTAATCAGCGAACTCAGAAGCAACTTTCCTCATTCAAATTATTGCTTTAATACGATTTTAAAATTTTTCGAATTTTTTCAAGGGGTACCCCCATGAAAATGGAGATTTTCCGAGTTTCTCCATTTCTCCACCTTCCGATGTGCATAGCTCGGATAATTTATATCCGATTGAGAAATAAAGTACCATTTTGTAATCAGCGAACTCAGAAGCAACTTTCCTCATTCAAATTATTGCTTAAATACGATTTTAAAATTTTTCGATTTTTTTCAAGGGGTACCCCCATGAAAATGGGGATTTTCCGAGTTTCTCCATTTCTCCACCTTCCGATGTGCATAGCTCGGCTAATTTTTATCCGATCGAGGAATAAAGTACCATTTTGTAATCAGCGAACTGAGAAGCAACTTTCCTCATTCAAATTATTGCTTAAATACGATTTTAAAATTTTTCGAATTTTTTCAAGGGGTACCCCCATGAAAATGGGGATTTTCCGAGTTTCTCCGTTTCTCCACCTTCCGATGTGCATAGCTCGGCTAATTTTTATCCGATCGAGGAATAAAGTACCATTTTGTAATTAGCGAACTCAGAAGCAACTTTCCTCATTCTAATTATTGCTTAAATACGATTTTAAAATTTTTCGAATTTTTTCAAGGGGTACCCCCATGAAAATGGGGATTTTCCGAGTTTCTCCATTTCTCCACCTTCCGATGTGCATAGCTCGGATAATTTATATCCGATTGAGAAATAAAGTACCATTTTGTAATCAGCGAACTGAGAAGCAACTTTCCTTATTCAAATTATTGCTTAAATACGATTTTAAAATTTTTCGAATTTTTTCAAGGGGTACCCCCATGAAAATGGGGATTTTCCGAGTTTCTCCGTTTCTCCACCTTCCGATGTGCATAGCTCGGCTAATTTTTATCCGATCGAGGAATAAAGTACCATTTTGTAATCAGCGAACTCAGAAGCAACTTTCCTCATTCTAATTATTGCTTAAATACGATTTTAAAATTTTTCGAATTTTTTCAAGGGGTACCCCCATGAAAATGGGGATTTTCCGAGTTTCTCCATTTCTCCACCTTCCGATGTGCATAGCTCGGATAATTTTTATCCGATTGAGAAATAAAGTACCATTTTGTAATCAGCGAACTCAGAAGCAACTTTCCTCATTCAAATTATTGCTTAAATACGATTTTAAAATTTTTAGAATTTTTTCAAGGGGTACCCCCATGAAAATGGGGATTTTCCGAGTTTCTCCATTTCTCCACCTTCCGATGTGCATAGCTCGGCTAATTTTTATCCGATCGAGGAATAAAGTACCATTTTGTAATCAGCGAACTCAGAAGCAACTTTCCTCATTCTAATTATTGCTTAAATACGATTTTAAAATTTTTCGAATTTTTTCAAGGGGTACCCCCATGAAAATGGGGATTTTCCGAGTTTCTCCATTTCTCCACCTTCCGATGTGCATAGCTCGGATAATTTATATCCGATTGAGAAATAAAGTACCATTTTGTAATCAGCGAACTCAGAAGCAACTTTCCTCATTCAAATAATTGCTTCAATATGATTTTTAAATTTTTCGAATTTTTTCAAGGGAAAAAGTAAATATAAATTTATATTTTTGAATAATTCGGATAACATGCTCTGAAAAACTAATAGTTAATAGTAATTTTTTTGCAATGCTTTCAGGTCTCCAGAAGAGTGCCATTAGAACAGTTGACAAAATGGCCATCACTATCGTTTCAGAAAGTTTATCAACAAACTAGCACCTCTTGTTTACAGATCGATCGACCAATAGGAACAAAGAAAGATTGTAGGACGCCATTTATAAGATGGCAGTTGGCTTCTGATATGATAGGCACTGGCGGCGGTTGGGTGAGACTTGAGATAATAGTGATAATGGAAGCGATAAGAACCTTATCAATTCGTATAATAACAGTTGTGTTTGTGTTGTAATCGCAAGAGTAAGCGAGAAATTGGTGTGGGACAGGTGATAAGACTAATGAGATAAGAACTATATGCTTCTCGCTTCCACTTGTTTCGTAGTTGAAAAATGGCGGCGGTAGGCGATTAGAACTTGGCAATGGGAGTGAAGAGTGTCGAGATATTGTCCGCTTTCTCCACTACCATTGAGTTTCTCATATTTTAAATTTGAAATTATTTTATAAATAAACTTCAATTTGTGTAAAAATAGTTCATAATTCAATGAGAGCTCGAGTTAAAGTACGGTGCTTAGTTGATGCTTTTTTCGACTTGATTTATTCCTCTTCTGGTGAGCCAGTCTTGAATGTTTTCCCCAAAAATATCCATTTTGTTAATATTAAATGTGTGTATTTATATGTGGGGGGAGTGGTGGAAAGCTACTCTGGTATTGGAAGTTGTTAGAAATAAATCAAAATGTCGCCGATACCACCCCTAGTCTCTTGTATTTTCGGACCCTTTTCATCGCCTCTCACTTGTGTATTGTTCTTTCGAATATTGGGGGGTTAACAATCATCGCCATTCTGTACGCCCATGTCCGACAGAGGCTCAGGAAAGGGGGTCACCAACGGTTTGGCCTTCTTTGCAAAAAGTTTTCGCTTGCGTTTGAATTTTATGCGAGTTTTCGTTCCGTGGGTGACTTTTTTTTTGGTGTTTTTTGGTTTGGTTTCTCTCGGTTCGGTTTTGGCAATATATATTTTTTCTATTTTTTTTTTTTTTTTTTTTTTTTGGTGGCAAGCTTCCTTCGGCGTGTCGCATAAATTTAAGTTAGCACCACCGCAACCTCTTTTTTTTTTTCAAAAAGAAAAGAAGCCTCAAGGACAACCACAAAGTCGCAGTTTCTCGGTTTACTTAATGCGCCTCCAAAAGTTTTCCTATTTTATTATTTTTGTTGCATTATCTTCTCCGTTTTCTATATCTTCTTATTCGTTATCTCTAGTTTCTTCTTCCGCAATTTGCAAACCTATTTTCCATCCCACATAGTTTGCTGTTTTTAAGCTTTGGCCTTTCAATCGTTGTATTTATTTTGCATTTTTTATGCACTTAAAGGATATTATTTAGAGTCATGATCGGTAGATAACCGGTGTCCTTTCGTTACTAAACCGTTACTAAGTAAGATAAATTTCAGCTCTAACCTACTACTACTACTATTCTTCCTTACTTTTTTTTTACTTTCTGTGTAGCTGGGCTTACAAAAAAAAAAATAGAAAAAGAGGAGGGTGAAAGGGTGTCCTTAAGCTCCTTCGACAGGGCTTCTCAATGGTTGGGCGCCAAAAGCCAATATTTTCTAATGTCCCACTGGGCAGCTAAATAAATCTACCACGGACCTGTGTGTAGCAACGAATTGAAAACCGAAAGGGCTTCATGCCTGATTTTTTAGTATTAGTATTACTATTAATCAGAAACTGTGCTTCAAAGGACACACAAATTGAACTGAAAGTTGAATAGAAACTGGGGAAAAAAAAACCCTTTGTGAAGTCTTTCATAAATAAGTTCTATGCGAAATATAATTCCGCAAAAAATCATTGAAAGTTAATAAATAGAACTCTTTGTATAATCCTTCAAAAAAATATATGTATATTTTTTTGGCCCGATTATGTCCTCCAGGGCCAATTGGATGTGTTAATTCAGCGTTGCATTGTCCTGGGCTCTTTGTGTACGTCCTTTTGGCCGTTTGGCATCTAGTCCTGTGTAATTGATTCCACATTTGTCACCGTTTTCACAGAACGGGGTGGTGGTGGGCTTAAAAAATAAAAGCAATTACGGCCATCAATTGGCCGTGTTGCATAAAAATGAATAACCATAAAACGGCTGCAGCGGTGACACATGGAATATGTTGGCTCATAGATCAGAACTTCTCCCTCGGGCGGCTGTTATTTTGAACTATACATAGTTTTTGCTTTTTCATCGTTTTTTATTATAACATATTTTTTATGCACGGTACTTGGGGGTACATGCAAAGGGTATATTGGATTAATTAAAGGTTTAATATATTAATTATAAGTCGGTATTTATTATAAGTCAGTAATTATAAGTAAGTCCCAAAGTTTCTTTGGGGGATGGATGGATTGTTGGATAGGAGAGCAGTACCTACTGTCTCAATAATGATTGGACTGTACTGGGTATCATATATTCCCAAACGCCCACAATACTCTACCCTACTTGTTTATTATTACTTTTTCTTGCCATTTTTTATACTTTTTTTTTTTTGCTAGCCATTGGCCACGAAATTGTTATTACTTAAAGCGCCTGCTGGGTGGGGCAGCGAGGATGTTGCACATTTTTCATGCGTTTGACATTTCGGATGGCTGCGGGATGGGGTGGCAAGTGGGCGGCCTTGCCCTAATTGCAGCTGCACCCGTCATCATTACGGTGTCCCGACTTTTTGGCCATTTTGGCCTTGTGGCCAAGTTTTTGGCTAATCTATTTGTCATGTTCGCGCATTTGAATCGGAATAGGAATCGGAATCGGAAAAACTAAGCGACATTCGGCCAACGTAATTTGCAACAAGGATACTTCCTGAGAAAAGTCGGAAGAGACATTTCAGAAATTCAAAAGCGCTGGCTTTGATAAACGACCTAAAATCTGCTAGCTGGACTCTGGATACTACTATCCGCAGGAGCAAAAAGGCATGGAATCTGCAAGGATATACAAGAGACCAGGGTGTACTGCAGACAAATAAAACCAAAAAAAAATATATATATGTAAGAAAGAGAAAAAAAGGATCCTGGAATAGAATCTCAGGACCAAAAGTATGTGTGTGTGTGTGTGTGTCGGCAATTGCAATTCAAATTTTTGCTGCCGCAAATGCAATTTCTATAGGATTTCACTTTGGTCGACTCTCGCTCCCATCTGTGCCGCACAAATTGCACTTTCTTCTGCACCTTCTCATCCCATCTCTTTCTACCTATCAGCGACTATCTCTTTCGCACACTATCAAATAGACAGATAGATGTATGTGGCTTTTTTTGGCATTAAGATTTGTTCACAACTAGCATTTGTTTTGTTTTTAACTTGCTATTGATATTAAAACAGGTGGAAAATAAAATTGGTAATAAAATTAAATTAAAAATAAATAAAATAAATATATAAATGAAGTGAAATGAAGGAATTTAAAAGTAAATCAAAATGTTAAGCATAGTCCTTGATATGATTTAGTAAATATCCCCAAATACTTAACAAATATTCAAAATGTCAAAGTTTGTTGGAAATTTTTTGATAGTTTCTTGACACTTTTAGTGATAGTTTTCTCTCCGTGCCCCCAACCCCTCAAACACCCCAACCCCCACTCTCACACACTCAGTTGACAAGTTTTCCCAGGCCAGATGGGGAAAATGTTGCAAAAGGAAAATCGCGTTCCATTCCGTCCTGTTCGATTCAATTCGAGTCGAGTGTAAGCAAAGATGTTGCAACTTGCAGCGTCCCGAAAATCTGCTGATGAAACAAAACTGTTGCGAGAGATGGACGGATGTATGGCGGTATAAGAGAGATGGCATCACACTATACCATAGCACACTATCCTATATGTGTCCCATAGATGTGCGGCACAAAGTTTTGGTTGCGTTTCAACTTTTGTAGCTTTGGTAAAAAAAAAAAAAAAAAAAAATAACAAAAAAAAAAGTGGCACGAAAGTAATGTTGTTGGAGTTGCCTCCAGGGAGATTGAGTGACAGATTGTGGGGCAAGGGTGGAAGACGTGGAAGCGTGGAAAGCCGGGTAGGAACCATGGCGGGAAGATATAATAAAAAAAAAAAAAACAGCAAAAAAAAATAAAACTTTCAAACAAAAACGATTTAAAAAGCGATTCAAAGTCAGCTTCTCAAATCGAATCAGAATCGATTAAAGCAAAGTTGTTTATGGCACAAAGTTCAACAGATTGAACAAAACCAACAAAAAATCAAATAAAAATAAAAAATATGAATCATCTTGGAAAAGGGTGGTCCATAAAATTTTGATTTGAAATATAAATTACATGATGTATGGAAGCCTATAAAGTTTAAAGTGTTAGTAGCTCCCAAAAATCAAAATAAAAATCAGCCAAGGAAAAATATTTAAATAAGAAACCAAAAAATTATCGAAAGAACACACTCTCCCAAACGAGAACCTTTGTTTGAAAAGGCTTTTAAATAAAAATTAACTTTTGTGAAAAAAATAGAAGTAAATCAGAACAAACGGAGCGAGTCCCAAAAGGATCCGAACTACTTCGGCATTCCTCAGCCAGAGAAACAGAAACCAAGTCAGAAAGTGAACAAAAATAGTAAATAATTTTTATAAAAGAAAAAAGTAATGAAGCAATTCAAAGTGGGAATAAATATAATAAATATTAAGTAGCCCTTAAAATATAGATTGTGTGGAAATAGAGGCAATGCTATTTGGCGTGAAAAATAAAATAAATATATTAGGAAAATAAAAATAATAATGAGAAACCGGCCGGTCAAATGCCAGGCGAAGACTGACTGAAAAATGAATATGTTTCTGCTAAGGTGGGGTTACTGGGAAATAAAGCAAAGCCTACTTGGTTGAGGGTTGCCATATTTACTCAAGAAAAGCCTACTGTTTTACCAACTTTTACTTTGAAAATAATTTTCCAATGCTGCCACTCTTTATTTTTATTTATCTGATAATTACTATCCTTTAAATAGTTGTTGATGATTTGTAGTAATTGTTTAAAGCCAAATATCTTAATTTGAATAGTTTGATCTGGGACTCATATTGTCTCATATTTAAACTCAAAAGCCCAAACATCAAATCGAATAAGTCCCCAATAAACCCCCGACAATCCTGTGAAAATACAAGTTAATTGAAATTAGCTGTCTTCGACTTGGTATTTTGGTTCCTTTGTGATTTCAATTCGCAAACGAACATCTGGAAACCACAAATGGGTGGCTTCGAATCGGTTTATTGGACAGGACTAGCCAGGGTTCCAGTCGAGGACCTCAGTGGCAGGGTCTCCGATGCAATCTAACAGTCTCTCAACTAGTTGCTTGCAACGCAAGGCAAGCAAACTCAATCACAATCTTCAAATGGGCAAACAGTAAGAGCTGAGGACACAACGAAAATCATAAATATGTACAATTGAAAATTTATAATGTATAATAATTATATTTTATATTTCATTTCAACTTCTATGCGGACTTAGTTGTCCTTAAATATTTGTCGAATTATTTAATAATATTCTAAATTTAATAAACTTGTTGGCATCTTCAATTCCAGTGCATTTTGAACCAAATTTATGCAGAATTCCTTTCGCAAAAGAGCGACTAAGAGCTATATGCAGAGCACGTGGAGCCAAATCACATTTTGTTTGCGTACAATTTTTGATAGATTATTACAGAATGCGCCAGTGCCATCATGGGAGAAATTTCTACATTTATTTCATTTTTTTCCCCGTCTTTTTTTGCCTATATATATTTTTTTTAACGTTTTTGGTTTTTTTTTTTTTTTTTGAGGGCTTACTGACAGTATCTGGCAGTCACAGCCGAGCAACTTCGCGCCAAGTTGACACTAAAAGTGAGGGTGGCAGCATCGCAATGCCGTGGAGTAGATCGGGGAGTAAATCAAGTCAAAGTTACTTCGGCAAACGAGCAGAAAAAAATATATATTGTATAGGTATATGTGTATATGTGTATGTATATAATGTATTTGTGGGCGGACGTGTATTGAGAGGCTGGCAGGGCTTGTTTGCATGCCTGGAATGGCTCGGTTCTGAGACTTGTGAACGGGATCAGCTTCGGGTTCCGGATATGGATGCGGGATAGGGGTTACACTCTAAAAAAACAGTTTACATTAGCCTGATTATCCCTATTGAGGGAAGATTTGTTAAATAGTTCAATTTAAATAAATATAATTCATTAAAATATGTTTTCTTTTATTGAAAACAGGGCGTATGTGTGATGCCCATGGCCCAATGCCTAAGAAATATTAAATATTAAAGCACTAATGCACTTAGGAAACTATAACTATTTATAAGCCATCACGCACATGGGTCGTATACGTAATACTCCCTCCACATATTACTCATCCGCCTCGTAGACCACCTCCACAAAATAGTGCTTCTAAGAAACCAAACAATAACTGAACAAAAACATAAATACCATCCCATAATTGACTCAAATAATTGCTTAGTGTAGAATAAGGCCCCAGCATCTTGTCATATAATCACCCATCTGCAAGTATGCATATGAGAGGGGGTGCATGTGTGTGGGATTTTGGGGTGGAGGTTCATAAGATAGCGATACCCTTGACAGTACTTAAAAAATACGAATAAAAAAAAAATGTAGGAAAAGAGGAACGAAGAAGGACGGCAATGTTTACTTTTGTTTGCTTTTCCGAACACTGCCATGTTCCGCGTGTCCTTTCAACCGCTTTAGCATGCTGCATCCCCTTCCCAACTGTTCCCTTACCCTTCCTGCTCAGCCTCAGCCTTATCCTTGTCCTAGTCCTCTTCCTTATCCTGCTTCGATTCCCTGTTTACTTTGCTGCGTTTTCAGATTTTGTGCGGTTGCTTTTGGCGCTAGATGCGCTCCAACCGAAAGAGAAAAAATAAAATAAATATATATATAACACAAAAACCGAATAAAAGTAAAGGAAATCAAGAAGGAAGCTAAAAAATAGACAAAGTTTCGACTTTACCATTTTTACTTTTTTTTTTGTATTGCCTTCCTGGGCTGCCTTGCCTTTACTTTTCCTTTGCCAAATTGTCTTAATAGATTTATGGGCGTACGCAAAATGGCTGCACTTGCCCTGGCCCGGAAGTGGCTGAGGCTGGCAGCAAAAAAAAAGAAAAAAAAAACGAAAAAAACACGAAGAAAAAGGATACCATGGCAAGGACTTTTAATTTGGTTGCGCAAGAGCAGGAACAGGAACAGGAGGGGGCAGTGCTCCTTTCGCATCTGGGTTTTTTGTTGGTGAAACTTGGACCGATATTAGCTGCGGGTTAATGGGAACAGAAGCAGAAGCAGAAGCCAATTGAAAATTCTTAGGGTTTATCAAATTTCCGTTTATCGGATATTCCCATGGGTCCCCCAGATCCCACAGAGATGGCTAGCAAATTGTACTTTAATCTTGTTCTGATGATCGACAAAAACATACTTCTTTCAAGGTGCATACAACTCTTAACCCGAAAAACAACAAAGATACATACTGTTTGTAGATAGGAGGTACCCGGCGACCAAAACCTCAGGAAACTTCAGCTCGGTTGGGGACTTTTATGCACTCGAAAGTTGTTGGGACCAACTTTAATCGGCATAATCCCAAAGCGAGTTTAGTGCGCTGAAATTTAGTTGATGTTTGTTTTGGGCCACTCGGCTCGAGTCGACTCCATCAAGAGGGGATGCCTTCGGCTTGCTTTTAGCCGGTTATTTAGCTTTGGCTTTGGCTTTGGCTTTGCCTTTGGCTTACTTTCTCTGTTACCAAACTCATTCTCAACCGCTTTCTCTATCTCTCTCTCTCTCTGGCTATGGAGCCCGCCGATTCTTACCACCAACCGCAAAGTTGCAAAGCCAGGACCTCAAACCCGGACTTGGTCCATGGATCCGAGGAACCCGAAAGGAACCCAAGGAATGCCTATCCCTCATCTTTATCCCCATCCTCATCCTCATTCTCATCCTCATCCTCATCCGTTTCCCTTTGGCCAAATGCCGTGTGTTGTCTGACGTTTTGCTAACGACTTTTCAATGGCTGTTTTTGGGCAAAGGCATAAGTTTTGCTCTCTCTCTCTCTCTCTCTGTCTCTCTCTCTCTCTGTCTGGCTGTCTCTGCATTTAGTCCTTTGGATCCTTTAGTGCGTCTATATATTAGAACATGCAGAAATGTGTGTGTGCTGGGAAAGTCTGTTCCAAGCAAACAGCTCTCCGACTCCTTGTGGCTCCTCTCCTTTGGTTTATTGGCTTGGTGTGTCCTGGCAGCAGCTGTTCAAGGCTCTGCAAACACATGCACTGCTACAAAATTGGCATTAGTCGGCGCTTTATACCAAAATAAAATGAGTTTCACTTCTCTTGGGCTAGTGATTTACGTGCCAACGAATCGGATACTCTCAGTGTCCAGGTGTATTAAAATGAATTTAGATTATTTTCATTTTACGAATTCTATTTTCTAATAAAACTAACTGGCTTTCGGCATTACAAACTATGGGCCCTGGCTGGCAGATGGGGCAGGTAAACAAGTGTGCCAGTTACTCAACTAATTTCAAATACTTTTTAAATCAAAGCCACTAATTAGTTACAGGAGGACAGTTGCTCCTTTCCAATGGGCATAGCTCTGAAATGGCGCTAATTACAAAACGCTATCTTATTTCCACATCGGATGATTTATAATTAAATCAAACTTGAAGCCCCCGAGGCGTATGTCTAAAAAGTCAACTAGTCAGAAAATAGTTACGCCTACGACCCAGAATCAATTGTAATAGTTACTCATACGACCCGTTGGCTGTTTAGTTACCCGAAGGTGGAACAGCAGCCAGCAGAGTCGATTTGTTTATTTCGCCAGAGATTTTCATAAATTGGCAAATATGTAAAACAAGTAAAACGCCACTCCCCATCCCCCATCCCCCATCCCCCATCCATGTTAATACAATAAAAAAGTTGTGATATCCATTTAAGCTGTTGTTATACTTTAATTGCTTACTTCCCAACACCTTAAAGTTTGTAGCTTGTATTTCTTTTTCTTCTCCAATCTCCGGGGGATTAAAAGCAAATCATTTTTGGGGTTGAGCTTTAAGGTTTTTGTTGGGGAATATTTAAGGATTTAAGGACGCAGAGCAACTTGAGTTGTTGGTGGTGTCGGGGGGGGGTGTGGGTGTGGCTGTGTGTGGTTTTCATAAAGCTGAAGAACTGCCACAGTTGTAAAAAGAAATTAGTTATTGCTGCAGGATGCCTAGAGATGGCAGTTGCTCGAATGGGGACTATGGCACGCGAGCTATCGTGTCGGGATCGGTGTCATCGCTAATGCCGCAAGCTGTTCTTGTTGTTTTTATAATTGAGAGCAGACAATATGCTACCAGAATATAGCGTATAGCGTATATAGAGTAGGGCAGGGGGCGTGGCACTTGAAAACCGCAGAGCCGACATAACGTAACGTTACCGTTAATGGCCAAGAGCGCCAAAGTACGTCCATACATACATACATACATATATAAGCGAGGCGAGCGTAAGTATATCATATCGCCATTGGAAGGAATGAAAATGAAAATGAAAATGAGTTAATAAAATGCGTATGCGTAATCAAATTATATGTCAAGTGTGTTGACAACGTGGCAGTCAACGTTAATGGTAAAGCAGAGCTAAAGATGGAGCCTGAGACCATCATCATCATCCTTATTATTTTTGTTTGTGTTTTTTTTTTTGAGAGAAAAAACAGAAGCTGAGCTGGAGTCTTTTCTGCCAAATGCGATTTTAATGACTCGAACAAAGGAGAACATTTAACCGAAATTTATTGCCCGTCCTTCCCGATGTCTGTACTCCAGCGGAACAGGAACAGGATCTCGCCATTTTGATCACAAGGACTGCATCAATTCTGCAAACTGATCCCTGATTCTCCCCTTCCGACTCCCCGACTGCCAAAGTTTCATTTAATGTCCATTCCATTTGTCCAAATTGGGGTAATTCAGTGATGTCGGCCAAACATTGAAAGGTAATGGGAGCCGAAGCATTAAAAGCAAACAATTCAAATACAGTGTGGATACAGTGGGTTTCATAGCCATAAGTATGACATTGATTGATGTATAAACTCAAGACTCAAGACAATCATGGCCAATGATTGTATTTTCTTCCTAAACCCTTTGGGACCACTTCTGTCATTCATATTTACTTGAATGATACGCACTGTACGTACATTCAGGCATTGGCTTGATAAATTTGGAGAACATTCAAGCACATTACACATCATTTGATCGGCTAATGCTTTTCCACTTGACATTTCGTCTATGGATTCGACAAACACTACTGCCACTCCCACATCGACGGCAAAGACGGAAGGATATGCGCTGGCAGGATATGGGAATATTTGTCAGAAGTAAATTAAATTGATGTGGCAAAAAGCCTGGACACTCGGACACATCCATCTGGCATGCCATTTGAGCTGGATGCTGGACACCTGAGTTCCCAATTCGGTTCAGTTCGGCCCGACTCTTGATTAAGTGAAATTCCATTCCAGAGTTGTCATAAAATGCACCACCATCACCCACCCACCCAGACGCCACCAAAGAGATATGGCACATAAAGATATACACACAGAAACGCAAATTGATTGCGAAGCTGTTTGCTATAAATTATTAACACTAATTAAATGATTAAATAATTCAAAAAAACCAAACAGAGTGCGAGTGTGGAGCGAAAAAAAATGCGGCAAGAGTCCGCAATGGTCGGAAGGTAGAGATATTTTTTTATTGGTCAGATATCGCCCTGTTTTCGTTTCGTTTCGTTTCGTTTCGCATTTTGTTTTTTATCTTTATCTTTATCAATTAACGCACAAATTGATTTTGTGCAAATTTAATTTAAATTTAAGATATTCGCATTCCACTCACTTCCCTGCCGCTTCAATGAGTGCACTCATTTTTGCCTCATCGATTCCCTTTGATGATTTTCGGAATCCGTGGCGGGGCAAGGATTTTTTCACATTTTCTTCTTCGTTTTGGAGGACATAATGAACTTTATTTTGTAAATTGCCCAGCAAACGTCAAAGCAAAAGGTCAACCGGGGAAATGAGAGGTCAGTATACAAAGGATATGGAGTTCTAGAAGAGTTCCAGGCACAAGACTCTAGCCATCGAAGCTATAGGATCTAGTCCCTAAAAGTCACTTACCTCTTCTCATTGAATCCTCTTAAAATTGCTGAAATTTTAAATCATAATCATCATACTTACCAAGTCTGCCATAAATATATCCATTTAATTTGACCAATTATTCTCGTTTTTTTTTCTGGCAACCCTTTGACCCTTAACCCAAAATCCTTTATATTTTTCGCTGTTGCAATTTCCATTACGGACAAATGGGATCTGGCTCCGCAAATAGACCACTTTTTGGACTTCAAAGTCTACCTTTTTTGAGACTCTGGCCATATGGAACATGTTGGTACTAGACCTAGACTGGATGTTGCAGGCGGGAAAGTGAGAAAAGTAAACAAGGTCTTGTTGATTTTTGACTAAATTCATGATGTATTTATTCTTTTCTCTTTTTTTTTTGCCTTTTCTGTTGTATATATACCATTTATATATATAGAGATGTATGTATACATTTATATGATGCAAACTGCGGTATTTCTTACATATTATTTGCCATTTTTTTTTTTTTTTTTGTTCCGATGCTAGATTAGTTTTCGTTTTGTGTACGGCTACATATGTATCTGTATCTGTATCTGAATCTGAATCTGTATCTGTATCTGAATCTGTATCTGTCTATATATGTATGCTGCATCAGTATAAGTATCTAGTGGACTAAGAGTACATGAATTAGAGTAATTTATACCTAACCTCTGCGGTTGTTAGCCTAAAAGTTCAACTTACCGTGCTAGGAATTTGACAAAAAAAAAAAAAGTCGTTACATTTAAGTTACTTTCATTTAGTTGATGGTATTAATTTGTCTGCGGTTATTCCAGTGTCCTGCGACCCGTGACCTAAGCCAGTGTCCACTGTCCACTGTCCACTGTCCAGTGTCCTTTGTGTGTGTGTGTTTGGTTTTGAATGCGTGTTAAAGTGGACTTAATTTAATTACATTGGCTTAATTTCAATATTTGTTTTATCGCTCTTGTTTCTCCCCCGACGGCCTGCCAGCATCCTGGTAGTATGCTTTTGTTTTTCGCTTTTAGTTAATAACTACATAGACATGTATCTGAATTGGCTTAGACTATGACACAAGTTGTAGCGTTGCAATTAGTTACTGCCTGATCTTGTTTATGATTTTTAGTTTCGCTTTTTTTTTTTTTTTCTCGGCAGGGCCACAACCCACATATTTAAAGCCATGTCTCCTGCATGTACGGTTTTTTTTTATACACATACATATATATATATATATATATATATATTGAATATATATACTCTCATATCTGTATGGGTCTTAACGAGTAATGACTATCCTATCTGGTTTAATTTCACTATTTTAATTGAATGCCACAAATCGAATATGGCGAAAAATTAACAAATGCCACTAACAAACCGTGCCCACTCTGTGGGCGTTCGGTTCTTTAAATTGAATTTACACATTTATATCTTAGTTTTTTATTTATCTTTTAATTTTAATTTTCTGATCAAAACACAGGGAGTTCACAGGGACGAGAGTGAAAATAAAATACTTGCCATCCAATTTCGAATGTCGCAAAGCAGGAAAAACAATCAACGAATACCAAATAACAATCAACAAATAACAAATAACAAATAGGATGAAACACAACAAATGACCATTCACGCGCTCAATTACCTACAATCAAAATGCGCTTAAAAACGTATTTAAGCCTAATTGCCTAGGGCGCGGTGAGGGGGTGAGGCGTGGGTGGGGGCTTGGGCCAAAAAACAATGAAACTGGTTCCTCTGATTACTCCGGCTAGACTCTGGCTCCGGGTTAATTTAAAATGTTTAAAATATCAACTGGATCGGTGGAAGCTATGGCTCTCAAATTATTTTCCTTACTTACTGTACTTCTAAGTATATTAGTTTTTGTTTTTTTATTTTTTTGCTTGGTTTGGTAAATATTTTGTGATTTCTGTTTCTGGTTAGCTTGTATTAGTATTGTAATATTTTTTTTGGTTTTTATTTTTTTGTTTTTTTTTCGCACATTCATATACATTTATACACCTAACACTTTGAGCTTGAAACACACACAGAGTTGAAGAATATTTTAAAAATTGTTTCACATTTATCGTATTTGATTTAAAAAAAAAATGGTTTAGCAACTGCTATACATTATTCTATCAAAACCAATTTCAATTTAAAACCCTCAAGCCACACTACAAAAAAAAAAGGAGTGGATATATGTAGGTATATTTATGTACTATGACATCGGGAAACTAACTAACAAATCGCTTAAATAAACTTTGTCCTTTGCTGTTTATACAATTTGTCATTTTCATTTGCATTTTGTTTTCGCACCAGCCACGCCCCTGCCTTTAATGGCACGCCCCCTATTTATTATTCATAGTTCAATGTATGCCGTAGTATGGATGTTTGTTTGCATTGTTTGTTTCTCTTTGTATTTATTAATTTTCCTGAACTCCTGAACTCCTGAACTCCTGAATTTATGAATTTGCGAATTCATGTTCCACGGCATTGCGGCCTTAAACCGCCGAAATGCTTTCAATTATTCATTCATTTATCATTACGAATTTTAATTTTAATTCACTCGCTCGACTCTAGTTGTTCTTCTTTGTGGTTGTCACTTTTATTTACATTCATAATAGTAATAATAAATAAATATTTGCCCTCTAGTCAAAACAGAAAAGAAAAAACAACAAAACCACTCCAGCTGCGATGGAGTTATTATAGATTTGTGTGCAAGTTTTTTTTTACAGTGTACGCTTTAGTAATTCCTCTTTGTAATTTCCATCCACTTCGATCATTTCTATCAAGATCCTACGACTTAGACTCGAATCACTTCACCTGGCGCGGGGCCCGATTTCGGGCAAAGTGCATCGTCGATGCTGTCCCGCAAGCGCATGGCCGCGTTCAGGTCGGCGGCCTCGTCCCCGATCCCGTTCCCGTTCCCGGCTCCCGGTCACATGAACATGTCACCCGACTTCCGCGGCGTGGTCGGCACTCCGTGGGGACAGGTGACGGAGACGGGGGTCACCGTGGCGCCCGAGCCGCTGGCCGAGTTCTGCTTGGATTCGTCCTCGAAGGTGACCATCTTTTCGCTGCGCGGCTTCAGCGTCATGATCTGGAGCTGGGCCGGCGGCGGTGGCGGTACTTGGGCCTGGACCTGGGCCTGAG
This sequence comes from Drosophila atripex, assembly GCA_035045925.1. Lineage (NCBI taxonomy): Eukaryota > Metazoa > Arthropoda > Insecta > Diptera > Drosophilidae > Drosophila > Drosophila atripex. Next base: position 738,540 of record JAWNOP010000076.1, read on the forward strand.
CCGAGGTGGCCGCCGAGCAGAGCAGTGTCTGGGGCGGACCCAGCTGGAGGCCGTGCGGCAAGCCCAGGCCCATGTTCATGCCCATGTTCATGCCGAGACCACCGCCACCACCGCCGCCCATGTTCATGTTGTAGCCTCCACCGCCAGTGGCGCCGCCGCCCATGTTGGGTGAGAATCGTCGTGGCGGCGGCAGGGCCAGATCCCCCACTCCGGAGAGATTAAACTCGCTGATGCTGCGCGGCACAAAGTACTCGAGATGATGCTCCGGTATGCCAGTCGACCGACGTATGGGTGTGTTCCGCTGGAAGGCTCCACCTCCGGCATTTAGGCCACCAACCCCCATGCCCATTCCCAATCCCATGCCCATGCCCATGCCGGATCCGGATGCGGATCCGGCCAGATGACTGCGTCGGGGCAGGGAGCTGTACTGGGTGAGGGTGTGGGCCGGGCCAAAGAACATGGTCTGATGTTGGGCCAAGCTGTTGGGCTGCATGCCCAGCGGTCCTGCTCCAGGATCCGCACTGGGTCGCTGTCAGGAGGACTTTGGTGTGACAGTCACGGAAACGAGAGCCACCTCCTCGGCCTTGGGCATCACATGATCCTGGACACTGAAGCGACGCAGCCAAACGACAATCTCGGTCTGGATTAGGCTGAAGCACATGGCCACCACGGCCATGCCCACCAGGATGTAAGCGGAGGCGGTGTACAGAGCCAGAGTTCCCTTGGGGGCCAGTTCGCCAAAGCCGATGGTGCCCAGTGATGTGAAGCAGAAGTACAAGGACTCCAGGACACTCCAGTTCTGCAGCTTGTGAAACAGGATCGCTCCACTGCTCACGTAGCACAGCAGCACACACACACATATCGAGATGGGTACACTGGGAGAATTGCGTCGTTCGTTCGATTTCTTGTCCTGCGCCTGTTGTTGCTGGTGTTGCTGGGCCGCCGCTGCCGCCGCCGCCTGTTGCTGCTGGTAGATGTACTTCTGGTGGCCGTAGTGTCCCTGTCCATGTCCTTGTCCCTGTCCTTGTTTCGCCTTGTCCTGCTTCCGTCCGTTTCCGCTGCCGCCACCGCCACTGCCGCCATTGATGCCGCTGGATGAGCCCGAGGCGCCTCCGGATCCGGCAACACCGCCGCCACTGCCCCCCGGCCCGCCTTTCACCTTCTGGCGACGGAACAGGCAACGCATTCCGGCCGACAACGCCTCGCCCATGGCGGACAAATAGAGCAGGACAATCGGTATTCCAAACAGGGCGTACACCAGGGCAGCCACCCGGCCCCACTGGGTCCGCGGGGAGACGCCGCCAAAGCCTGTAACGAAAAATGTTCAATTTTGTATCTTTAAAAAGTGTTCATTAATAAAAAACCAAAACAGATGGGAAAGAGTGTTTTTTTTTACTCATGGGTCCAGCTATTCCCTTTCCTCCCTCCTACTACTACTACTACACCTACTCCTTAGGACTAGAATCCTCCTACTCCTCCAACTCCTCCTACTCCTATTACTTCAGTAACTCCACTTTCAAGCCAAATATTGAAGGACGTCTACTAACCCAAATGGGATGTCGGCAGTTTTCCAAGGGGACCCCTTGGAAAAATGTCGAAAAATTGAAAAACGATATTTAAGGAAACTGTTGGATGCAAAAGAGAGCTACTGAGTTCCCTGATCACGAAATGGTATATCTTTTTACGATCGGAGTAAAATGGGAGGAGCTATGCATATCGGGAGGGGGGAAAGTGGCAAAAATGGGGATGTCGGCAGTTTTCAAGGGGGACCCCTTGGAAAAATTTCGAAAAATTGAAAAACGATATTTAAGGAAACTTTTGAATGCAAAAGAGAGCTACTGAGTTCCCTGATCACGAAATGGTATATCTTTTTACGATCGGAGTAAAATGGGAGGAGCTATGCATATCGGGAGGGGGGAAAGTGGCAAAAATGGGGATGTCGGTAGTTTTCAAGGGGTACCCCTTGGAAAAATGTCGAAAAACTGAAAAACGATATTTAAGGAAACTTTTGAATGCAAAAGAGAGCTACTGAGTTCCCTCATCACGAAATGGTATATCTTTTTACGATCGGAGTAAAATTGGAGGAGCTATGCATATCGGGAGGGGGGAAAGTGGCAAAAATGGGGATGTCGGCAGTTTTCAAGGGGGACCCCTTGGAAAAATTTCGAAAAATTGAAAAACGATATTTAAGGAAACTTTTGAATGCAAAAGAGAGCTACTGAGTTCCCTCATCACGAAATGGTATATCTTTTTACGATCGGAGTAAAATTGGAGGAGCTATGCATATCGGGAGGGGGAAAGTGGCAAAAATGGGGAAGTCGGTAGTTTTCAAGGGGTACCCCTTGGAAAAATTTCGAAAAATTGAAAAACGGTATTTAAGGAAACTTTTGAATGCAAAAGAGAGCTACTGAGTTCCCTCATCACGAAATGGTATATCTTTTTACGATCGGAGTAAAATGGGAGGAGCTATGCATATCGGGAGGGGGGAAAGTGGCAAAAATGGGGAAGTCGGTAGTTTTCAAGGGGTACCCCTTGGAAAAATTTCGAAAAATTGAAAAACGATATTTAAGGAAACTTTTGAATGCAAAAGAGAGCTACTGAGTTCCCTGATCACGAAATGGTATATCTTTTTACGATCGGAGTAAAATTGGAGGAGCTATGCATATCGGGAGGGGGGAAAGTGGCAAAAATGGGGAAGTCGGTAGTTTTCAAGGGGTACCCCTTGGAAAAATTTCGAAAAATTTAAAAACGATATTTAAGGAAACTTTTGAATGCAAAAGAGAGCTACTGAGTTCCCTGATCACGAAATGGTATATCTTTTTACGATCGGAGTAAAATGGGAGGAGCTATGCATATCGGGAGGGGGGAAAGTGCCAAAAATGGGGATGTCGGCAGTTTTCAAGGGGTACCCCTTGGAAAAATGTCGAAAAACTGAAAAACGATATTTAAGGAAACTTTTGAATGCAAAAGAGAGCTACTGAGTTCCCTGATCACGAAATGGTATATCTTTTTACGATCGGAGTAAAATGGGAGGAGCTATGCATATCGGGAGGGGGGAAAGTGGCAAAAATGGGGAAGTCGGTAGTTTTCAAGGGGTACCCCTTGGAAAAATTTCGAAAAATTGAAAAACGATATTTAAGGAAACTTTTGAATGCAAAAGAGAGCTACTGAGTTCCCTGATCACGAAATGGTATATCTTTTTACGATCGGAGTAAAATTGGAGGAGCTATGCATATCGGGAGGGGGGAAAGTGGCAAAAATGGGGAAGTCGGTAGTTTTCAAGGGGTACCCCTTGGAAAAATTTCGAAAAATTTAAAAACGATATTTAAGGAAACTTTTGAATGCAAAGAGAGCTACTGAGTTCCCTGATCACGAAATGGTATATCTTTTTACGATCGGAGTAAAATGGGAGGAGCTATGCATATCGGGAGGGGGGAAAGTGCCAAAAATGGGGATGTCGGCAGTTTTCAAGGGGTACCCCTTGGAAAAATGTCGAAAAACTGAAAAACGATATTTAAGGAAACTTTTGAATGCAAAAGAGAGCTACTGAGTTCCCTGATCACGAAATGGTATATCTTTTTACGATCGGAGTAAAATGGGAGGAGCTATGCATATCGGGAGGGGGGAAAGTGGCAAAAATGGGGAAGTCGGTAGTTTTCAAGGGGTACCCCTTGGAAAAATTTCGAAAAATTGAAAAACGATATTTAAGGAAACTTTTGAATGCAAAAGAGAGCTACTGAGTTCCCTGATCACGAAATGGTATATCTTTTTACGATCGGAGTAAAATGGGAGGAGCTATGCATATCGGGAGGGGGGAAAGTGGCAAAAATGGGGAAGTCGGTAGTTTTCAAGGGGTACCCCTTGGAAAAATTTCGAAAAATTGAAAAACGATATTTAAGGAAACTTTTGAATGCAAAAGAGAGCTACTGAGTTCCCTGATCACGAAATGGTATGTCTTTTTACGATCGGAGTAAAATGGGAGGAGCTATGCATATCGGGAGGGGGGAAAGTGGCAAAAATGGGGAAGTCGGTAGTTTTCAAGGGGTACCCCTTGGAAAAATTTCGAAAAATTGAAAAACGATATTTAAGGAAACTTTTGAATGCAAAAGAGAGCTACTGAGTTCCCTGATCACGAAATGGTATATCTTTTTACGATCGGAGTAAAATGGGAGGAGCTATGCATATCGGGAGGGGGGAAAGTGGCAAAAATGGGGAAGTCGGTAGTTTTCAAGGGGTACCCCTTGGAAAAATTTCGAAAAATTGAAAAACGATATTTAAGGAAACTTTTGAATGCAAAAGAGAGCTACTGAGTTCCCTGATCACGAAATGGTATATCTTTTTACGATCGGAGTAAAATTGGAGGAGCTATGCATATCGGGAGGGGGGAAAGTGGCAAAAATGGGGAAGTCGGTAGTTTTCAAGGGGTACCCCTTGGAAAAATTTCGAAAAATTGAAAAACGATATTTAAGGAAACTTTTGAATGCAAAAGAGAGCTACTGAGTTCCCTGATCACGAAATGGTATATCTTTTTACGATCGGAGTAAAATGGGAGGAGCTATGCATATCGGGAGGGGGGAAAGTGGCAAAAATGGGGAAGTCGGTAGTTTTCAAGGGGTACCCCTTGGAAAAATTTCGAAAAATTGAAAAACGATATTTAAGGAAACTTTTGAATGCAAAAGAGAGCTACTGAGTTCCCTGATCACGAAATGGTATATCTTTTTACGATCGGAGTAAAATGGGAGGAGCTATGCATATCGGGAGGGGGGAAAGTGGCAAAAATGGGGAAGTCGGTAGTTTTCAAGGGGTACCCCTTGGAAAAATTTCGAAAAATTGAAAAACGATATTTAAGGAAACTTTTGAATGCAAAAGAGAGCTACTGAGTTCCCTGATCACGAAATGGTATATCTTTTTACGATCGGAGTAAAATGGGAGGAGCTATGCATATCGGGAGGGGGGAAAGTGGCAAAAATGGGGAAGTCGGTAGTTTTCAAGGGGTACCCCTTGGAAAAATTTCGAAAAATTGAAAAACGATATTTAAGGAAACTTTTGAATGCAAAAGAGAGCTACTGAGTTCCCTGATCACGAAATGGTATATCTTTTTACGATCGGAGTAAAATGGGAGGAGCTATGCATATCGGGAGGGGGGAAAGTGGCAAAAATGGGGAAGTCGGTAGTTTTCAAGGGGTACCCCTTGGAAAAATTTCGAAAAATTGAAAAACGATATTTAAGGAAACTTTTGAATGCAAAGAGAGCTACTGAGTTCCCTGATCACGAAATGGTATATCTTTTTACGATCGGAGTAAAATGGGAGGAGCTATGCATATCGGGAGGGGGGAAAGTGGCAAAAATGGGGAAGTCGGTAGTTTTCAAGGGGTACCCCTTGGAAAAATTTCGAAAAATTGAAAAACGATATTTAAGGAAACTTTTGAATGCAAAAGAGAGCTACTGAGTTCCCTGATCACGAAATGGTATATCTTTTTACGATCGGAGTAAAATGGGAGGAGCTATGCATATCGGGAGGGGGGAAAGTGGCAAAAATGGGGAAGTCGGTAGTTTTCAAGGGGTACCCCTTGGAAAAATTTCGAAAAATTGAAAAACGATATTTAAGGAAACTTTTGAATGCAAAAGAGAGCTACTGAGTTCCCTGATCACGAAATGGTATATCTTTTTACGATCGGAGTAAAATGGGAGGAGCTATGCATATCGGGAGGGGGGAAAGTGGCAAAAATGGGGAAGTCGGTAGTTTTCAAGGGGTACCCCTTGGAAAAATTTCGAAAAATTGAAAAACGATATTTAAGGAAACTTTTGAATGCAAAAGAGAGCTACTGAGTTCCCTGATCACGAAATGGTATATCTTTTTACGATCGGAGTAAAATTGGAGGAGCTATGCATATCGGGAGGGGGGAAAGTGGCAAAAATGGGGAAGTCGGTAGTTTTCAAGGGGTACCCCTTGGAAAAATTTCGAAAAATTGAAAAACGATATTTAAGGAAACTTTTGAATGCAAAAGAGAGCTACTGAGTTCCCTGATCACGAAATGGTATATCTTTTTACGATCGGAGTAAAATGGGAGGAGCTATGCATATCGGGAGGGGGGAAAGTGGCAAAAATGGGGAAGTCGGTAGTTTTCAAGGGGTACCCCTTGGAAAAATTTCGAAAAATTGAAAAACGATATTTAAGGAAACTTTTGAATGCAAAAGAGAGCTACTGAGTTCCCTGATCACGAAATGGTATATCTTTTTACGATCGGAGTAAAATGGGAGGAGCTATGCATATCGGGAGGGGGGAAAGTGGCAAAAATGGGGAAGTCGGTAGTTTTCAAGGGGTACCCCTTGGAAAAATTTCGAAAAATTGAAAAACGATATTTAAGGAAACTTTTGAATGCAAAAGAGAGCTACTGAGTTCCCTGATCACGAAATGGTATATCTTTTTACGATCGGAGTAAAATGGGAGGAGCTATGCATATCGGGAGGGGGGAAAGTGGCAAAAATGGGGAAGTCGGTAGTTTTCAAGGGGTACCCCTTGGAAAAATATCGAAAAATTGAAAAACGATATTTAAGGAAACTTTTGAATGCAAAAGAGAGCTACTGAGTTCCCTGATCACGAAATGGTATATCTTTTTACGATCGGAGTAAAATTGGAGGAGCTATGCATATCGGGAGGGGGGAAAGTGGCAAAAATGGGGAAGTCGGCAGTTTTCAAGGGGGACCCCTTGGAAAAATATCGAAAAATTGAAAAACGATATTTAAGGAAACTTTTGAATGCAAAAGAGAGCTACTGAGTTCCCTGATCACGAAATGGTATATCTTTTTACGATCGGAGTAAAATTGGAGGAGCTATGCATATCGGGAGGGGGGAAAGTGGCAAAAATGGGGAAGTCGGTAGTTTTCAAGGGGTACCCCTTGGAAAAATATCGAAAAATTGAAAAACGATATTTAAGGAAACTTTTGAATGCAAAAGAGAGCTACTGAGTTCCCTGATCACGAAATGGTATATCTTTTTACGATCGGAGTAAAATTGGAGGAGCTATGCATATCGGGAGGGGGGAAAGTGGCAAAAATGGGGAAGTCGGCAGTTTTCAAGGGGGACCCCTTGGAAAAATATCGAAAAATTGAAAAACGATATTTTAGGAAACTTTTGAATGCAAAAGAGAGCTACTGAGTTCCCTCATCACGAAATGGTATATCTTTTTACGATCGGAGTAAAATTGGAGGAGCTATGCATATCGGGAGGGGGGAAAGTGGCAAAAATGGGGAAGTCGGTAGTTTTCAAGGGGTACCCCTTGGAAAAATATCGAAAAATTGAAAAACGATATTTAAGGAAACTTTTGAATGCAAAAGAGAGCTACTGAGTTCCCTGATCACGAAATGGTATATCTTTTTACGATCGGAGTAAAATTGGAGGAGCTATGCATATCGGGAGGGGGGAAAGTGGCAAAAATGGGGAAGTCGGCAGTTTTCAAGGGGTACCCCTTGGAAAAATATCGAAAAATTGAAAAACGATATTTAAGGAAACTTTTGAATGCAAAAGAGAGCTACTGAGTTCCCTGATCACGAAATGGTATATCTTTTTACGATCGGAGTAAAATTGGAGGAGCTATGCATATCGGGAGGGGGGAAAGTGGCAAAAATGGGGAAGTCGGTAGTTTTCAAGGGGTACCCCTTGGAAAAATATCGAAAAATTGAAAAACGATATTTAAGGAAACTTTTGAATGCAAAAGAGAGCTACTGAGTTCCCTGATCACGAAATGGTATATCTTTTTACGATCGGAGTAAAATTGGAGGAGCTATGCATATCGGGAGGGGGGAAAGTGGCAAAAATGGGGAAGTCGGCAGTTTTCAAGGGGGACCCCTTGGAAAAATATCGAAAAATTGAAAAACGATATTTTAGGAAACTTTTGAATGCAAAAGAGAGCTACTGAGTTCCCTCATCACGAAATGGTATATCTTTTTACGATCGGAGTAAAATTGGAGGAGCTATGCATATCGGGAGGGGGGAAAGTGGCAAAAATGGGGAAGTCGGCAGTTTTCAAGGGGTACCCCTTGGAAAAATATCGAAAAATTGAAAAACGATATTTAAGGAAACTTTTGAATGCAAAAGAGAGCTACTGAGTTCCCTGATCACGAAATGGTATATCTTTTTACGATCGGAGTAAAATTGGAGGAGCTATGCATATCGGGAGGGGGGAAAGTGGCAAAAATGGGGAAGTCGGCAGTTTTCAAGGGGTACCCCTTGGAAAAATATCGAAAAATTAAAAAACGATATTTTAGGAAACTTTTGAATGCAAAAGAGAGCTACTGAGTTCCCTGATCACGAAATGGTATATCTTTTTACGATCGGAGTAAAATTGGAGGAGCTATGCATATCGGGAGGGGGGAAAGTGGCAAAAATGGGGATGTCGGCAGTTTTCAAGGGGGACCCCTTGGAAAAATTTCGAAAAATTGAAAAACGATATTTAAGGAAACTTTTGAATGCAAAAGAGAGCTACTGAGTTCCCTGATCACGAAATGGTATATCTTTTTACGATCGGAGTAAAATTGGAGGAGCTATGCATATCGGGAGGGGGGAAAGTGGCAAAAATGGGGAAGTCGGTAGTTTTCAAGGGGTACCCCTTGGAAAAATTTCGAAAAATTGAAAAACGATATTTAAGGAAACTTTTGAATGCAAAAGAGAGCTACTGAGTTCCCTGATCACGAAATGGTATATCTTTTTACGATCGGAGTAAAATTGGAGGAGCTATGCATATCGGGAGGGGGGAAAGTGGCAAAAATGGGGAAGTCGGCAGTTTTCAAGGGGTACCCCTTGGAAAAATATCGAAAAATTGAAAAACGATATTTTAGGAAACTTTTGAATGCAAAAGAGAGCTACTGAGTTCCCTGATCACGAAATGGTATATCTTTTTACGATCGGAGTAAAATTGGAGGAGCTATGCATATCGGGAGGGGGGAAAGTGGCAAAAATGGGGAAGTCGGTAGTTTTCAAGGGGTACCCCTTGGAAAAATTTCGAAAAATTGAAAAACGATATTTAAGGAAACTTTTGAATGCAAAAGAGAGCTACTGAGTTCCCTGATCACGAAATGGTATATCTTTTTACGATCGGAGTAAAATTGGAGGAGCTATGCATATCGGGAGGGGGGAAAGTGGCAAAAATGGGGAAGTCGGCAGTTTTCAAGGGGGACCCCTTGGAAAAATATCGAAAAATTGAAAAACGATATTTTAGGAAACTTTTGAATGCAAAAGAGAGCTACTGAGTTCCCTCATCACGAAATGGTATATCTTTTTACGATCGGAGTAAAATTGGAGGAGCTATGCATATCGGGAGGGGGGAAAGTGGCAAAAATGGGGAAGTCGGCAGTTTTCAAGGGGTACCCCTTGGAAAAATATCGAAAAATTGAAAAACGATATTTAAGGAAACTTTTGAATGCAAAAGAGAGCTACTGAGTTCCCTGATCACGAAATGGTATATCTTTTTACGATCGGAGTAAAATTGGAGGAGCTATGCATATCGGGAGGGGGGAAAGTGGCAAAAATGGGGAAGTCGGCAGTTTTCAAGGGGTACCCCTTGGAAAAATATCGAAAAATTGAAAAACGATATTTAAGGAAACTTTTGAATGCAAAAGAGAGCTACTGAGTTCCCTGATCACGAAATGGTATATCTTTTTACGATCGGAGTAAAATGGGAGGAGCTATGCATATCGGGAGGGGGGAAAGTGGCAAAAATGGGGAAGTCGGCAGTTTTCAAGGGGTACCCCTTGGAAAAATATCGAAAAATTGAAAAACGATATTTAAGGAAACTTTTGAATGCAAAAGAGAGCTACTGAGTTCCCTGATCACGAAATGGTATATCTTTTTACGATCGGAGTAAAATTGGAGGAGCTATGCATATCGGGAGGGGGGAAAGTGGCAAAAATGGGGATGTCGGCAGTTTTCAAGGGGGACCCCTTGGAAAAATTTCGAAAAATTGAAAAACGATATTTAAGGAAACTTTTGAATGCAAAAGAGAGCTACTGAGTTCCCTGATCACGAAATGGTATATCTTTTTACGATCGGAGTAAAATGGGAGGAGCTATGCATATCGGGAGGGGGGAAAGTGGCAAAAATGGGGAAGTCGGCAGTTTTCAAGGGGTACCCCTTGGAAAAATATCGAAAAATTGAAAAACGATATTTAAGGAAACTTTTGAATGCAAAAGAGAGCTACTGAGTTCCCTGATCACGAAATGGTATATCTTTTTACGATCGGAGTAAAATTGGAGGAGCTATGCATATCGGGAGGGGGAAAGTGGCAAAAATGGGGATGTCGGCAGTTTTCAAGGGGGACCCCTTGGAAAAATTTCGAAAAATTGAAAAACGATATTTAAGGAAACTTTTGAATGCAAAAGAGAGCTACTGAGTTCCCTGATCACGAAATGGTATATCTTTTTACGATCGGAGTAAAATGGGAGGAGCTATGCATATCGGGAGGGGGGAAAGTGGCAAAAATGGGGAAGTCGGTAGTTTTCAAGGGGTACCCCTTGGAAAAATTTCGAAAAATTGAAAAACGATATTTAAGGAAACTTTTGAATGCAAAAGAGAGCTACTGAGTTCCCTGATCACGAAATGGTATATCTTTTTACGATCGGAGTAAAATTGGAGGAGCTATGCATATCGGGAGGGGGAAAGTGGCAAAAATGGGGAAGTCGGCAGTTTTCAAGGGGTACCCCTTGGAAAAATATCGAAAAATTGAAAAACGATATTTAAGGAAACTTTTGAATGCAAAAGAGAGCTACTGAGTTCCCTGATCACGAAATGGTATATCTTTTTACGATCGGAGTAAAATTGGAGGAGCTATGCATATCGGGAGGGGGGAAAGTGGCAAAAATGGGGATGTCGGCAGTTTTCAAGGGGGACCCCTTGGAAAAATTTCGAAAAATTGAAAAACGATATTTAAGGAAACTTTTGAATGCAAAAGAGAGCTACTGAGTTCCCTGATCACGAAATGGTATATCTTTTTACGATCGGAGTAAAATTGGAGGAGCTATGCATATCGGAAGGGGGGAAAGTGGCAAAAATGGGGATGTCGGTAGTTTTCAAGGGGGACCCCTTGGAAAAATTTCGAAAAATTGAAAAACGATATTTAAGGAAACTTTTGAATGCAAAAGAGAGCTACTGAGTTCCCTCATCACGAAATGGTATATCTTTTTACGATCGGAGTAAAATTGGAGGAGCTATGCATATCGGGAGGGGGGAAAGTGGCAAAAATGGGGAAGTCGGTAGTTTTCAAGGGGTACCCCTTGGAAAAATTTCGAAAAATTGAAAAACGATATTTAAGGAAACTTTTGAATGCAAAAGAGAGCTACTGAGTTCCCTGATCACGAAATGGTATATCTTTTTACGATCGGAGTAAAATTGGAGGAGCTATGCATATCGGGAGGGGGGAAAGTGGCAAAAATGGGGAAGTCGGTAGTTTTCAAGGGGTACCCCTTGGAAAAATTTCGAAAAATTGAAAAACGATATTTAAGGAAACTTTTGAATGCAAAAGAGAGCTACTGAGTTCCCTCATCACGAAATGGTATATCTTTTTACGATCGGAGTAAAATTGGAGGAGCTATGCATATCGGGAGGGGGGAAAGTGGCAAAAATGGGGAAGTCGGTAGTTTTCAAGGGGTACCCCTTGGAAAAATTTCGAAAAATTGAAAAACGATATTTAAGGAAACTTTTGAATGCAAAAGAGAGCTACTGAGTTCCCTGATCACGAAATGGTATATCTTTTTACGATCGGAGTAAAATTGGAGGAGCTATGCATATCGGGAGGGGGAAAGTGGCAAAAATGGGGAAGTCGGTAGTTTTCAAGGGGTACCCCTTGGAAAAATTTCGAAAAATTGAAAAACGATATTTAAGGAAACTTTTGAATGCAAAAGAGAGCTACTGAGTTCCCTGATCTCGAAATGGTATATCTTTTTACGATCGGAGTAAAATTGGAGGAGCTATGCATATCGGGAGGGGGGAAAGTGGCAAAAATGGGGAAGTCGGTAGTTTTCAAGGGGTACCCCTTGGAAAAATTTCGAAAAATTGAAAAACGATATTTAAGGAAACTTTTGAATGCAAAAGAGAGCTACTGAGTTCCCTGATCACGAAATGGTATATCTTTTTACGATCGGAGTAAAATGGGAGGAGCTATGCATATCGGGAGGGGGGAAAGTGGCAAAAATGGGGAAGTCGGTAGTTTTCAAGGGGTACCCCTTGGAAAAATTTCGAAAAATTGAAAAACGATATTTAAGGAAACTTTTGAATGCAAAAGAGAGCTACTGAGTTCCCTGATCACGAAATGGTATATCTTTTTACGATCGGAGTAAAATGGGAGGAGCTATGCATATCGGGAGGGGGGAAAGTGGCAAAAATGGGGAAGTCGGTAGTTTTCAAGGGGTACCCCTTGGAAAAATTTCGAAAAATTGAAAAACGATATTTAAGGAAACTTTTGAATGCAAAGAGAGCTACTGAGTTCCCTGATCACGAAATGGTATATCTTTTTACGATCGGAGTAAAATGGGAGGAGCTATGCATATCGGGAGGGGGGAAAGTGGCAAAAATGGGGAAGTCGGTAGTTTTCAAGGGGTACCCCTTGGAAAAATTTCGAAAAATTGAAAAACGATATTTAAGGAAACTTTTGAATGCAAAAGAGAGCTACTGAGTTCCCTGATCACGAAATGGTATATCTTTTTACGATCGGAGTAAAATGGGAGGAGCTATGCATATCGGGAGGGGGGAAAGTGGCAAAAATGGGGAAGTCGGTAGTTTTCAAGGGGTACCCCTTGGAAAAATTTCGAAAAATTGAAAAACGATATTTAAGGAAACTTTTGAATGCAAAAGAGAGCTACTGAGTTCCCTGATCTCGAAATGGTATATCTTTTTACGATCGGAGTAAAATTGGAGGAGCTATGCATATCGGGAGGGGGGAAAGTGGCAAAAATGGGGAAGTCGGTAGTTTTCAAGGGGTACCCCTTGGAAAAATTTCGAAAAATTGAAAAACGATATTTAAGGAAACTTTTGAATGCAAAAGAGAGCTACTGAGTTCCCTGATCACGAAATGGTATATCTTTTTACGATCGGAGTAAAATGGGAGGAGCTATGCATATCGGGAGGGGGGAAAGTGGCAAAAATGGGGAAGTCGGTAGTTTTCAAGGGGTACCCCTTGGAAAAATTTCGAAAAATTGAAAAACGATATTTAAGGAAACTTTTGAATGCAAAAGAGAGCTACTGAGTTCCCTGATCACGAAATGGTATATCTTTTTACGATCGGAGTAAAATGGGAGGAGCTATGCATATCGGGAGGGGGGAAAGTGGCAAAAATGGGGAAGTCGGTAGTTTTCAAGGGGTACCCCTTGGAAAAATTTCGAAAAATTGAAAAACGATATTTAAGGAAACTTTTGAATGCAAAAGAGAGCTACTGAGTTCCCTGATCACGAAATGGTATATCTTTTTACGATCGGAGTAAAATGGGAGGAGCTATGCATATCGGGAGGGGGGAAAGTGGCAAAAATGGGGAAGTCGGTAGTTTTCAAGGGGTACCCCTTGGAAAAATTTCGAAAAATTGAAAAACGATATTTAAGGAAACTTTTGAATGCAAAAGAGAGCTACTGAGTTCCCTGATCTCGAAATGGTATATCTTTTTACGATCGGAGTAAAATTGGAGGAGCTATGCATATCGGGAGGGGGGAAAGTGGCAAAAATGGGGAAGTCGGTAGTTTTCAAGGGGTACCCCTTGGAAAAATTTCGAAAAATTGAAAAACGATATTTAAGGAAACTTTTGAATGCAAAAGAGAGCTACTGAGTTCCCTGATCACGAAATGGTATATCTTTTTACGATCGGAGTAAAATTGGAGGAGCTATGCATATCGGGAGGGGGGAAAGTGGCAAAAATGGGGAAGTCGGTAGTTTTCAAGGGGTACCCCTTGGAAAAATTTCGAAAATTGAAAAACGATATTTAAGGAAACTTTTGAATGCAAAAGAGAGCTACTGAGTTCCCTGATCACGAAATGGTATATCTTTTTACGATCGGAGTAAAATGGGAGGAGCTATGCATATCGGGAGGGGGGAAAGTGGCAAAAATGGGGAAGTCGGTAGTTTTCAAGGGGTACCCCTTGGAAAAATTTCGAAAAATTGAAAAACGATATTTAAGGAAACTTTTGAATGCAAAAGAGAGCTACTGAGTTCCCTCATCACGAAATGGTATATCTTTTTACGATCGGAGTAAAATTGGAGGAGCTATGCATATCGGGAGGGGGGAAAGTGGAGAAATCAAACAAAATCGTAAAAGCAAAATACTTAAGAGTTTTTTCGTTTTGTGGAGAAGTAGAGGAAGGAAAGGCAGTAGATTTCCAATCAAAACGAGCTTACGCCAATTGGAAAGCAAATAGTTTTGATTCTGAAGAGGCAGATGGTAAATAGGCCTTCCAAGCGCACAAATAAAAAGCAATTGAATTAGGGAACGTGGAGGGAAATCTCGTTAGAAGGATCGGGGAGCTGTGAATTTTCGGCACTGTCGCACTTCATTTTCTGGCGGGCGGCTACGTGATCCCATTCGCAACTCAACAGCCCCCAGGACTTGATCCTTAATCTAATTAGCAGGACAGACTATGCAGATGCCGGAGCAGATTAGCAGGAGCAGATAAAGTCATTTTCCGGGCTGACAACAAGCGCACACGGAGGAGGAAAAAAAATGTACGTACATATAATACCGGGACTCAGTCGGTAAACATGTGCTGCCCCCACTGGCCCATGTGCAAGTGGCACAACAACCTTTTTCGGGGCAGACATTTCCCACATTCCTGGCCAGAGCCCGGCCCACTCCTCCTCAGACTGGCCTCAAAAAACGAGGAAAATAATAGGAGAGAAAAAAAAGATTATACGACACGTAACTTTTTCTGTCGGGGACACTTTGGCTTTGATGTTGTTTGCTTCTCTGTCGAATGGCAATGGGATGGGAGGGCGCAGGAAGGACTGCAGGAACTGCAGGACTGGGATTGAAAATCAGTGGAGCAGTCCATTCGCAGGTCCTGCGACAGGACCTAGGCCTTCCTGCCACAGGACGACTGGGCACGACCTAACCCAACACAGACGGCACAAAAAGCAAAGCACACCCCTCTCCGGCTTTCGGTTTGGTTCTGCAATGAACTTTTAATGTGGAAACTTTTATAATTGAGTAAAATTGTGCGTGTGAGTGTGATTCCAAGTGTGTGTCTGTGTCTGTGTGTGTGTGTGTGTGTGTGTGTGTGTGTGTATTAAATTTTATTACTGGCAAAATAAAAAGCCAAACGACAATAGCACAAAAAACAACATACAAATAGGCGAATAGAAAAAGAATAGGTTTGGAACAGAGTCGAACTCTAGATGCTCTCACAGACAGACAAGTGGAAGTGTTTGGACGAATATTATATATTTCAGAAATCTAGATAAGCTAGATCTAAAATCTAGATATATATATATAGTAGCTATACCCCTTGTTAGAGTATTAAAACTGAAATAGAAACAAAAAAAAACCCAAAAACACGAGTAAAATCTGAGTGAACAAAACAGAAAATGCTTTTCAGTTATAATGTAAAAAAAAAACAGGGAAAAATGAAAAGAAAAAGAAAAAATACTTTAAAAACCCAAGCACGTTTAAGAGCAAAGTCGGAATGAGAAGATGGCCCACCATCCGTGCCCTTTGCCCTTTTGCCATCTCAATGAGCTTGTTTCACACGCTCGCCGCAAAAAGTTGCTGAAAATTATCATCGCCACATGCCCATCGTTCATACTTGGCTCATACGCCCCCACTGCCACGCCCATTCTATATTTTCCGGTAGTGGCAACGGTTGCTAAAAATTGTTAGTGAAAATTATAACATTTACAATATGGCATCCATAAAATTGTATGTAGTTATAACTAACTAACTAACGACGCACACATGTCGGCCATGGCCCACTAACTAACTGGAAGATTTCTAACGGATTAAGGGTGTACCAGACCGTACATAAGGGGGAGGGAGGGGGTTTAGGGAAACCCCCCCCCCCCCCCCTTAACAAAAACTGGCAATTATGCGTAGCAATTTTCGGAGAAAAGTTTAAACCAACTGCCGGGGCTATATAAATATATAACATGAGCGGTAGAAACGATTTCCATGTTGGGAGGGATTGAAATTTTGAATCCGGTCTGGAATTGGGAATGGGTTTGGTGTGGGTGTGCATGTGTGTGTGTTTATTTTTTTTTTTTTTGTTTTTGGGATTATGAAATGAAGACCTTCCCAGTCGGAAGGGGTGTGGTAATGGTTTCAAAGTGCCCACGTACAACATTCTGTCCGGACTACTTTGGTCAGTTTTCCGGTGACATAACCGATGCTTGGGGTGGTAATTTTTGGTAATTTGCCACATGACATGTCAAAGAGTCTGCACTTCTATAAATTAAGCCGACATTTGGTGTTTTTAATATAAAATGGGTAGCAGAAGTTGTTTTATGTGTGGTGGGCAAAAATGTATAATTCAAAAAAAATTTTTTAATTGAAATAAAAGGTTGCTAAGAAGTTGCATTGCTAAAAAAAAAAAATTAATAGTTTAAATAAATAAAAAACAGTAGAAAAAGATTCGAGAAGTCAGTGTCAGGGTCGAGCTAAAGGATGCAGGGCCAGAACAAAAATAATTTGAAAAAAATCACCCTTTTTCAGGTTTTAAAAAGCTGCACACCACATAGGCCCCAACTCAGGTAGATAAGTAAAAAATAAAATAAAAGTTTTAAGTAAGTAGTGACCAGACAGCGGGAGATCCAAAGTAGGACATCAAAATAATAAAAAAAAAGAATACAAATTAAATAAAATAAAGTAGCCCCATAAATATAGATGGCGTGGAAATGAACAGCCGATGGTAACAAAAAAAAATAAAAATTAAAATATTTGATAATATTCGAAGAAAAATCAGAAAAGAAGAGCTCAGTGCCAAGTTCAAGTTCAATGTAGGGAACGAGTGCAAGATGACTACCAACAAGAGGCAAGGTTATAATAAAAATAAAATAAAAATAAAAAATAAATAAGAATAAATGTTGGAACATGGGACGGTAAGCTTAGGAACATTAGAACGAAGCCTTCATAAAGTAGGAAAAATATTTAAATAATAGTAAAATATTTAAAAAATATAAGCAAAGAAGTAAGATCTCAAAGGTCCAAGATCCTTTCAAAGTTCAGAGGGACACACTCTCCCAAACGAGGCGGCCAACTCAGTTGGGAAATAAAAATATAAATAAAAAAATATCAGCAAATCAGGGAATCAGATGCAGTTCCGCCAGTTCGACTAAAACCTCCCATGCAATATTATATTTTTAAAAATAAAATAAAAGGAAATGAGTACCCAGGGCAATGGGGGATTTTGAAAAAGCTCCACACCACATAGGCTCCAAGGCGGGAGGATAAATAAAATAATAAATATTAAATAGGATAATTTAAGGTAAAATAAATATTTAATAAAAGTAAATATAAGAAAAGGAGAACCCAGCCGGTTGACTGCCAGCCGACGAATGACTGAAATATGTTGGGTTTCCTGCCAAGGTGGAGTTTCAAATTAGTCCAAGGCCTACTTGTTTTAAAATAAAAAATACCAAAAAGCAACTGGATTTTGGGATTTTTTATATTCTTGGAGATAAGCCCACTATTTGACCTTTTTAATTAGATTTAAGGTGGCAACCTTTTCTCTCAACTAATATTTAAATCCATATACCATCTTTAGTTTACTAAATTCAAGTCCAATCGAGTTAAAAGCGTTTAGTTGCGGTGGCTAGGCAAGGTATTTGATTTCATTAGTTTACGTTGAGAAGCAGAAGCCACCAGAAGGCAGGATAGGAGCTGGTTCAGTTCATAGCCTTGGCCGGGTCACCGTGTGCCCCTTTAGAAGAGGCCCAAGCCCCCTACCATCCTACTCCCCACCTCTCCGAGCTATCGCCTATCCATTTTCTAGCCAAAAACTGCTTTTGTTCTTGCCCTAAAGCGACTGTAAAATCCAAACCAAAAGCCAGCAAGAAATATTTTACTACGGCAATTTTCGGGCATAAAGTAATTACAAAATACTCTCCATCACGGAGGCACACATACACACTGAGGGGAAATGGGAGCTACCAGACCGGAGGATGGGGGATTCGAGGATTCGGGGACTCGGGGTGGTTGTAGAGTCGACAAGAGCCTCTAATAGCTAAGAAATTAATTTTCACAAAAAGCTATTAAGAGAGTCACAAAAATTTCCAAATATAAAACCAAACAATGCGCATTGGGGGTGTTTTTTCGGGCAACGGGCCTAAGAATGGGGCGAGTGGGTGGTGTGTTGGTTGGTTATGGGGCGGATGCGGTCGAAGGTTAGATAGCCTCCAAGCATGGGGCTCGAGGTCAAGCACCAATAGGCGAGTGGGCGGTGTCGGGGTGTCGCCGAGTCTCTTATTCGCTGAACGATTTAATTACACAATTTACACAGTAATAAAATTTATGGCGCAAATAAATAAAAACCTTCGCATAAAACCTTTTCAATATGAAAATTAAGCCAAATAAACGTTTTCCTTACGAAATTGCCTAATTTTGTGACAGTTTAAGCAAGGCAGGGCCACACTACCAGCTCTACACACTAAACTGGTCACACTATTTACTAAAAACTTGCACAATGGCTTCTTCTAAGTGCTGGAAACCTTTTCTTTCAGTGCCTGCCAGCGTCAGCAAGTTTTGAGTAATGAAATTGCGACAGAAAACATGCGCGCGCCCCCTCATCGTCATAAATAGACAAATGTTCAATAAACAAAGCAAATTGCGGATTATTGTTGGAGTGGGTAAGAGTGTGTACTTATAGTCCCTCGGCCCTCGACCCTACAAAAATAAAGAAATATCGGTATAATAATAATGATATGCAGAGCGGAGAGACGACGCCCGACAGAGGGCCAAATGAAACAAAAACATGTCATTAAATGGCCAGAAAAACATCATCATCATCATCGTAGAGTGCGGGACAGAAAACAGGACAAACATGACAGCAAACATTTTTATGACATGGCAACTGGCGCTTGAAGAATTAATTAAAAATTAAATGGCCTATTAAAATTGTTATCGAGACGCAGCGACGCCGGCAGCGCTGTAGCTGCTGCCCATTTAAGTGTTGAACAAATGCGAAAAAGCTCGAAACGCAAAATTCGTAATGTGAAAATTTTCGAAATGTGTGTGGTGAGTGAGGTGGGGGGGGGGAGGGGGAAATGGTGGTAGTGGTGGTGGTAGTGACAGAGAGGAACGGGAATGGGAATGGAAACAAAAGCGGGCAGACACAAAATGTCCTCACCAAGACTGGAACGGCCTGCAGTTCTATCTGATCTGAAAAATATATACAACGGCATACAATATATAATGAAGATATATATGTATGTAGATATATATATATACGGTATATAGCATTCGGATGTCTGTGTCTGTGTGAGGGCCATAAAATGTTGCATGCCTGACATCGCGAAGTGACGCCAACGATGCTTGAACATGTCAAAACATGCATAAAAATGCGAAAATTGGCCCAGGGGCAGAGGGAGAGAGATGGCACGACCAGTAATACACACACATACGGAAGCTAGTGGGAGTGAGGGAAGCAGAGACAGACACAGAGCCAGAATAGAAAGTGCAGAGGAAGTCACAGTCGTTCGCATTTTGTCACCAAACAATTTGCCATTGTTGCATGGGTCCTGGAGTCCTTGAGAAATAGCCTTCGGCAACTTTTGTCCTTTAGTTGTAGAGTTGTGAATTATACACAAATATGCATATCAAATATGGAGAATATTTTTTATTTAAAATTCGAACAAATAATTGAATACAATTTCAAAAGGAAGTGGATTGGAAGGACTTTTTTGTTTTCATTCAAAGGAAGGCATTTCAATCAATATTTTTACAATAACAATAATGATTGAAATTAATCACTAAAATGTTTAAATTTTTATTAAAATTAACATTGGAACGAATAATAATTTTTCCTCCAAGCATAACCCCCTAGAACCTCCTTTATCTCCAATATTTTGAAGCCAATTTTCATAAAAACCCCAAGATAGGTATGGCAATTATGCCAGCAAATCGCCAAATCTAGCTACTTGCGAGTTCCCGAGAATATAACAATTTGTCAAACACTCGACGGCCGGCACATCCTGCTCCACATCCTGCATCCTGCGTCCTGCATATATAACAGTTTTTTGTGTTTGCCGAACACTCGACGAAAAATATGCATAAAATAAAAAATGCCAACTCGAGTCAATAAAAGGGGGCAACGAAAGATGCGGAATATTCAGAGAAAAAAAAGGGGGGGCAGCCATGCATATTTTCCAGCAAACGCAGCAAGATTTTTCCTCCATTTTTTCTTTATTTTTTTTGCTGCAAGACAGCTTGTCTTGTCGCTCTTTCGGTTGCCATTAAGGCTATCTCTGTCTGTCAGGCGGACGGCAAGGTCAAGGAGGTGGGAGTGGCCACTCGAAAGGCGGTGGCACATGTCCTGGAAAAATGCCCTGTACCAAGGAGCAGTGGTGGTGCCCGCCAGAGTCAGTTATATGCACAAAGGATCAAGAAACTGAAGGAAAATAAAGGGGGTGATGCACTTTGGGAAAAAAAGCGGTTTCAGGAACTAAAAATAATATTTTAAAAAATTTGTGAAGA
Source organism: Drosophila atripex (assembly GCA_035045925.1). NCBI lineage: Eukaryota > Metazoa > Arthropoda > Insecta > Diptera > Drosophilidae > Drosophila > Drosophila atripex. The sequence goes on from JAWNOP010000076.1 coordinate 759,191, forward strand.
GAAAACTTTCGCAGAATTTATATATTAATTTATATATATTTATATTAATACTATTTTTATAGAAACCCTTCAAGAATTTCTTACTTATAGTTATTAAATGCCAATGAAATAATTTCTCTCAGTGTATGGCGTAAGATATCGAAATCATTGTTGTGTTGCCCTCGCCTGGCCTGACTTTTTGATTTTATGACATTATTAAGCATTGATAGGCGACATTTACACACAAAAATGAGAGCTACGCTTGATTGGGTCCTGCATGTCCCTGCCCCGCCTACCCCAGCCACTCCCGCCCTCCTTGGTCCCGTTGGTAAGCATGGCACTGAGTGGGTGTATTTCCGTATCCGGCATTAAAAGGCAAAATCCCCCAGAGAGCCACAGAGACAAAGGACCTTTGATGGGCTGCGAAATGAAAGAATCGGGCGCGTGTCACGATCTCCGGCAGATGCTATATGGCATATATCTGCTTAAAGCTCTTTACTGTTGGACACCCAACAGACCCCCGCTCACCCAGTACCCAGCACCCAGCACCCAGCAGCCAGCACCCTGCGCCCTGGAGGGCATCCTCCGTTTGGTGGAAAATCCATTCTCCAATGGTCCTTTTCGGCCTCTCGCCATGGAGGAGATTGATTGCCTGCAGTAAGCGGTGCAGAGGAAGAAAAAGGATCCAAACGCAGCGACTAAAAATGATGAGGGACAAAGGGGATGGAGGGGGGGGTGGGTCATGTGTTAGCATTTGACACATATCTGGGGCTCTCAAACTGTAGATGCTCGTTGCTGCAACGGCTGTTGAACAGGAAGACATTAAAAAATGTATGCAGCATGTCAAGGGCTACACGGAGAAAAAAAAACAACCAAGTCAGGGCTATGCCAAGAGGGAGTGGGGGTCGATATGTCAGTAGGCTTATTCCATGTGTGTCTGACACTTGTACGCTGGTCCACCCATTCATTCATTCCCTCATTCATTCATTCATTCATTCAGTGGCTGGCTCGCAGGCTCATTCATTTATTCGCTTCTCACTTGGAAAGGAAAGTTCCATCACCCTCTTGAGTTTTCTATGCTCTGGTTACACTGGCACAAATTTTATTAAGTAGAGATAGATTTCTAAGGCTTGAGAAAAAATTATTTTAAACTAGAAAGCTTATTATAAGCCTTGTTACTTTTATGTTGGACCTTTTTTGTATATTTTTTCTCTTTAAAAAATACTATATTATTTGCTAAGAAAATATCTACTTTAGTTTTAGATCTCCCCTTATTTTTTCCAGTGGCTTTTCTCCACTTTTCTCAATGACCTCGTCAGCGGAATGTTGACTTATCTGTGATTGCCTCGCCAATATATGGTTGTTGGCGTTGCTGCTGCTGTGGCTGTTGTCGCGTTTGGCATTATTTGTTTTATATTTGACACTGACACACACACACACACCCACACACACACACTTATCCTTAGACACCCACACATCCTAATACACACACATAGGAAATCCATGTCTGAGCCATAAAAATGAGACTGCGAATTGCAATAAAATAAAATAAACTGCCGGGCTATATATTTTTTTTGCTTCTAGCCTGTCTCCGAAATCGAATCAGTGTTGGGCTTCATAGTTATTTATTTTTTGTTGTCCAAAAACGGCTAAGATTTAAATCTTAAAAAATATATGATTAAATAAATAATGCATTTGAGAAAATGAAATAAAAGAATAATAATTATTTAGAAATATAATAGATACTTTGAGATCCATTATTCACTGTAAAGTCGTTGGAAATATTTCTAATTTATAGTTTAAAAAATAAATTAAGCCCTTTTCTGTTGCAAGAATTTATTTATTCCATTTTTAAGCCCTTACTAGTACCCCGGAAAATGTATTTGTGCCAACACTATATCGAAAATTAGACTCATAGATTCCTTTTTTTGGCGGCACGTGTGGCAAATGATTATAGTAGTGGCCCCTGCACCCCACCTCTCTGCCCTGCAATCCTGCAAAATCCTGGCATACAAATTATGTAATAATAATAATAATACAACAGCAAGGACGTGTCATCTATCATGACCAGCTGGTAGTGAGTGGAATCTGTGGTGGAGAGGCCCGGTGTAGTGGCTTTGAAATTTATTTGGAAATTGTTTTAATAAAATCAACAGTGCGTTTCATGGTCATAGGTACACAGTACGTGCATTCGTTCGAACTCGGCAATCTATAATTCCTGCAAAATGGCAACCGGAAATGGCCACTATACTGCCTGGTAATAGTTTATGGTCTGGCTCGGCTGAAGGTCGTCCCAGTGGAAGGTCAAAGGGGAAGCTCTCTGTTGTTGTTTTTGGTGTTTTTTGGTTTTTTTTTTTTTTGCCACCCTCAGCATTCTTGATTTTCCAAGAGATTTATGTTCAACAATCGAGCGAGTGTGTTGGTGCTGCCAGTTTGCATTCGCTTATTGATTGCAAACAAGCCAAAAAATCAGGAAAAAAAAAAAGAGTAGAAAATAGTGAAGGTTATAGTGCACAGGACTTGGCAGGATATATGTATATGTATGGGAAACAATAGAGCGAGAGAGCGAGAGAGTGAGTGAAAAAGAAAGAGAAGGCGAAGGCGAGTAAAGTCCATTGCTCATATCGTCAGCTTCCGACTCAATTAAGTTCCACAAAAACTTGTCCATTCCGGTTGGCCAGCAAATCCAATTAACAATAAAGCCACTCCCCCCAACAGCTACAGCCCTAATGACGTGCCACGCCCCAAATGGAAATCAACAAAAATTGCTGTTGCCAGTTTGGTGCGCATCACTGTCATAGGAGTCAGGAGGATCGGGGGTTCGGGGGTTCGGGGGTCGGTACGGCGACCACCAAACCACCGATGGTATAAATCACAACAATGGACAATGGAAAATTGAGCCACAGCCGGATATCGGTCCTTTTTGGATATCGGTGCCTATTTATTAGTTCAATAGTTAATATTTATGGGCGCAAGTGTTAATTTTATTACCGCATCGGGCCATGGGGCGTATGTGTAATATTAATTACGAGCATACGCCCGCCAATCGATTGTGTCAAATGGTTTAGGGCTTTTCGGCTTTAACCGGAATTCGTTATCCGGAATTGGGGATCCGGGATACGGGATCCGGGATCCGGATAAGGTGTAAATGCAAATCAAATCGTAAATCGTCCTTGAATGGTTGAATGGGGGGAGGGGAGGGGGGCGGACTAAAGCCTAAACACACAGGCCGCAATAGCGAAGCCCATTAGCGCACAAAAGTAGGCAATGAAATTAGTTTAACGACCTCAAAGGATACAAAACACACACACACACAATAGCCTGGCTAAAGGCAATTCCATGGAATTTTAATTGAAAGGTATCCAATGGGGCGTGGCCATCAAAAATAGCTCAAAGGCGAGGCCAACCACTCGAGTGTAAGCCCAAAGCCCAAATATCTTCATTATTGAATAATGAGCCGAGTGTCCTGACAGCGGCTCACCAGATAATCGATGGCAATTTTGCATAATGGTCCTTGCTGCCACCTCCCACTTGCCACTTGCCACTACCACTTTCAACTTAATCTCCTGACGATCGTTATATATTCTTTTATTTATTTCCTACTCTGTCTGTCTGATGTTTTCTTTTTTCTTTTTTTTTTTGGCCCAACTCCAAGGTAACTTGGCCTGTGACTTGGATTTTCAGATTTTCTCTGAGATTTCCCCGACTCTCTCTTGTTGGCACTGGCTTTATGTTTTTGTTATTTGTTTTTTTTTATTTTGGTTATTTATAGAATACACATTAGCTGGAAAACAATTGAAACTTCCCACTTAGCGATTGGGGGACAAATCGTTTCATAATTGATTGATGTGCCAGTGGGATAAGTTTGTTTTTCGGGAGGGGGGGACGACTTGACACAAATATATTCAAATTACACTCGTAGGGGGGGTGGTCGTATAAGTAATTGCAATCGCATCAAATCTCTTCCAAGTACTTTTTAGTTTGGTTCTTGGAGGAGTTTCAAAAAAAAAAAAGCAAAAGTTTAAAAGATGAAAAGAAGGAATCTTGAAATGGAAGTCCTGCAACTTTATTTTTGAGATAATAATGGGGATTATTGTGGGAGTATTTAAATATTTATTTATCAAACTTTCAACTGATTTACCCCCTTTTTCTGGCAGTGCCATTCGCATCCTTTTTGGCATCCAAAGGACAGGACTCGCATCTGTCTGTCTGTTGTTGAACTTCTGCCGCTGTTGTTTGGCTTACCCGAGCTGACAACCGCAGGTTGCCCTGCTTTACTGCCACGCCCTCTGATCCCCCCCCTCAGGCTATATCCCCCCCTTCTAGCTCTAACACTACATGGCTCTTTAACTACATTTCCCCCAAAGTTCCTCCCAATAGGAGAGATCCTCCCCTCGACTGATGTCAAAATAATTTCAATGACACCCGCCATCTACACACAGCCAGGACAAACAGGACATCCAGGACACACACACACATGTTTACATAGTGTGCAAGTGAGATGGAGATATTTAGACACATTTTTGATAGCTTCCCCCGCCCCCGTCCCCACCCCCGGCTCGTCATCGTCCGAAATTGAGTTTTGATTTCAAACTCGATTCCCGTAATGGGGGCCAGTGGAGTGCCGCCGCCAGTGATTGCCACAAATTCGATTGATTTAACGGCGCGTTTATTGTGAGGGATTCCCCCCCCTATTTTTTGTTTTTTTTTTTTTGCCAATCTTTTCGGTTTAGTCATCCACCCGTTGGTCATTTGCTCACTGAATTGAATATGTCAGCCCAAATCCGACAGTTGATACTCGGTTCTGGCCAAGACATGGGGAGTGGGGCCAGTACGTGACCATAATTCTTGACTCGAGAGCTCCGGAGCGGAGGAAGCACAAGCTCAAGTTTTTCAGTTGAAAGGATTTGGAAAAGCCAACAATTAAATACATTTTTAAGCAACTGAGCGAGCTTTTTGGCTTTGAAAAGCATTAGAAACTTAAGATTATATGGCTTTGCTTCGAAAACAGGAGAAATAATAAATTTATTGTTAAAAAGATTGAAGAATAGCTTGCTTTTTAGGCTTTTAAATACAAGCAAATTCCTGTTATTTTATTTAAAAGGAGTAAGTAAAACTTTAACGGAGAATAATATATAGATTTTATAAAATATTAGAAGGACCAAAATGACTGTAGCAATAGGAGGAATAACTTCTTAACTTTCTTAACTTAACCTAGTTTTTAGAGTCGAGCGACTAAAATAATACCAATATACTACCTAAAATAAAATATATTCTCCTTCAAAGCTTAACATTTCATTAGAAGACCTTCCTATTTCCTCTCTTGTACTAAAACATGCTCAATTATTTCTAAAAATAAACTTTTTTAATCGAATAATATAACAGGAAATTGTCCAATACTGTTAACCCATCATATTCGAACCAATCTCCCAACTAATAGACACTGTCCCCCACTTTCCATTAATAAAAAGTTACTATTTTGCAGAAAACTAAAACTAAAAATGAAACTTTTTCCCCTCCGATGCTCCCAAATTACTAAAAACACATTTATGTTTTCCCATATTTGTTGTTGCCATTTGGAATTATTTCCCCCCTTTCGACCAAGTTTAGAGCCACAATTCAATTTCCATGCCGCTTCAAGGACTGTTTGGGATTTTAATCACGCCGGGCGTAGTCGGGGGAGGTGGGTCCTTTTTGGGTGACTGGAAGGACACTTGACTGCTTAGCCCTCGGGTTACTTATAACTAATTGAAATCAGAGACAGTGCGTTCCTATAAAGGGATCCTGTCTGTGAAAAAAAAATTATGGAAAAAGGTTTAAGTATTTGTGTGGGACAAGGACAGAGACAGAGCCTGTGGGAGAGACAGCTGGAGAAAGCGGAATCGATGCCGTCAGTTGACAGTTTGTTAATTAAAAACAGCACCAGGTTCGGGGGGATTCCAGGAGGAGGAGGAGGAGACGAGCCCTGAGCCCAGTACCCTGACTGGGAAAAGCCAGTGGAGCGGTCACTCAACGTCTCACGCACCCACGCACACACACACATACACATGGCAATGACTGTGACTGTGTATGTGTGTTTGTGTGTGTGTGTGCTGTATCCTGGGTTCATGCACTTGGCAGGCTCGGATGGCAAACGTCAGGCCGGGCTAATAAATTGCCAAGGGAATCGAATCGAACAAAGGAACCGACCAACTGCGAGAACAGCACCAGGACGAGCAAATTTCTCACTCAGTCAGGTCACCCCCCTTTTTTGTCACCACCAACCCCCCCTTATAACACCACCCCAATGAAACACTCACCTATCGTTGTAATTAATGTCAGGGAGTAGAGAAAGGCCGAGGCGTAGGTCCATTTGTGGGTGGGCGCATTCATCTGTATGCCGCCGGGCGGATAAATCTTCGACTGCCGCACAGCCCGCAGTAGAGTGTCCTGCGAAAAATGACAAAACAAAAAAATTATAGAATAAATAAAAAAAAAATCAACCAAAAACCATATAAAAGGGAAACGCTCAATTAGCCATCAAAAAGGAAAGTAAAAAGAACCGAGAGAGAAGCAAAAAGAAAAGTGAAATATCCTGACAGGTGTCCTCACCTGGAAGAGTTGAACTTCCTGGGCGGCGAGTCGTGTCCAATTCTCCTTATAGAGTATGTTCAGGTCCTCCGTTATCGACCACAACCGGTCCACAGTTCTGTTTCATGTGAATCAATGGGATTTCATTTCTTTTATTGAATCTAAAATTATTTGTTTGATTAATTACCTCGATCGTATCTCGGCGTTGGCCAGTTCGGTGCGGGGATAGGGCTTCGAGGCAGCCACTGCCGTTTCCAGAGCACTGCCGTCCTCCAGTTCCCCCTCCAGGGTGACAAAAACAATCGATCCCATGGCCGTATAGAGAAGAACTAGCAAGAGAACGCCTATTTCGGGAAATACGAAAAGGGATTATATTTTAAGGCCTAGTACTTCTACCAACCAACGGTGCGTATACGTAATAATATAACTCATACGCCATGTTGTGCCAGAAAAACTAAATAATTGAAAAAAAAAACTCACCTGTGGCTGATATGCAGTGCGACTTGGGTGCCTTGCGGCAACCACACAGACTGCCACCCTCGCCGCCCTCCCGGCCACCCTGCTTGTCGGCGGACTGCTTGGAGGAGCCGCTGGCGCCCGAGCTGGAGGACATGCCGCTGCGTCCGCTACGATTGCTGGCACCGTTTTGTGCTGCCGCTGCTGCTGATGCTGATGCTGATGTTGCAACACCGCTGCTGCCGCTGGCGGGACTGTTGTTGCTGGGGCCGGTGCCGTCGTTGCTGAGAAAAGCCGCCAGCGGCAGTGGCGACTTCTTGTTCATTGTTTTCTTTACTCTATTGGTCAATCACTCGATCAATCAATCAATCAGCCAACCAATCAATCAATCAATCAATCAATCAATCAATCAATCTGCTTGGGGCAGTGAGTGCGGTGTGGCAGATTCAATTCCCGACCAGGATCCGAGTCTGTGCCAGAATGGCGGAGAGTGTGGCGCTTGACAATCGAATCAAACGCTTTGACGCTTCATATGCCACGTAATTTGCATCGTCCTTTCGCCAGGATATGTATGTATGTATGGCTGTAGGTCCTGTGGGTGTGTGCAGCTGTGTGAAACGTTTACCGTTCACCGTTTACCGTTTACAGTTTTTGGGCCCTGTACTGTTATTATGTGACCGTCATAAAATGTCGCTCCCCTTTACGAGCCTCGGATGTGTTGTCGCTGTCGCTGTTGCTGTTGCTGTTGCTGTTTCTTTATTTTAGTCGCGCCGGATGCTGCAAATGCAAAATATTTTCATGAAAACCTGCCACATACCAACAACACCAATAACAACAAAAAAAACGCAAGAGAAAAACACAAAATGAAAATGAAAATGAAAATTTTCCACGTGTGTGAAAAGGCGGGAAAGGAGGCAGCGTAAATTGCATGGCAAACGCCGTGTAATTGAGTCAACAGCTTCAGGTTACGGGCTTTGGCCAAAAGTAATATTCCGCCCGAAAAATTCGATTCAAGATATACGCCATAAACACTTCATTAGCAATAAGGCTAACGGCCAACTTGAATATTTAATAAGAAACGACTTGAGTGGGAGTCCGAGTATTGGAAGCCTTGTCACTTTTGGGTGAAACTTTTGTTTGAAGAAAGATATTCTTAGTTATATAACTGGAATAATGTAAGGTCCACCGATCCCTAAAATAGCTTATAGATCATGCTGATTTATTTATTTACTTGTAATTTGTTACTTCTCATCAGTTTTCGTTACTAATTTCTAGTTTCTAGTTCCTGGATTCTAGTTATTAGTTTCTAGTTACTAGTTTTTAATTACTAGTTTCTATTATTTACTAGTTACTAGTTACTAGTTACTAGTTACTAGTTGTTAAAAACTACTTAATAGTTTCTAGCTAAACGTTTATAATTTCCATTCATTAGTTACTAGTTGCTAGTCATTAGCTTCTAGTTACCAGTTGCTAATTATTAGTAAATAGTTATTAGTAAATAGTAAATAGTTGCCAGTTACAAGTTTACAAACTTCTAGCTGCTAGTTTCTAGTTTCGAACATCTAATTAAAAGTTACTAATTTTGTTGCTAGTTAATATTTGAAATTAGTTTTTTCTAACTAACTCGTATACTGTGTTAACTACTTCTCTAAAATCTGAAACCTACAAACAAAATGATGGACAAACTATGTAAATGTGAAATATTTTATTTATTGCCAAAATAATAACACAAAAAGTTATCACTTTCGGTAGAGCAACGACAACTATGCTTAGTAAATTTATCCCCGAAAATTAGTCGAGTTTCATAAAAAATATTGTTTACTGGCTAGTATGGAGAATGGAAATTTTACAAGAGCCATAAAATGTGTACAGCATGCCACAAAAACTTTAGAGCTTTCGGGTCAGAGGACGGAATGCCCTCATTACCCCTCTAATCATACAAACACACTCTAACACATCTGTATATATATCTACACAAGTATATACATATACTTTATATGTAAAGTATATACTATATAGTATATTCTTATTCCTGTCCTGTTTTTGTTGAAAGTAATCTGATAAACGTGAAGATGGCTGGCATTTAAATTAAAGATTGCGTCGCCCAGGCACAAAAACTTGTCGCCTGGCTAAGGCACGTGCCAGGATTGAGGATTGAGGATTCAGGATACGGGATACGGGATACGGGATATAGGATCATTTCGGGAGGGCTTCCAGAAGGTTAACAAGAATATGGGCCTAATCCTAAATACCATGGCACTTCAATTAAGGACACCCCGTTTCTAGTTCTGGCAGGCCTCTGTTTTTGCTTATTTCTTGCATTTTTGCTCACCCGTCGCCCCAATGCTAATTAGGTGAAGACATCGCAGCACGTTTCACTCGACTGGAACATGTTCAATTGTTGTCCACACACACACACACACATACACACACACTATATATGTTTATGTGTCTACAGTACATATGTACGTGCTTTATATAGACAGCCGTTCAATCTTGTTCTAAGTGCTGATACCATATCTTGGTTAAGTAAAACACAAATCCGGGAATGTGTTTAAGTACACAGGAGAAAATGGTACAAGATTCAATAATAATGCGAGATTTTTGTAGTAACTAGTAACTGGAAGCGAGTAGATAGCAGCGAGTAACTAGTAAACTAGATTCTAGGCAACGAGTAACCAGAAAGCAGCTTGACCTCAGTAGCTAGTAACTAGTAGTACTAAACAGGAATAGGAAACTAGCATCGAGTAGCTAGTAACTAGTAACTAGTAGCTTTGTGTTTTAACTTGAACTAGTAACTAGTAAGTAGAAACTAGTAGCTAGGAACAAGTAACCAGAAACTAGAATACCAGAAACTAGCAACTATTCCCTTTTTCGCTCAGTGTCCTGGCAAATCATGCAAAGTAATTGGTAATTGCATCTGCATCTCAATCTGCATATCTCTTCTCTTTGGCCGCACAATTGAAATTGATATTTTGAGTGTGTGTGTGTGTGTGTGTGTGTGTGTGGACACAAAAACAAAATCAAAATCAATTCAGATGGAAATACTTTCGGTTTACCTCAAGCCAAATGTGACAGTATTTTTGATTTTGGATTTTCGGATTTAGTTTGTGATTTGAATTTGAAATTGGAGTTGCAGTTGGAGCTGGAGCTGGAGCTGGAGTTGGTGTTGGATTGGGATATGGAGCGTACTGACCGTCATTGCGATTATCCTACCAATTTGCACACGGTCAAGCCAAACATAAAGTCCAAAGTGCAGGACCAACGCCACGAACTGGGGGCCAGGCCATCATCAATCATGTTCCCCATATGGCGGGGAGTGAGAGTGAGGTGGCTGGTGGCTGGTGGCTTGGGGGCTTTGGTACGAGCATCAAACAAAGTATCCTGTAGCCAGGACCATACATATCCCGTCCTGACAACCAACGAATCAATCTCGCCGAGTGTCCCCCAACCGCTCCCGTTGCCATTGCTCCGGAAGAGATTTACTTAAAGTAGAGGGTCCGGGGGCAGCGATTTATGAGAATGTCAAAAAGTTGGCGCAGTTCCTAAATGTTTACTGGCCATCCAGGTTGCTCCTTTAACCATCAACGTTTCTCTTTTTTTTTTTTACATTTGTATATCCCATGGCACTTCCCAGAAAGAACAGATTTTTAGTGACATTTTTGTTCAAAGAAATTGGGGGGAAAAAATATCCTTTTCTCGTTTATTTCCCTCCCGAAACTGGTACTGTTTCAAATGAATCTCTCTCGTGTGATTTCTCAAATGAATTTCAATGGAATCTGGCCAGGCACTCAATTATTTTATTATTTGGATTTTGAGCGCGCAGCCACCTCACTTTGAAATTTAATTCAAAATTCCTGGGGCTAGATTTGTGTTGTCTTTCCACCGCATCGCCCCCAGAGTTTCCTCAAGTATTTCAATTGGAAATCCACTCCAGCTATTCCCGGACGAAGTATCCTTCGTTCAGACATTCAATATTTTGCCCTGCCCGTCCTGGCATTTAAATATTACACCTGTTTACCGCGTCATTTGCCGCCCACCTGGGCTGGTGGCTTAACCACGCCCCCCCCCCACGCCTTTTGCCACCCAATAATGTACATACATGTGTACATATTTATCGTCCTGGCAGGCGGCGATACAGTAGCATTTATTTTGCCTTTTTAATTGCTGACATTCATTGAACGCTCCGTCGTGTGTTAAATCTACCGTGTGAGAAGCCAAGGTGACGGGTGTGGCGGATGCTGGTGGGGTGGTGGCCCAGGGGGAGGAGGGGGCAGGTTGTGCACAACCTCAAGGTGCGAGTGTCTGGGGGAGTGTGTGTGTGTGTGTGCTGCCTTTGAGTCTGACTTAAGTGCAAACTTATGCCAATTATTCCCAGCTTTTTTCCCAGCAGGCATTCAGCATTGAACTTTGCATGCACTGAGAGAAATGTAAGAAGGTTTGAAATGACTTTCTACAAAATAAGATTGGTTTAAGTCCAAAAGGACTATTAGGACTAACTTTTTGTTCTATTTTATTTAAATATTATTGTTTAAAGTTCAAACTCGGTCCACTACATTTCACATTCTTTGCTCTTCTAATAACTTTTCTTCTCATTTATTCATTAATTTCAACAAAATATTATTATAATTTAAATTTAAAAAAAACTCCTCAACTGCAAGGTAAAATTAAAAACAATTTATTTTACTTATTTACATCCTTGCTTCCCAAACACCTCCGCCAATGGAACTTGAATCAGAGACAAATCCCACAAATCCCGGCATATTTCTCGCCGTGTTCGCACGGATTACAAGCACGGCCATGCCCCCGAGGAGAAAGTGCTGGGGAGAAAGTTGCTGGGGGGGGGAGGGGGGTGCTGGCGGGGAAAGCTCAAGCAGATTACACGGATCATTAGCTCAAATGAGAAAGTTCACATGTTCAGCTTCTTCGCACTAAGCACGACGTCCAGCACTTAATCAAATGCAAGCAGTAGCGCCCAGGAGAAGCCAAGACAGTGTCCTTGCTGCTGGTGAGGGCACGAGAAGTCCTGCCAGTCCTGCTAGAAGGGCAGGAGAGACAGGAAGGATGGATGCCCAAGATGGATGCTTTCTGGTGGGGCTGAAAATAAATAAAAGGAAAGAAATGCTCGCATCCCATACGTAGATATCTACAAGCAATATGCCTGATTGAAAGCAAGTAACTTTCCAGGACAACATGCGACAGGACACGCAGGACACGTGCAGTTATTTGCGGAATTTTGATAGATTCCCCTGCAACTGATTTGCGCACGTCCCGGCTCGTCCTGCAAAGCCAAATCAGAGCCAAACGCAAAGGTGAACCAAATGGAGCGGTCAAAGATCCTTGCTTCCTTCCATTTATCTATTTTTTTCTCTAGTCCTTTTTGGTTTTTTTTATTTTTTTTTTTTTTGGCCCAGCCAAAGTGCAAACCCCTGTCCGTCCTGTTTGCGAGTTGGTCCTTTTGGTCCTTTTTTTTTTTTTTTTGGAAGGAGGGCAGTAGGGTGGTGATGACCACTTCTAAGTTTGTTAGGCGGTCCCCGATGAACGAGAGAGCACTTGGAGAAAAAAGTGTAGCATATTTTTTGGCTTTCCTTCTTGTTTCTCAGAAAACTCACAAAAAGAGAGTACCAGGTATCGTATAGTCAAGATTTTATAAGGTTTGAGAGGTTAATGTTTAAAGAAAAATAAAAAGGAAACCTGCTAAGCCACAATTTTAAGAAGAAAAGAATGAATAAGAAGTACCGGGTATCATAGATCTGGGATCTTAATCTACTCACCTCCAAGTAGGCCCCGAAAAAGCCCTCCCTTTGAACCCAATTTTCTCCAAGTGCTAATGAAAGAGGCAAACAAAGTGTGGGCGGGTTCCTAAAGAGACAGAACATCACGCATGCCGCCAAAAACGATTCTCGTGTCTAAACTGACTGCCAGGACTTTCACTCCTCCACCTCCACCACCACCACCACCACCACCACTCTGTCCCACTCGTTCCCAACAAGGACATAAAAGCCTGGCAAGCAAAGAACATACAAATATAGAGAGTCGAGCAGAGCCATTATGGCTGGGAATCGGGGAAAAGAGGGTCACATATCCAAATATCCATTTCTCACTCATTGCGTTTTTGGCAACTTGCTGCACAATTAAACAGCAAATCACGCCTAGGATTTGGTAAAAGCATTCCAGCCTCCCAGTATTCAGTATTCAGTATCCAGTATCCAGTATCCAGTATCCAGCATCTTGCATCCTGCATCGCATATCCTGGCAGGAGCAACAACAACGACAAATAAAAGCCGGCCCTGAAAGCAATTGGGAAAATGGCATAAAAACTGGAGCATCGCCAAAGGCGAAACGAAACTATGAGATTGATGACGAGAGTTCTGCTTTAGCTTCTGGTCCTGGTACTGGTCCTGGTTCTGGATCTATGTCTGGCTGTGTTGGCTAAAAACCACCAACCAGCCAGCCAGCCAACGTTGGCTAACTTGGCCAAAGGGCGAAAAGTAAATTGTAAATGAAATGTGGAAAATGGAGAGACCGCAACGAACTGATCGGCGGGGCTGTTGGGGCCGTCAAAGAGTCATAAAGAACCGGAAAACAAAAGTTAGCACAAGAACAAAGGCTACTAGCTATGGTTATGGCAGTGGCAGTGGCAGTGACGGTGGCCATAAAGCCTCAGGCTTTTGGCAAAAACCGAAAAAATAAAAATTGACAGAAAAGGTAACAGCACAACCGGAGCTAGGAAATTGGTAAGGGAAACTCCGAAACGGAAATGCTCTAAATAATTAAACATCAATAAGCTATAATAGAGTGCTACCGTTTTTAATCAGTCTCTCTAAGTTAATCAGTAATACTATCAGTAGTGGCTGCTCCTAGCACCTCGGAGTAAATGCCAGCAGAATGTTCAATGCCATCTGGGGCATTGCGATTGAATGGGCTCTGAAAAGGTGGGCCGAACTATCAAGTTGATTATCCCCCAGTCGGGCTGGTGGAGCTCCCTAATTCTATTACCAAACAACCCTTTGCCTTACTGACCACAGCCCTGGTCCGCCTAGTCTATCCCACTACCTCTACCATCCCCTAAGCACACTTGCCACAAATGGATCCAAACAATAACTCACAAAAATCCTCACAATTTGCTGAACTTGAGCCTGTCAGAGGCGGCGTCGGCACTGCCACTGGCGGGTTAAAAGGGGCGAACAAATGCTTAGGCTTAACCCACTTGAGGGGCCCTTGGGTTAGATTGTAACCAACTCGAGTTAACCCATTAGTGCCAGCGGAGGGCGGGGGCTTGGGGGCGGGAAATAAACCAGCCAAGAGGCAATGGAGATGGAAATGAAAAAACAATTTCATTGCAAAGTGAAACGTAGAGTCACGTCTGACACTCAAGGAGAGGAAGAGAAGGCGGGGGCCGAAGGATTCCAGGATTCCTCTGGCTCCTGTCTGTTGTTATTGCTTAGTTGGTGATTTTGTAGAGCAAGCAAATAAATTGAAAAAAGTTACCGAGGTGGGGCAGTACAAGAAAAATCAGTCAGATAGCTGCCAGTCCTGGCGGCTCCCCTCGCCTCTTTCGTCGAGTCTCGCAATGATTGAATGCCCAGGATATACACACAAAAAAACCAACAAGCTAAGAAGGATGACTTGGATAGGAGTCTACATGTCTATACTCTTACTATTTGATTCGGAATTAGGAAGGTTAGAGCTTCAAACTCAACACAGATCAAGTAGAAGAATGTAAATGGAAAATGAATGTGTCGGAAAATGAATAGGCAGATAAATGAACAAACGAAAATGGATAATGAACTCAAGGCAAAATGAACAAATGGGAAAATGAATACCCTAGAAATGAACACACCGAAGAATGAATAAACAAAGGTTAACAGAGATGAACAGCATAGAATGAACAAACTAGAAAATGAACACCCTTACAAATGAACACTCTAGAAACTTATAAGATTTATGTTATTAAAAATATTAATAAGATAAACTGTAAAGGATAATCTCTAAAAAAAGCAACAAAACCAGACTGGAATATCATTGGAAACCCCAAACACCCTCGCCTAGAGTATAAATCCAAAGGAAACCTCGAAAAATGATTCAAACATACTCGGCAAAGGACTCGCAATTGAATTGGAACCCTCTCCTCGCAAATGAAGAATGTTCTCTGCATTTTTCTGGGGCACACGTACACGTACCCATGGAATGGGGTGGAGCCGAGTGTGGCATTGGGCCCGTTTTGGGGTCGGGTTGAATGGATCAAGACGTCCAAGTCCAAGTCCAAGCCAACATAAAATTTGTTGGGCGAAACATAAAAACCAAACAGAGAACGACATGAAAATGTGGCAAGAAATAGAAATAGACGCCAGGGCCCAAGAAAATGTTGGCCAAGGAATACAAGGAGAACAAATTCAAAAAAAATAAACTATAAACAAAACAAAGCGGAACGAAGCTCACAGAATCATGAAAAATGTAAACCAACTGAAGGCAAAAAAAAAAAAAATAAATAAAAACTAAATCAGAAAAAAGAGAGAGGAGAGGGAGGGAGGTTGGAAGGGAAAGAAAACAAACACAAGCCGAGATACAAGTCCATGTCTTATGCTAAGAATTTTGATGCACTTACAAATATGTACGAGACTACACACACACAGACACCCAACAAGGATACAGATGCAAGGATACAATGTCGGAGGAGGTGGCTGCCAGAGAGTGGGCGGACCGAGGTGGGCTGAGATGGCTGAGTGGGTGAAGCCCTGCCACAAGTGGCACTGACGAAGGCAACGCTGATTGGCACAAGGCCAGTGGAACAGCAAGCACCAAACCAAACCAAACCAAACCAAAGAACATTTCACTCGAGACTCTTTCGCCCTTACATTTCTCGGTTTTATTTTTATTTTTATTTCTATTTTTGTTTTTTTCTTTTCTTACCCGATTTTTTTGGCAAAACAAAATCACAAGTTTCAAGTGCCGGCCAGAGTACGTGAATGGGCCGAAGATAATGACCGAAAGTGCCTTCAATTAGTCCCAGTCAATGGGCCAAAAGTTGGCCACAAACTTCTTGAGAAAAAGTTCAAGTTTCCAAAAAAACAATCTTTATAGATATATATATATATATATATATTATATATAAAGAATCATCGACAATGCCTGGGAATAAATCAAAATAAATCGTTATTCCTGTAGGCTGTGCAATTCCCAATCGGTTCTAGCGCGTAGACTCATAAATACTTGATCTAATCGGAGCCGCAAGGAAGTTTACAACTCCAGGCCGAGAATAAGAATCCGAAATCAATTGGGGTGCCTTCTAATGTGTCTGCCGTTTAATAAATTATAGGTATCCCTTCTCAAAGGCCTCGTTTATCGATGATCCTGACGAGAGCGTGACGCTGATGTGGATGTGGATGTGGATGTGGATGTTGATGCCGCAGTCTCCGTGCCGCAAGAGTGCGATGGAATCGTGCCCGATTTGATGGCCATGGCGAGCTTAAAACCGCAATAAATAAATCTTTTTTTCGGCTGCCACAGGACATGGACATGGATACGAAAAGGATATATATGCTGCTGGCAGCAGGGAGGGTGGGGCCATGTGGCCGAGCCTCAAGCTGTCAGCTGCTAGGACTCGCTGATGGTCTCTGGATACGGACAAGGATACGGACACGGACACGGACACGGATGCGGTTGCGGTTCGGCCTGCATAATGACCCACAGGGATAGAGTTTACTTTATTTTCCTCTCATTTCTTTTCCTCGTTCTCCTTCTGCTGTTGCTGCTGCTGGTGCTGCTGATGGTGCCTGCCACATGCCTCATGCCACATGCCACCAACTAGGTAATCTTTTGCATCATCGAGACCCAATGAAGTACGTGGCGAGCCGAACGGGCAGGAGGACTGTTGGCGCTGCGACTGTTGCTTCTTTGGAGCAACTGGAAATTCATAAACAAGCAGCGAGTCGCTTCCCTGCCACTGCCACTGCCAGTGGCAGACACCAATGCCACTTGAAATTACACGGCCCTCCGTCAGGCACCCGAAAACCAAAGAAAAGGACAGCAAATGGCGGAAAAGGTCCCAAAAAACAACATTACTGTGGTTGGGGGGGAAAAAAAATAAGATTGGAATTTAAAATTTAAATTGTTTTTAAGGGTGAGTGTTTACTAAGAATTGCTTTTTAAGAAAATGCTCGGATATGTAATTAATAATAATGTATATATTTTAAAAAGTAGTACAACATTTCAGATAAAATTTAACATTTTACTCTTACATTTTTTATCATTTATTTTTAGCTTAGTTTTTTTTTTGAGGTATGCCTTTATAGAAATCTTTACAAATAAGTTAAAGAATAACCCAAAAACATAAAAAATTATTATCAAATAATATCCTGATAATGTAAGACCGAGAAAAGCCCCTCTATGACCCACTGTGCCAAGAGTCCTGCGACTCCTGGCATAAGACTGGCACGGACAGTTTCGGTTGCTACTCGCGTACATCTGGCCGGGGAACGAATCGCATATGTAGCCAGCACGTCCTTCATTCAATGCCATGAAACGTGTTAAGGATTCAAGGGGCAGGAGTCGGGGCCGGGACTGTGGGTTTTATTTTCAATGCAAGTCCTGTAACATCTCATTCCTGTAACATCCACGCCCTTATGGTGTGTCTGTGTGCGAGTGCAAGTGCGGGGCAAAAATTTAATCAGTATAGCTTTGCAAGCATTCCAATAGACAGCCTGAATTTAGATAACAAATTATGCATTGCCTCCTTGTGGTCCTGCTCGTCCTGCAGCCATTACAATTGTTGCACATGTGTGAGGATTTTTATATATTTTTTGTATCGCCTTTGCTTGGCCAAAAGGACGTGATGGCCGGCTCTTTGTGGGCAACCTTTTAGGCGCCTCTCTCTCTGTACACATTTCCTTTTTTTTTTTTTTTTGGGGCAGAGGTCAGCAATTTTCATTTGAGGTCTTCGGGCTGAGGCGAACCTTAGTAGGTCGCCCAGGAAATGACAGTTATTGCCATTTGCCTTTCAGGGCGTACTGTGGGGAAAGGACCTCACCACCCACCCGCTCTCTTCCCCCGCTCGGTGGAGGTCCTTTTTACACCACAATTACGAGCGATGAATGAAAATGCAGCAATGGAAAATGCCCTTTTAAAATGCCATCCAAATGGACGTTTTTCTGGGGTGTCTGGGGGATCCCCAGAAAAAAAAAAATTAAACCAAATGAATGCTGCTGGATTTCTGGCAGAAACAAAGCACAGAAGTAGCAGACGCTGGAAAAGCAAAGCGAAATCAAGAAGCCAGTATGAAATTTGGACATTCTGCTTATTTCTGGGCCGTCAGTTACGTGTTGACGCAGTTTCTTTCGATTTTCCGCCCGATTCGGGGGCTATAATTGCACTTTTGGTTCCGTTTCCAGCTCACCTCACCACCAGCCCGTTGTTTAAGCTGGAATTGAGTTATACTACAACAGGTTACAAACGTTACACAGTTTCCGGTGAAAAAAGCAACAACAGAATGGCAGAAAAAGTTGGTGGGAAACGAAGTCAGCCGGAAGGTAGCCCGAGAACTGGGAACGTAATTGGACACATTGATTGTGAGTTGGGGAATAAAATAGAAAAAACAAACAACAAAGCAACAAAATCTGGGAGTGTGCCCGCAAAAAGTACAAATAGAAAGAAAAAAACTCAAAAATCAAGAATTCCAGGGAAGACGAACGATGTCAACATTTATGTTCAAAACAATGGCAACTGTACTAGAGTCCTAGTGCTTCCAGGCTAGTCTATCGAGTAAAGTTACAAGATATCGATTAGTTCTAAGCATTTATTGATATTCTATCGATTATTATTATATCAAAAATAGATGGTAATAAATAAATCCATAAACGATTAAATATACAAATCGATAAATCCACGATTATTTCGATAGTTTTTATTTTAAAACATCAAAATTCATATGAAACTATACCATAACCTACCATAAATAACCAAACCACTAGAATATTGTACATAAATAAACAGTAAACCATCCCGAATCGTTACTAAGCCAACCGAACTAAACCATAACCAACAATAAGTTAACCCAAAAAGTGAATAAAAGCGAGAAGCTTACAAATTTTGATGACTTTGATGACCAGGCGAAACTGTACCACCACGCCACATGGCAAAAAGAGAGAAATAACCGAAATAGCCCACAAAGGCAAATCAACTTCAATCGAAAATCCTAAAAACATTTTTCAGAGGAAAAAGTCAAAAGTGCAAACACTTCAGCCCACTGGAGAGGGCCCCGCTACCATTCCATTTTGTCCCCGGAAATTTTTGTCATAATCCAAAGCCAAAAAACCAATAGACCGCACCAAACCAAACTTGCCACGCCCCTTTGAATGCGGCCCACAAACACACACATACACACACACACACACGTAGACGGTGCACAGTTGTGGAAACACGTGTCCAATTTTCGCATGGATTTCACTTTTATTTTTTTTTTGTTGGGCAAATAAATGAAATGAAATGAAACATTTTAACAATAAATGCAAATTTAGCTAAGCCGCCTATTGGCAACTAAAACCGACACGACCGACAAAATAGACAAACATATACTGATATATATATGTACAGTTATATACATATATATGTATTTACATATAAATACATACCGTTACGCACACATGCTAACTCAAACCGAAAAGTCTATAAACCCAAAAAAAAAAAAAAAATGCAAATTTTCACGCGCATCTGGCACCCAGTCGTCCTGGAAAACCAGAAGCCTTTCTCCCCGTCTCTGTGTGTGTGTGTGTGTTTGTGGGTGAAAAGTGAATGGGAAAATGTGTCAGCAGGACCCCCCATCACACCTCCTCCCACACCACTCCTCTCGATTTCTAACAATTTTTTATTTCTGTTACCCGCTTTGGGGCATCTGACCAATTGTATGATTTAATATGACAATGGGCTGGCGGTCGCCTTTTGTGGGCGACTGTATGTGTGTGGGTGTTCGCATATGGGCATAAAAAACCACTCGACTAAGCCTTTATTTAATAACAAACTAAGCACAAACAAGCCCAGGGGATCCTTTTCCACACTGCGATTGCGAAATGGTTGCCAGTTTAGTCGATTAATTTTATAATTCTATTCGATAGTTAAATGGAATTTGAATAATTATCTTTTTGTTTATAAGTTTTGGTGGATTAATGTTTGCTTTTAATACTATTATTGACTATGAAATATATTTATTTTCGATTGGAACTCTTTGAAAAAATCAATATTACAATATAATTCGATTTTTTCGATTGCCACTTATCGATAAAAAGACTAAACGATGGTTCTAATATCTTTTCCTATTAAAAATTATCACAAAAACGTAGACTTCTCGTACAGAATAATGTTTTAAAATCAACCCATTACCTTTCAAACACTCTACCGATTATTTCGATACCTTTTCTGTTTGCAGATCTAAAATGAAGCGAAAAGAATTCGATTACCGACTGACTGGCTTTGATTTATGCAGATTTTTTCCATAATTGCCCCACCAACCCGACCAAAACCAATCAATTCGATCACGGGGCAGTCATGCCAACCCAAAAAAGAGCTATATATATTGCTGTGAGTTCTTTTCTCTATATATATGTACATATATATATATATATAGTTTGAGCTGATTTTGCAACAAAGTTCGATGGCAATCGCTCAATTGGAACATCGATTCCAACCGCCAGCGCTAGCGCCAGTGGCAGTGGCAGTGGCAGAGCGCCTCTTAAGCAAACGACTTGAAATTTGAAAAGTAAACGAAACGATGATAAAATAATACAAATACAAATACAAATGCAAAACACCAATACAAACACACGTAGCACACGGAATACAAATACCAAAACACACACACACTTTCCACCTTCTCCCACATCCTCCCATCCAGGCAGGCTACTATCGGAGTTTGGACACGCGTGTGTGTGGGTTTTGGTTATAGATGGTTGCATATAAACTGAAAATCGAAAACCATATTTCAATTTGCGGCATTTAGCACACACACACGCATGGTGTTGGAGGGTGTGTGTTGGAGGGTGTTGGAGGTGAGGTGGCAGGACCATCAGAAAGGACACGCATGATCAAATTGATACGCTTGCCGTAACGAGCAGCACAACTCGCTGAGTGAGCTCAGTTGGTTCGGTTCTGGCACAGGGGGCTTTCATGGGTTAAGGTAGCCAGCGGGGTGTTAAGAGCGAAATGGGTAGTAGTGGTGGGGAGCGGGTAGTGGCACTGGGGCAAGTGGGGCGAGGTGCTAGCGGCAAGCGACAGTGGCGCCAACTAATCGACCCGTAGCTATTACCTTGAATCAAATATAACTTGCAACTCTGTGTCGGGGAATGTTTCAAGTGCACTGAGAAAAATATTATATAAATAATAGAGGGGCGTTCCTAAAAAGTATGCTATAGTTTTGGTTTAGAAAACTCTTTAAAAAGGACTTGTTTAAAAATGAAAAAGGAATTTTATTTTGAAAATGAAAACTACTTTTAAGCTAATTATTACTAGAGGTTATAAGTTTGTCTTTGAAATAATTCTTAATATTTTATTATAATTATAAGATTTATATATAATTTTTATTTATTTATTAGTTTTCTTATTTTTTATATTTGTTATTAAAAGATGCCAATAACCACAAACATAACTAGATTTTGATACCAAACAACATAAAGAAAAATAAACCACTTTAGTTATTTATCTTTAGTTTTAAGATCTTCGAGTCCTCTTTTCTTATAAATACTTTTTCTCTATCTCTCCTTTTTCGACTTTCTTTCCGTTTTCCCCACTTTACTTTCAAGTGTAGTCCAAAAAATCTCTACCAAGGCTGGGCTATCAAAACATTTATAAATAATTGCCTCGTGGTTGCTATTTTATTCGTTTTGGGACAATCTCCACTGTAGCTTCGGCCAAGAGGCAGTGACCCTCATACCTCTTCCTCACCTCTACCCCACCTCTACCCTTTAACCTTTTCTAATTCATCTTGAGGCCCAAAAACATGATTCCTCACCAACACGTCCGCTGGTAAGACTGCGGTATTTGCGTGCCTTTCGGCTTCTTAGCCGACTGCCAGCTGCCAAGTGTGAAGCGGAAAGGTTGGAATCCCCAAACCGAAGGGGATCCCAAAAACATGGCTCCTTCATACATCATTCAACAATGAGCGGACGGTGGCCTGGGACGAGGTCCTGGGCGCCTTTATCTTTTAGCGGGCAGATGTGCGACGACCGGATGTCATTTGTATAAGTTTATGTGGTGGGATTTTAAGAGACTTGTCCTCCTGCCTGGTATGTGTGAAGTGGCAAAGTGGAAAAGTGAAATAAGCGCAGCTTTTTATATTCCCACTTTCCCAATTTTCCGCAATTTTCTCGACAAAGGCCCCGAAAAGTAGGCTATAAGGTCCTTAGCGCCCAGCCACCAACAGCAACAGGAAAAGGAACAGCAGGAGCAATTAATGCGTATCGCCGAGTAAATTATTCCCTTGATATATGATCGTCGATGGGCAATGACTTCATTTCGAAATAATGAAAGAGAATGTGGAGAAGGCAGTGGACGCTGGCCGACGGAAATCTGTTGAAATGGTGGCTTTCTTTAATGGCTTTTACTTCATTTTAATATTTTATCATTTTTTAAAGGGAGTCGATGGTTTTTTTATAGACTAGGTTGAGTTTCGAGGAAGATCGAGTAGGAACTAGGTCTCATGGAGTTATAGCCTTGTCCTCGTGTCCGTCTGTCCGCCAATTGGTTTCTAAGCCAATTCCTATTCAAAATATATGACAAAAGTCAAGAACTAAGCCTCTTATTCAGTCTTAGTAATATATTTTTAATAAAATATAAGTCCTGAGCCCATTTTTATTTATTTATCAAATTTTATTTGGCCATCTCCCAAGACCCTATACCTTTCTTAGCCATTAATTATTTATACTCGTCCTTGCCTTCCCTAATTTTTATGATCTCTGTAATCTTATCTATTTGTCTTTAGCCTTTCTTTGCTCTCTCCTCTATTCTGTCACCTCTGCTTTATTGAATTTGCTATCATCTTATTTTATTTTATTAAATTCCTTCCAGTTCGCACTTATCGCCAGGCTGCCCCTCCTTCTGGCCCCATCCCCCTCTATTGACCACAATTATGAGGTGCTTTTAATCATATTACCCGGTCCCTTGGATTCCCATTCTCCTCTCTATTTTTTTGTTATTTTTTTTTGTGGTCCTGTGACCGGCGAGGCGTATCTCAGTTGGCTTACTTTTTCGCTACCATATTTTTTAGCGGCGCCCCCTCGCTCCCACCCTGGCTCCGGCTCGGGGCTTGCATTATTTTCAACCATCCTTGACCTTCGACCTTCTCGGCCGCCCCTCCGATCACCCCTCCCCCTCCCGAAATTGTTCTCTAGGCTAGGTGACCTTTTTGAATGAGTCTCCGTGGAATAAGCGCGTCCGCATCGCTGGCTATCTGAGCAGGACCAGGAGTTGGGATATTTTTTTTTCTTGTGGGTGGGTGGGTTCGGTAGGTAGGTCCCATTGCTTATCGCTTTTCTATTAGACACGCGCCACGACTGCCACCACAACCACGCCCACTTCCCCACCTTTGCCCCTCATCCATTGTTTCTCCAAAAAAAACAAAAAAAAAAACACTTTTTGGTTTGAAAAGTTTTCGGGAAGGCAGCATTTAAGCCACAAAAGCGACTAACTGACTCATTTCGCTTTTCCAGCTTCTTTGCTTAGGCTTTGCTTTGCTTTTCCTTGCTTTGCTCTTCAGTTGCTTTTCTTTTGCTTTTGTTATTATTATTATTATTATTTGGCTGTGTGCTCAACTTAAGTGATTCATTTGCGCCCAAGACACAAGCGAACGATTCAAAACGATTCCCTTCAAATTCGGCGCTCAAGCGATTTAAGTAAATAAGTCATCCCGAGTCCCAGGACCTCGAAACTTGCCTTTCTCCAGCTCTCAGTTTTCTAATTTCAGTTCTCAGGTCTCAGTTCTCCCCCTGAAGCCCCTCTTAAAACCACAAAATGTAAATGCAAAGTGCGCATAATTCAGGAGGGGCAGGAGTTGAGAATACAGGTCTCTTCTGTGCCTAATTGACTGCCGTTTCGAGTGGAGTTTTTCGTTTGTGTCGGTTTCTGGAGGCGGCAGGAGGGCCTGGGGCCTGGGGGCTGGGTGGTAGGGTAGTAGGGCTCAGTACGGGTTATTATGCCAGACTTTTCAAAAACTTGTTTTCATCGCTTTCCCTCCCCCCTCCCCCCTCCCCCGTCACTGAAATTTTTATGCACAACACACGCCAGGAAACGAAAGTAGAGCAAAGACAAGGGCACAGGCTGGAGAGGGGCGCTGGGGACTGGGAGAAAGTAAAAGAAAGTCAGGGGGGGGGGCGTGTGGCAGAGAGGCTTACAGTGACAGGCAACTGACACCCGGCGGAATATAATTTACAGTGCCAGCGGTTACTGACCAGCGGAAAAGCGCAAGTTTTCCGCCCCACGAAAGGCGATTGCTACACTGAGGGAAATTTTCGATAAAAAATTAGATTAAAAATAAAATAAATTAAAATTTAAGTCTTTAGACTTGCACGATTTATAATAAAGAGTTGACTGTAAGCT
This sequence comes from Drosophila atripex, assembly GCA_035045925.1. Classification (NCBI taxonomy): domain Eukaryota; kingdom Metazoa; phylum Arthropoda; class Insecta; order Diptera; family Drosophilidae; genus Drosophila; species Drosophila atripex. The sequence continues at coordinate 783,776 of JAWNOP010000076.1, forward strand.
TTACAGATTTTTGTTTTATTTTTTCGAATTTTAAAAAGCAAAGAAACTTCAGTAGAGCTTCTTACCCGGCGCTTTTCTCGTTTATTTTTCCCCAATTAAACTTTATTCTTATTTTAAGAAACTATTTAATATAAATGGACTATTTTATCATCAAAATATTGATGAGTTTATTAAAGGTTCTTAGACTTTTCTACATAAAAGATTAATATGAGAAGCCAGAAAGGTTAAAAAAATCAATAACTTTTCTAAAAATTTTCCGATTTCTCTGAATTTTGGTATTTTTAAAAAAATTAAGAACTAGACTAGTTTCAAATTCAAATATTTAAAGCCATTTCTTTATAAAATCGTAAATTCGCTTAAGAAAAAAGGACAATAATAGTACAGAGTATCATAGAGCCAGAAAACTGTTTTTAAAAACACTCTATTTCTATTATACGATTTTTGTTTTGTAAAAATATATAATTTTACAATGTTTTTAATTTCAAATTTATAAAAAAAATAGAAATAATCAAATTTCTTGGTAAAATTGTTTAAATATAAAGCTTCTCAGTATTTAAGATAAGTCAGGGACTAGAAGATATCTTGAAACTTAAAAATATACATATATGTGTGGGCAAAACTTTACACTGACAAAAAAAATAATAAAAGAAGAGAGAAAGAGATAAGAAAACTTTATCGTGAAACAGTTCTAGGTTGGGGTTGAAATTAAACTGATTATTGCGTTTAGTTGAAGACAATTAAGGGGAAAAAAAGGAACTGAAGCCAGCAAACTCGACTGAAAACTTCAAATCAAAGGGAAAAGGTGAGGGGTTGAGGTTGGAAAAGTCCTGGCTATAATTGAGTTGAAAGCGACCATTGGAAAGAGGGGAGTTGGCAAAAAGGTGGCCAGCAGAAAGTTGTATGCGAATTATTGAAGCGATAAATACATTAATTAAAGTCAAGATGCTCATAAATAAATAAAATCTGGTGGAAAGTAAACGAAACAGCCAGACAAGTAGCGGTAAAGGACGCGAAAGGACTTTGAAAATCCTGTGGAAAAGGCAGCTGAAAGCCAACAACAACAGAAACAGCAACAGAAACAACAAGTGCCAAGGTGGTGAAAAGTCAAAGCCAAACCATTAATGAAAACGCCAAATGAGAAGAGGGAAATTGTGATATTTTTCCTCTCAACAGGGAGTGGGTTTTCCTTTTTTATTTTCTTTTGAAAAACAAAAAAAGAAAATTCCCTCCTTTTCCCTTCGCTTTATTCGCTTTTTGTTCGTGTGTTGAATGAAGTTGAAGTGCGGTCACAGTTGCGGTTTGTGAAAATGGCCAAGACGGAGGTAATTGCTCCACGAAATTGATGAAGAGAAGTTTAATGAAGAAAAAGAGCCGGCCAGGAGGGAAAATTGAATTAACAAAGAGCTTCACTAAATACGGTTAATTATTTGCTTCAAATTGTGGCAGGGACATGACTGGACGTGTTAGAGCATGTGAGGACCAGTTAGAACATGTACCAACTAGAGATAACCTCACTTTTTTTAAGTGACAATTTTAAAAAAATTCACAAACTCCTTCAGAGTACTTCAGAATTACTTAGGTTATTTAGCAGTTGAGCCAAGGACATGTCTGGACAAGTTGAAACATGTCTAAATAGGTCTGAAATAGTATAATTTGAGTTAACTTTTCTTTTCCAAGCTTTTTCAAAGTAAAAGTTTCGGAAATTCGCAAACTCCTTCAGAGTACTTGAGACTCTTGAATTCTTAACATTTTCCCAGAATATTAAGCAGTTTAAGCAATTTGTTTTTTAACTATTTCTAAATAAAAAACCCACAATTTAATCCCAGAATTAAATAAAAAATTGCACACTCCTTCAGACTACTTGAGACTCTTGAATTTCTCAGAACATTTTCTCGGAATACTAAGCAGTCTGGAACAAAAAGACAACAAAGCCGAATTAAATATTAAAAAGCTCTCGAAAAATAAAAATTGTGTAAAATAAAAAATTCATCGGATTATACAAAGTAAGCAAGGCAGAAAAAACAAAGCCCAGCTTAACAATTAATTATGATTAAGGCCAATATAATAATGCAATTAAGGGGGGGAATGGGTTAGGGAGGTAAGAAAAAATAAATCCATATACTTGAGTTCAGTTTCCCAGTCGCAGAATCGCACTCCAGTCGGGCCATTCAGTCTCATTTTGCTGGAAAAGCTTAAAGCCATAATTGGAGCTGGCCCGAATGGAGTTCTAATTAAGGCGGGTCGGATTAAGGCCGCCCGATTCCAAACAGTCACAGCCATAATAATAATACTTATATATGCATTTGGGGGGGGAAACTATAAAAAAGAAGTGGAACAGCGACTTGACATCAACAACTTGCTGCTTAACATCAATTAAAGATCCACAAAACCTAATCTAAGCACTTAACCCAAAACCCAGGGCAATAGTCCTAGCTGCCACATGCCACATGCCACATATATATATGTATGTATATGTATATCCTTCGGAATAATCCTGCGAAAAGGATGCCCGAAAATCTTGTTAAGCGTGAAAACTTCATCGTCGGTGCCGTGAATAAGATGGGGCGCCGGCAGGTGAAGGCGAAAGTTTTGTGCCGAAGTGTCGACGTGCAGCTCATAAAAAGGAGTTCAGCAAGGACCCTAGCCCCGCCCCAAGCTTCGCTCGGAATAAGGATGCAGGATGGTGGATAAGTTTCGTGCAGGATAATTATGAAAGCGCCTATCGCGATGTCTTCTAATGGCAGCGACGACAGCCGCACAAAGGCGCTGAGAGACAGCTGTCTCCTGGCCCCCAGGATCCGGGCTATTCATTCAACCTTAGGCCAAGGCACTGAAAGAAAACCGTTTAAAAAACGTATAGCCTTAAAAGGATTAGAGGAAGTAATGGCTTGCTGGACAAAAATAATATTTTTGAGTTAAAAATAACTCCTGTTTCTGTAGGTTAAAATTTTTGTCAGGTTTTGTTCTCAGTGCCTCAGAGACCCTCGTGTGAGAAACTCCGGACTAGGGACTACGGTTACCCATTTCGCCGGAGCTACGGCCGTATAACAGCCACGTAAATGTAATTAAACCATACATCAACGTGAAATATGTCGACTCCGACTCCGACTCCGACGACTTCTTCCTCGTCGAAAAGTCTACGGCCTGTTAACTCGCTAGATATATCCTTATGGCCGCAGGAGTGGAAGGATACATGCCCGGTGGGACGGATTCGGCAGTCTGTCTTCTGTCTCGCAGGACAGCCCATTAGAGAGGTCCTGGATAGACTTGGATACTTGGATGCTGGGGACTAATTCAATCCCCGTTCGAAGGAGACAGAGAGTCGGTGAAAAATAAAATAAACTTTTGTATAATTAAGCCAGAGCTTATTAAATTATTACTCAACGAAGGGGTTTCTTTTCTCTACTTGCCATAAGCCGAAGCTGTTGGAGGATGTGTGCAGAAAACCTGAAAAATGCAAGAAAATTAATTTAATAAAATATTATTTACACGAAACACTATCAGTTATGTAGAGGCGGGAAAATTACTATTACTTCCTAGGGAGGATGGGCGATGGAGAAGCCAGAGCTTAGGGCTGTCGTGTTCGCCGACAAGAAAGGAAAATATAAATAAACGCAGATATAAGGCAGCATTGTAATTATGTGCTTAACGTGAGCGATGAGAACAGCCCTTTCGGCGCCCCAGACCTGGAGAAGCCATCCCCTACCCAATCATCCCCTAACCAAATGGCCATCCTTCTCGAGGCAACCCCACCATCCACCATCCAGGTAGCTGAACATCCATCCAGTATGCATGGGAAATGGCAAATGGCAAATGGGAAATGGAAAACAGGAGGTGGAAAAATAGAGCGAGTGACGGAAATTGTGAGGTGGAAAGCCGGGCCATTTGAATGGCATCAAGACAAGTTGGCTCTAATTTAATTCCAGCGCTGACTTTTGGCCGCCCATCGCATCCTGATTACGACCATGATGACGATGTTGTGGTCTTAGTTATGGCTTACCGGGAACACTAAAAATATTGGCCAGTATTACGGGCTTAAAGGTTCCCCCAATACAAGTGGTCGAGGTGGGATAGTACAAGTCATTTAGGGAGGCAGTCGTAGGAAGTTGGGTTTGGGTTTTGTGGGGAAAGTATTTCTAAGAAAACTGTATGATACCTGGTACTTTTTCTAAAATCGATTAATATTCTAAAGATTTCTATATACTACAGTTGTCTATAGTATAAAGATAGTTTTCTATAGTTTATTAATTTAAATATTTAAATATTTTAAAGACTGCAATGAAGAATGTAGTATTTTTGTAATACTTTTCCATCATATATGTAACTATCCTCTATAACGCTATGATACCCGGTACTCCTCTCATTTCAATTCTAAGAGATAAACTCTTTTTTTTTTCAAGATTATAATTAAAGGCAACCTGTAGCTTGTCTTCTTCACAATATGATACCTGGTACTTGACTTCTAAGAATGATTACTTATGTTTGCAGGATGCTTTATAGAAGAGTCTCTTAAAACAAACTCAAACTTATATATTTTAAATAAAAATAGATTTAAATAACCTAACCTTTTCAAGAAAGCCCATACTATTTAGTCCAATATTTTAGAAACTAAACTCTTTAAGAAACCAGAAAAGCCAACAACTTAAACACTATTTAGTTCCAGGTTATTTAAAATCCAAAACAAAAATGTCTTTGAACCAAAAACAAGCTACTTTGTAGGAATGTATTATATTTAAAGTATTTTAGAGCAGAGTTCCAGATTCATCATCATCCCCATCGTCGTGAGGAGCCACTTGGTTCAACAAGCAATATGAGACCTTTACGAAAGTGTAACAATTTCCTGCCCGAAAGTTTCCTGTCCCGGCAGGGGGAAAAAAAAAAACAAGAAACCGAGAAGGTAAAAGGGAAACATCTTGTGGTTATGAGTCCTCAAATATATTAAGCAAGTGCTTGGGAAAATAGTCTAAAATTACAGGAGCCAGGCAGAGCCTGGGAAGCATAACTAATTGCATCATTAGAAGGCTTAGGGTGCGCCGTGGCGTTCAAAATACGTGTCAACTAATTTAAAATGCTTTAAGTTTAGTGCTGAAGGATCTCACCTGCGGTAGCGACACACTTCCCAGGAGATCCTGTTCCTGTTCCTAGTTGCTAGTCCTGTCATCGGCCGATTTATTGGCTCTGGGATGAGCCAAGGAGGCAGAAAAAAAAAGTCTCAAATAATGAGCCACTTAGAAGAGAGTAGAAGTGCAGGCCAAATGCATCAAGTTGGAACTCTCGGCTAATGCGCATTTGCCTGCGAGGCCCCCCCTTGGACTACGACTATAAATTTCCGGCAATTTTTGAACGGGGTGGTGGGGGGTACTTCCTTCCAATATTTTTTTCCCCCCTTCATCCCCATCCCCACTGGCTACCGGAAGAGCCCGAGCCCGATACAAGTGGCCCGAGGAGTCTAATGATGGTGGCTGCGAGGAAGGCGCCCCGAAAACTAAGACAAACTAAAGGAAGACATGAAAATTTTCGATATCCGTGCCTAACGACTACATATATATGTACATCCATCCATATCTATATATATTCCAGTGCCAGTGTGTGCGGCAATGAGATTTTAAGAGCTTCCTTCTTCCTTCTAAGCAAAAATTTGTTATCGCCAGTGGCAGAGTCCCAGAGCCCGAGAGCCTCAGTGAAAAATACTATATTACCAAGGTACATATACATCTCTCCCATACTTATATATCAGAATATATATATATATATATATATATAGATAGAGAGGTAGTGTCTGCTCTAACGAGCTATCCACCGCCGATCCCAGGGGGAAATTGGAATTCGAAGAGGAGGAACTGCGAACGGAGAGGCTGGGAGGCTTGGGACTTGGCCCGATTTGCTGCTTGTCTTGCATTTAATGTCACACGCTTCATTATTTCTAATTGGCAAATTTTCAATCAGCAACCGAACAGGCCTTGGCCCAAAGGGGCGGTAGGGGACACAGGAAGGGTATTAAGCGGGGGTGGGGTGGGTGGTGTGAGTCTGGAACCGGAGAGGTTAGTCCCAGCGCGTAAATTTGGCCGGGCTGTGACTTAACAACTTCAGAATTCAATTATGCGACACAGAGCGAAATCAACATTATTGATAAGCCGCAAGGACAACGCGGCCAGAAAATAGACTCTAATGGTGGGGAGGTCGCCGACAAGGAGGCGGAGGGGGCGGAGCCAGTGGCAACAAAAAACGACCGTGGCAGCCGTTAGAGATAGCAGAGTGTCGGAGGAGGAGAAGAAGCCAGAGGACGGGCTTAGGGATGGAAGCAAAAAATATCTAATGACTCTCTCGCAGGGCTATTTTAGTTTGTTTTTTAATTGCAAAAGTGACAAAAAAATAATTAATAAAGATAACTAAGTTTTTAAGAGAATTAAGGGTTATTATTTAGCTTTTTATGTCTTGATTATAAATATTTAAGACTGTTTTAGAGACAAGAGCTTGAAGACAAAGGGACATTATATCTAGCTCTTTAAGAGTCTAAATTATTATTATAAATATTTAATTAAATATATTTAAGCTATCTTTTTACTTTAATTTTATTAATTAGACATATTATTTATATAAATTTTAACTCATTATTTCCTTATTCAATCCTTATTTCCTCAAACATTTTCATTCCTTACTTTAGACTTGATTTTCTTGAACATTTCTTAAATATTTTTTAAAAACAAATAACTTTTAAAAACTATTATTAAATTGCAAAGATTAAATCTATTAGATTTGTTAAATTTTTTACAGTTTTAAATATTAATCCAGAAACCCACTAATAGCCCCTAATTTGAGGTCCAATTTCTCTTTTTAATCAAAATCCATCTTAAAATGTGCAAAAAATCAAACAAAAATCTCGACAAAAGCTAAAAAATAGAAAAAACAGAACCTATAACCCCCATTCCTATTACTTAATTATGCAAAGCTCGAAACAAAGCCAATAAAATTTTGAAACAACAACAGAGCCGGGCCCGGATGGCCAGACATTATAATTTATGCAATTTCTATATCCACTGCAGGATATAGTTCCGTTCCGATATACATTCCCTTGTCAAGGGGAGGGGGAGGGGGGGGCTGGTCCTTAGGGGCGTGAGTGGTAGGGGGCGGGGCAGAGGTGGCGGGTGGGGTATGCGTCAGAGACAGACCAATCAGTCCCTAAGTCCGAAATCCCCCCCGACAACAAACCGACAAAAGTTTGCTGCCACCAACCAGGAGCAGGACGGAAAAGGACGAGCAGGACGAGCAGGACGAAGGCGAACCAGGCCAACAAAAGAAAACGTAATGCGCAAATTATCGTAATTATAAATTAAGTCGACGTTGGTTTGGTTGGCGAGCTGGGCGTGGCGGGGGCGGCAGTAGTGCCACTGCTGGAAAATGTAATGAAAAATACTTTTTGTAATGCGCCGAGTCCTGGACGGAGTCTGGAGTTGGGGGAGTGGGTGTGAGTGGTGGCCTGACTGGCATTCGAAAATAGATTTCCCACTCCATATACATATATACATACATACATACATACATATATACAGACATATATAAACCATTATATACATAACGAGCTGTAATTCTCTAGACTCCATGGGGAAGTTTCGAAGCGAAGACCTCCAGCAGTCTTACAAAGTTGCCTCTTCGCTGTGTAAAGTGGAAAACTTTTTCAGCGCACCCTATACTACTCCCCCCCTCTGACTTCACCCCTGATCGCTTAAAATAGATAACAAAAAAAAAAGAAGAAAGTAGTAGAGGAACAAACAACTAAACTAAAGCTTGTGAAAATTTCACTTCAGGCATCACTTCAAATGAAGCTATTTTGTGGGCGTAGTAGGGCCCCCCTTTTCTCAAACACCCCCCCTACTTGCACACTCGCATTCGAATTAAGACTCTCGAATAAACAAAATATTAATTACAAACTTTTCCCAACACCAGGACCAGGCCCGACCAGCCCAGACCAGACCCCTTTCTGACGCCAATCACTATGATGTCTGGGCCGAGGGTCAAGCGAGTCTAATTGTTGGCCCAGACCAGACCCACTCTTTGGGCCATAAACCAAAGGCGTTAATTGAGCTCCTCGGCCAAGAGTCTCCGGCACAACAGTGGCCTTAAACAGATACCAGAACACTGGGCCTCCGAGGCGGGCAGGGGGCAAGAACTTGAATGAAAATCTTCAAAAACAATTGAAATGCCTCAAGGCCCTCAAGGAGGGGGGTAGCCACTTGGAAAAATTTACAACTTTTCTTAGGGGGGGACAAGGGGGGAACTAGAGGCCCAGGCCCAGGCCCAGCAAAGTGGCGGCTATTAAAAATGTTGCTGTCGTTGCTCGAAAAACTAAAATGAAAATGAATTTCCGCCGAAAAAAAGAAATCGTTTGGGAAGGAAAGCTGATGGGAAAAATTTAGATAAAAAAATTGAGAGTTTTAAAAACGAATATTTAATGCACTTTTTAATAAAAATGTAATTTTATTTATAAGAAAAATATATTACAACAAGTCTGTTACTAAGTTCTCTTGAAATAGTTCTACCTTTCTGTCAGGTGGCTAAAAATATGAAAAAATGAATAGTTTCTCAAAATAAATCCCAAAGAACTCCCCCCCTAACCCTACTTCCCAGCTTTAAATCCAAATACAAGCCACAGATATCCTTATTTGACTTTATTTATCAGCTTGATGGCCTAAAACCTAAACCATTTTTAGAAAAATTGCCCATTACCGGGGGCTGTGCTCATAGGAATTGATTCATGGAATTATCTCGGCCGGCCGATCTCTTCTTCGGAAGTGCCTCGCATATACACTTTCCCGGGGTTACACTTTTCCGCCCTGGGGTGTCATTGGAACGCATCACCATCCCACCAGCCCTCCAGCCCTCCGCTCCCCCGTCGCGGCCAGGACACCAGGACTGATGGATGTCCTGGCCGGAGGCAGTCCCGACAGCAGTTTCCTCTGCGCATAAGTAGCTGGGAAATTAACGCCAAGTCGGGGGGGACGGAGGGAGGGGACGGCCAGAGGGCGTGGCTAAGACAGCGATTGATGGGTGACACGACGAAGGGGGGGGGAGGAGGGGGTGTGGCAAGGGAAGAACATTCCAAAGAATGGTTATAAATTGAAAATGACTAAATGAAATGAGTAAATATTGACAGATTGGCTGGAGTTGGCATTGGCATTTCACTTTCGGATCTTGGGGCATGCCACTTGCTCCTCCCCGTTGCACCTCCCCCCGACAAGGCTAATTTGTTGATTTGCTTCAATTTGGCTTCACTTTTTTTTTATCCACCAGGAAAAATACTTGTCCGCCGTAATCTATGGTACAGCTCCTTAGGCCCCTTGTTTGTGTCATTAGAGACCGAATTCCTATCACTTCGTCCTGTGCCAGTTCTCGTGTCTGTTTCGGTCAGTTTGTTAGCTCGTCCTTGGGCCGCTAACTTTCTGTCCTGCTGTCCAACTGCTAATGAGCTGAGGCGTGGGTCGGTGGTCGGGCCGGGTCGATGGCCAAGCGAACGGAAGTAATTATAATGACTGCGGACATGATTTTTGGCATTCTAATTGAATCGAAAGTCCCCTCAACGGCACCCAGCACTTGGCATTCCAAAAAAAGGAACACTTCTCTCCACTCGAAATATCGGGTAGAAAAAATTAAATCAATTTCCCCTCCTTCTCTGTTTTTTGAGGGGGGAAAACCATTAGCAACACGCATCTAATTTTTCTATTTTGGGACACAAGAGATTACTTATTTTTTGCTTTTCTTTATAATTGAAAAATAGCAAATTATATTCCATTCAGAAATCAGATTTTTTCATTTTAATTGGCAGTCTATTGTGGTTCTGGCAACAGGGCGTATGAGTAATAAAATAAAATAAAAATTAAATAAAATAAAAGGCAGTCAGGAGATGGTTTTAAATTGCAATATTACCTTACAGACATTTTACTTTAATTTTATTGCCTAGCCATCACTGCGTATGCTTGATATTAAAATCAACTTGATGTTGATATACGCCCTGTTGACAACAATTATTAACTTATTCCTCATTAATTTACATTTTAGAGCTCATTGCCCTTGACTGCCTTTAAACGTATTTATTTAATTTGAAATTTAATACCAGGCGACCAATGTTATACATTATTAGATTACAACAGGGCGTATGCGTAATATGCGTCAGTTACTTACATTGCGTATACGCACGGTTGGCCCACTGGAGGGATTATTTCAACAGGAAATAAGCGGCTTTTGAGCTGAATTCGAAGAGTACTATGTATTTCGCTGCTTATGAATGGAAAGCAGCACTTTCCCGTAGTAGCAGGTCCCATATCTCTGAGAGTGATCATCAGGCCGGAAAAGCAACTCCAAGTGGGACCCATTTCGAGATGCCCACACACTCGTCTGCTGTTTTGTTATTTTTCTAGCTGCAGTAATAACAGATAGTATCAACATTCCCTACTCCATTGCAATGAATATATGCTAAGAAAATAGACACAAACACGAGGCGAGGAGCTACGGGATGAGACATATGCGTCGCGTCTGATCCCCAGAGTTTATATTTCAGAACAACCAACTAGACTTTCTATGGCCATGGCCCCATAATAAATCGAAGTCACGACAAATATAAATAATAAAATGTATTTTATTTTATTTTCATGCCATTCCCAGTCCCCTGCCACTCCCATTTTGCATTTCAACGTGCTCTTAGTACATAAATCTCAGGCTTAGCGGCGGTCGGAAGCCCGCACCCGAAATATACAAAAAAAAAAAAATAATAACATAACATAGATGTATAAAAAGTATCTATATAAAAAAAATATATATATTATATATGTAGGGGAAGAATAAAATAAAAATAAAAGTTGGGGAGCCTGAAACAACAGACAGGACGTGGACCAGGAGTCCTGGGCCGTGGGCATCAAGTAGAGAGTCCTCCGCCCGCCACCACGGCTGTATGAATATTGTTTGTGCATATATAATAAAAAATAAAAAGGACGAAAAGGACACAGAGGGAGAGGGAGGGAGGGATAGAGTGGAAGGGAGGGATGCAGAGAAAACAAAGAGCAAAGGAAGAAGTAACAATAACAAATCCAATATTAGATGGCTATAACAACAGAGTGTTCGAGTATGAGGCGGAGATAGCTATTTCGAGGGGGCGACGGCGCGGTGTTGCCCCAAAATAGCAGAGACTCTGGCGGGGGGAGGCTAGGGGCTAGGGGCTAGGGGCTGGAGGGATCCTGGCCATGGCACCAGCTGCCACAACCAGAATCCTGATGTACACGTTTATGGCTATTTGCGAGGATACTGGAGCAGAAGGAGGACTACGAGCAGGACCAGGAGCAGGAGCAGGAGCAAGCTGCTCAATAAAAGAGACGACTCGACCAGAAAGGGACAAGCCGAAAACAATGAGAAACGATACAGACTACACTGAGAGAAATAAGTGTTTCAGAAAGAGCTTAGAAATATTTTAAAAATGAAAAATGAAAATGAAGGGAACTTGAAAGAAATAGTTCTCCATTTTGTTTATAATTTAAAAAAAAAATTAATTAATAAAAGGCTATAAGAAACTAATAAGAAAACTACGAAAATAACTATTAGTTTTCCTAATAAAATTTATTTAAATTTAATCAAAAACTTGATCAAAACTTTTTCCACAATAATTTTAAAAACTTATCAGATGTTCTTCTCCTTCGAAATAGACCGTTTTCATCCTTTTAAAATATCTCTAGTTTCTTCAAATATTTCTCAAAAGTTTTTCTCTCGGTGCCTAAACAATAGAGGCACTCAGCGAGAACAAGCCAAGAGGGAGTGTTAACCGTCTGGCAGAGTCCTTCCCCCTCCTGTGAGGGAAGCTTATCCGAGGAGGTGATTTTAAAGGCATTAAGTGAAAGTGGAAAGCAGAGATTGCCCGCCAAGGCGGAAGGCCACAGGGGGTTGGGGAAGGGGAAGGGGAAGGGGGGATAAAAATTTATATCTAGTGGATAATCGTCAAATGATGCTACAATTACTTCTTGTACCTTTTTCCACCTCCCCTCCCCTCCCCCAGGATGAAACATAGCCATCATCAAGGGCAATAAAACATAATGGGAAGGACCTTTTCGGTTGAAACCGAATCCCGGGATCCTCCGAAAACTACTACCCAGGCTTAATAATATTTCCTTAACGAGCAGGGTTGCCAGCACCCATTAACTATGCCGCCAAGTGTTGCCGAGTTGCATCAACACCCAAAATCTAATTTATTTCACGTTAATGAGCTTTTATGTCAAATTTTTGCGGGTTCGAGGGACCAAAAGTTTTTTGTGTTCTTCCCTTCCTGTTCGGGTTCGATTGGAAGGCCTTGTGATGGGCACGAGGATGTCGATGATTCCGAGAATGCGAAGTGGCCCAAAAAGAGTGTCCGTTGGAGGAAGTTGGGCTCAGTTGGCTTATCAAACCGAATTTGTGGCAATAAAGGGCGACGGTATGCCTGCGATTGGGATGGGGAATGGAGGGACTAGTAACAATAGAGTGGGGGAAGAGTATTAGATTATCAGGTGGAAGCTTTAGATACTCTATAAAGTATAATTTTTAAAGAATTATTAAGTAATCTAGCGGACAAACGGACAGACGGACAAGGCAGACGTTGCCTTGCAAACATTGCCTACTTTTAGGCCAAGTGCCCACAATTCCAACCACAAATATGAAAAATATAGCAACTATAACTATGAAAATTATTAAATCATTTTGCGGACAAACGGACAGACGGACAAGGCCGTCTTCCTTATTATCAAAAAGCACTGCCTACTATTAGGCTTATGGCTTAAAATGTAAACCAAAAATATGAAAAATACCAGAACCTTTCCCGAAAAGTGTACAATAAACGAGAAATACTAGGAAATACTACCATGACTAAGCCAATAACCGAAAAGGTTATTTAATATTTGGCCGCCAACTGTAGCCAAGAATGTCTGCATCCTTTTTCTCCAAAATCAGGATACTCTCTTGGCGTCACACTCCTTTTTATTTTATTTTCTTGTTGTTGTTGTTCAGCCTCTTTTGTTGCCAATTCGAGCCAAGTTCGCACTTTTTTCCTTCCGCTTCACACACACACACACACACACACACTTACACACACGAAGGCAGATACATCAAAGCCAAGGACGAGGGCGTGGCAGGACTTTCGCCCATTTTGCCTTGTTCATCGCGTTTGTTTTTTGTGTTTTTTTTTTTGTTCTGTTTTTCTGAGCTGGGTGCCTCAGCAATCGACGGCCTGCGGGCAAATATTAAACAAATCTAAGCAAACGAAACGAAACGCATTGCAAAGTTGTCAACTGACTCTCGATAACACGCCCCCGCCCCCAGTCCCGGCTCCCAGGATCCTCCGCCGAGTCCTGTCATGCCGCTGTTGCTGTCTTTTGTTTGGCAGGAGAAACGAGAAAAAGGCAAAACATTCGCAAATTTAAATGCAAATTACCAGACAAAACTGATGAGCAGAGTGTGGCATGGCGGGGTGTGGCATGAAGGGGTGTGGCATGAAGGGGTGTGGCAGTGGCAGGGTGGCAGGGAGACAGTGGCAAACCTGTATAAAAGTATCGACAGTATAGGAAATAATGGCCTAAATAAAGGCGAAACAGGTGCACAACAAAAGGTACGACCAAAATGGAAAGTGGCAAGCAAGTGCTGCCACTATAAGCTGCCACCGCGGCATATGCCACACGAAACTAAATCAAAAAGTTGGTGCCGGTCCGGGGAGGACCGGGACCAGAAACCAAATAATTTGACAATATTGCCAAGGTAATGGCAGGTATATATATCTGCATTTGAATATATTACAAGTCTGTTGTGGCAAGATGATAATAAAGTCTGAAAATGGTTTTTATTTTCAAGAAATATATTACCAGTTGAGAGATAAAAAAAATATAAGAAAGACTGCCAATATAGACCGACTTTATTATTAAAATATATTTAATAATAAATATTAAAAAATATATTATTATTTTTATTTTTATTTGGAAAAACTCAACAACCCCTTGTGCCTTAGAGTACAAAATCAGAGCTCATTTGGAACATTTCGGTGTGTTTAGAATAGCGATACATGATTACTCCCGGCTTGGTAGTTTTTTTGCCACGCCCATTACCGCCCACATAAGCCCACACACACAAACATACACACTCTCTGGGGAAAAGACTTGCTGGCTCGGCACGCACATACGCAATATTTTGATGCGATTTTGTGGCTCGCCAAATGATTTCGCTGATGTTCATTCCACAGCCCCCCCCTCGGGAGCTCAAGGGGGGGGGGGAGGGTGCAGGAGGGAGTGGTGTGCTGATGCCACAATACCGGGTGGCACGGGGTTAAGGGGAACAACAAACAACAGACTGGCAATGGCAGTGGCAATGGGATTTGCTTCCATGTGACAACATGACAAAGTCCTCCATCAGGCAGAGGGACTTGCCCCCAACTCGCAGGCTTAGCCCTACCCCCCTTCTGGCGGTAGCCCACCACTCATGGCCTCCACGTTGGTCAGATCCCTTCGAGGTTTACCTGGCATTGGCAGACCCATCAAGGAATTTGCGGCTCCAGTGCAGGGGACTCTCTACCAAACGAATACGGAATGAGCGGCGAATGAATGCCAAATGAATGCAAAATGAATGCCAAGTGAATCACTGAAGAATGAATGCAAAATGAATGTCAAGTGAAGGCAGTAATAAATGCGAATGAATACTTTATGCGATGCATGCATTCATAAAAAAGAAAAGCCAAAAGAATTAAAAAACGAATAACAAATGAAAGCTTAAATGAATGCAAAATGAATAAGGAAATGAATAAAAAATTGAACGTAGAATCAATTCCAAAATAAACAAAAATATAAATTGAAATAAATGAATTAAGGAATGAATAAACCAAATGAATGAAGGACTTAATGAAATGAACACCAAATGAATACGTAAATCATAACAAAAATGAACACAGAAATGAACGCTCTGTGCCTTCCCCAGAAATGTTTAATAAAAACTTCCAGGAAACAATAAAAGACTAAAACGAAACAGTAACAAAGAGGAGAATTCGTCAAAGCATACCGTTGAATAATTGCTTCAAAAAAAATTGTACAAAAATTCAGCAGAAAAGGAGAAACAAGAACGAGTCTAATCATTCAAAGGAATGACTTCCAAATGAGCTATTTCGGCGTTATAAACGACCAGCTCGAGTGTAACTCCTTTATTTGTTTAGTACTCATAAATAGGGGTTTCATTCATTTGGAGGGTTGTCGCAGTCACTCGCTGAATAAACAGGACATTCGTTGCCCCGTCGAAGGCCAAAGGACAATTTTGTGTGTGGGCCATAGTGGGTCATAACTCAGGGAACTGTATCAGCACTAGACTCCGGGGAAGAGGACTCCGGACTCCGGACTTGGGACAACTCCGTACCGACTCCTCACTACCGACTTTGATGCTGACTTTGTCTGTTTATGCGGTGGGTCTGGTCCCTACTCAAAATTCACAAAAATTTATGCACTCCACAAGCTGTTCCCCCCCCCCCCACAGAATATATTTGTATATATATATATATATCCCTTTGTATATGGCGGGGTTATTACATTTCAGACCCTGACCATATCGCACATGTATCTAAATATGTGGAGAGCGGTCGTATTTTTTATATTAGTGTGTGGCGAGTGTGCTTCCTAACTAACCATGCGACAAACTTCATCACCGAAAAGGACCTTTTTTTTCCTATTTATTTATTGTGGCAGCAGGGCGGTTGGAAAAAAAAAGGAAAACGGGAAAATTTGCTAAAAATCGTGCGAGACAACTCAGCGTTGAAATAAAAACCGAGAAAATTTATTATTTATTTATTTGGTTTTCGTTTTCGTTATCACTTTGTATGCGGCACAAAACCGCAACGCTTTGCCCCCCCCAGGACGCCCACGCACAGGACATTTATGAAGTAAGCCACAATGGGACAGGAGGGCCAGGAGGGGTTGTCGGGCCCGAGGGGGGAAAAAAAAGTGACAGGCCAAAACCAATTGCCGCCCACGAAGGAAATAAAAGTAATAGTTGGCTGCCTGGTTTAAGCCAAAAGCCATAGCTAGAGCGGAAAAACAGTATCCTGAAAACCGAAACCATCCAGCGGGACCAGCACACGCATTTGCGATTAGAAAAAGGATACACGTAATATTTTGTCTGTTTTTTTACGAGTCAGGACTATAATAAAAGGCCCGGCTGGTGTGGCAAGGTGGCAAGGTGACAAGTTAGCGGTTATTATTATGCCCCATTCCCCACTGTTCCCCGCCAGTTGCCACTTGCCCCAGGGCTGCCCCGCCCCTTTGAAGGATTGGAAAAATGCCACCGAATCTCCACCGACGACAGGCGCATTTACAATGGATTTGTTTTTGAATTGGAATTGGTTTTGCTTTCGGGTATTTTCGGAATACCATATTGGGAGTGGAATGGAGGTTGTCAAGCAGCTGCTACACTGAGAGAAATGACGAAATAAATGGCCAAGAGAACTCTTAAAAAATGTCAGTTTTAGGGCTTAAAGTTAAGCTGCCAATGTCCTCTTTCTTTCAGTGGCTTTGGGTCGCTTTGATGGCGTTTTTAATGGCCCTGTCTGTGGAACTCCCTTCTCTCTTTCGCTTTGCCGGGACCGGGGGTCATGGGTTCGGGTCGAAGGTTGCGCCGAGAGCGGAGCTAAGAAGTCCCACCGCCTGCTACGCCAGACAATGGGGATAAATCAATGTGTGGTTATTATCGATAACGATTATTTGGGTCACAACGAGGGCAATTACTTGACAAAAAGTCTGGCCCGAAGACTGATAGGGTTGGATGGGCACTCACAAAGGACTACCATCCTTATCGATGGCCTGCCAGGAGGCTATAGGGATAAGGAGGGCCGTACTTATGACAGAAGTCAGAGGTGATTGGAAGGCATTTCTGCGATTTTAATTGCCCGAGATGCTTAGCTGAAAAGTTTTCAGCCAAAGAGATGATCAGAAGCGCTAGTATTTCTGATAGATTCCAAAGGATTTCTCCTCCCTCTCAGTGTCCTGCGATAAATATGCATTTTGCAAAGTTGGTAATCAAGTGCAAATACTTTGACAATCACATTGTTAGTCACGCAGCGGAGTTTTTCCATTTTCCATCCCGACCTGGCTCCTCCCCCTCCACAGTTCAGTGGAAAATGGCACGACCCGCCAGCCCCCCCTCCCTGTGTCCAAAACTATTTGAGCGTCAAAAGTTTGCCTCAAATTACCGTCGCGCTACATAATTCAGGCAAACTTTGCCCGCCGCTCAACTCAAGCCGCCGGGACACTGATGCAGATCCTGATGCTCAAGCTGATGCTGATGCTGATTCTGATTCAGATCCAAATACTATAGCTAGCACCCATTTTGAATCCAAGGCTGCAGTTGGAGAAGAGGCCGCAGCAAGAAAATACTTGGAAAAAAGGGTTTTAATTAGGGGATTATTTAATTAAATAATTTATATTTTAGCTAGAGTCTAAAGAGGTATGGAGATAATATCATTTAATGATTTGAGGATGATATTAGACTTTTCTAAACCATTTCATATTGACATTCCAGTACCGGGTATCAATAGTTTATAGAGTAGAAGTGGAAGCAGTAGAATAGTTTATTAATAAAAAAAAACAATTTATAAAACTAGATAGACTTCCACTAAAATCTAGTACCTAGTACCTCTCTCATTGCTTCCATTAATCACCCTTTTTTGTCTCTTAATTTTTTTCCCAGTGTCTTGAAATTCCGGTGTGGCATTCGTTGGCTGATTAGCGCGACAGTCGAGTTGAGTTTGTCAGCTGGGAACTTTTCGCTAAAAGTGGATAGACCGCTCCCTCCAGCGCTTAACTCTCCAGCCTCCTAGCCTCCTAGCCTCCTAGCCTCCTAGCCTCCTAGCCTCCAGCCCATTAACCCCCTAGCCGCTTAACCCCTTAACCCCTATCCTGAGGCCGCTAAACCCCGAAAACCCAAGGCTCCTGAAGCAACTTTTCAATAAGCTAAACACTTGGAGCCGGCTGACAGGCTGGCAGATAGATGGACTGACTGACTGGCACACTGGCACTTGTGCCTCCAGACGCTAATGAATTCGAGTGCGGCGCATAAAAATGTTTTCTTTCTTAAGTTTTTTAACAGTTTAGGGTGGCGGCGGTAGAGGAGGGGGAGGGAGAGATGTGCCTCATTCGTATTCCCATTCGCAGTGGCAGTTGCAAGTGGCAAGTGGCAAGTAGCAAGTCGCATCCTTGCAACTTCCAAGTTGAAACTATGCATTTAATTGATTTCAAGTGCCGTAGGCAAATAGAGGAGAAAGAGTCCTGGCTTAGTGCTAGGTCCTTTCCGCTCTCAAGATGCTGCCAAGCAAACACATTAGCACACCCAGGGCCATGCCAGAACCCTCCCAGGACCATCCCAGCACCAGATCAGGCGTCTTATGAAAATGTTTGTCTGCCATTTGAGCTCTGGCTCTGGCTCTAGCTCTCCACTAAACTTTTATGTGTGGAGCTTAACTTAATTAGAAGAGGCCATAACAACCTGAAGGGACAACAGAGTACTTGGTATTTAGATTTTATTGAATTTCACTTACAAGCCAGCCGGGCCGGAGCAGCGCCAGTTCCAGCACTATTTATTAAATAAACTAATTATGAAAACTCTAAAGCTAGAAGTTTTGGGCTTTCAGTTGATCTTTGGCCGGAAAACACTTTGGCAGCACAAGTTTTGATTCAAATGGCGTATATTCTGGCCTTTAAATTAATCATACGCCCTGTGTGCTATTTTCTAGGAGGCAGGCATCTGTGGCAGATTGTCGGAGTTAAGGCTGCAATTTGAAAGATTGCTTCGCGGATGCATTGAATTCCTCCAACTGCCATCAAAAGGCAACTTTCCCCAGCATCTGGAGATGTGTGACTCTCCTTCTCAGCAGAAATAAGGTTAAGAAATCCCCCCCCACACACACACACACACCCACACACCCCGAGTGGCGCCCTTACCTTAATTTATGTGCACACTTTCAGCTGGAACGCCACTGAAAGTGTGTCCTATATGCCACCCATAATGGGCACACACTCCGCCATTCCCGCCTCTGTTTGTGTTTGCGCTGCTCTGCGCCAGTGTTTGTGTAAATAAATCAGTCGGGGAGCCCAGGAAGTGCTTAGGTTAGCTTAGCTAAGCAAACTAGTTCCACTCGAAATCAAACGGAGGCCCAAACAGCACAGCACCAGAAGCGGCAACTCAAACGGCCAACTTGTCTGGCCGGCAGCGCAAGAATATTGTAAGAAATAGCCGGAAAACAATGACCCCATTACACTGCAATAAAATACGGGGATCTTCTGGGAATAATCTACGCAAAATTATTCAAATTAATAGGGAGCTTTTAATAGTCATTCTGATTTATAGGAGTTCATAGAATCGGGTGGGAAGTGGCTGAGATGCGGCCTTGGCTCTGGGCCAATTATGGGGGAATGGGGAAAACAAGGACTTCACAAGGAGTCTCCCCACAAAATTTCGAAAAATATTAAAAAAATATTTTGTAAATCTATCCACGTTTCGAAAAAGGTACTCCGCTCTGGAATCGGATCAGAATCGGCCGAGATATGGCTACGGTACTGGGCCATATATGAGGAAATGCGGAAAACCAGGATTTCACAAGGGGTCTCCCCACAAAATTTCAAAAAATATTGAAAAAATATTTTGTATCCAGTTTTTGATGCAGATCTACTGGAAATCGATCCACGTTTCGAAAAAGGTACTCCGCTCTGGAATCGGATCAGAATCGGCCGAGATATGGCTACGGTACTGGGCCATATATGAAGAAATGCGGAAAACCCGGATTTCACAAGGGGTCTCCCCACAAAATTTCGAAAAATATTGAAAAAATATTTTGCATCCAGGTTTTGATACAGATCTACGGGGAATCGATCCACGTTTCCAAAAAGGTACTCCGCTCGAGAATCGGATCAGAATCGGCTGAGATATGGCCAGGGTACTGGGCCATATATGCGGAAATGCGGAAAACCAGGATTTCACAAGGGGTCTCTCCACAAAATTTCAAAAAATATTGAAAAAATATTTTGTATCCAGTTTTTGATGCGGATCTACTGGAAATCGATCCACGTTTCCAAAAAAGTACTCCGCTCTGGAATCGGATCAGAATCGGCTGAGATATGGCCAGGGTACTGGGCCATATATGGGGAAATGCGGAAAACCAGGATTTCAAAAGGGGTCTCCCTACAAAATTTCGAAAAATATTGAAAAAATATTTTGCATCCAGTTTTTGATGCAGATCTACTGGAAATCGATCCACATTTCGAATAAGGTACTCCGCTCTGGAATCGGATCAGAATCGGCTGAGATATAGCCAGGGTACTGGGCCATATATGGGGAAATGCGGAAAACCCGGATTTCACAAGGGGTCTCCCCACAAAATTTCGAAAAATATTGAAAAAATATTTTGTATCCAGTTTTTGATGCGGATCTACTGGAAATCGATCCACGTTTCCAAAAAGGTACTCCGCTCTGGAATCGGATCAGAATCGGCTGAGATATGGCCAGGGTACTGGGCCATATATGGGGAAATGCGGAAAACCAGGATTTCACAAGGGGTCTCCCCACAAAATTTCGAAAAATATTGAAAAAATATTTTGCATCCAGTTTTTGATGCAGATCTACTGGAAATCGATCCACATTTCGAATAAGGTACTCCGCTCTGGAATCGGATCAGAATCGGCTGAGATATAGCCAGGGTACTGGGCCATATATGGGGAAATGCGGAAAACCCGGATTTCACAAGGGGTCTCCCCACAAAATTTCGAAAAATATTGAAAAAATATTTTGTATCCAGTTTTTGATGCAGATCTACTGGAAATCGATCCACGTTTCGAAAAAGGTACTCCGCTCTGGAATCGGATCAGAATCGGCTGAGATATGGCCAGGGTACTGGGCCATATATGGGGAAATGCGGAAAACACGGATTTCACAAGGGGTTTCCCACAAAATTTCGAAAAATATTGAAAAAATATTTTGCATCCAGGTTTTGATGCAGATCTACTGGAAATCGATTCACGCTTCGCAAAAGGTACTCCGCTCTGGGATCGGATCAGAATCGGCCGAGATATGGCTACGGTACTGGGCCATATATGGGGAAATGCGGAAAACACGGATTTCACAAGGGGTTTCCCCACAAAATTTCAAAAAATATTGAAAAAATATTGTGTATCCAGTTTTTGATGCAGATCTACTGGAAATCGATCCACGTTTCGAAAAAGGTACTCCGCTCTGGAATGGGATCAGAATCGGCCGAGATATGGCTACGGTACTGGGCCATATATGGGGAAATGCGGAAAACACGGATTTCACAAGGGGTTTCCCCACAAAATTTCAAAAAATATTGAAAAAATATTTTGCATCCAGGTTTTGATGCAGATCTACTGGAAATCGATTCACGCTTCGCAAAAGGTACTCCGCTCTGGGATCGGATCAGAATCGGCCGAGATATGGCTACGGTACTGGGCCATATATGGGGAAATGCGGAAAACACGGATTTCACAAGGGGTTTCCCCACAAAATTTCAAAAAATATTGAAAAAATATTGTGTATCCAGTTTTTGATGCAGATCTACTGGAAATCGATCCACGTTTCGAAAAAGGTACTCCGCTCTGGAATGGGATCAGAATCGGCCGAGATATGGCTACGGTACTGGGCCATATATGGGGAAATGCGGAAAACACGGATTTCACAAGGGGTTTCCCCACAAAATTTCAAAAAATATTGAAAAAATATTTTGTATCCAGTTTTTGATGCAGATCTACTGGAAATCGATCCACGTTTCGAAAAAGGTACTCCGCTCTGGAATGGGATCAGAATCGGCCGAGATATGGCTACGGTACTGGGCCATATATGGGGAAATGCGGAAAACACGGATTTCACAAGGGGTTTCCCCACAAAATTTCAAAAAATATTGAAAAAATATTTTGCATCCAGGTTTTGATGCAGATCTACTGGAAATCGATTCACGCTTCGCAAAAGGTACTCCGCTCTGGGATCGGATCAGAATCGGCCGAGATATGGCTACGGTACTGGGCCATATATGGGGAAATGCGGAAAACACGGATTTCACAAGGGGTTTCCCCACAAAATTTCAAAAAATATTGAAAAAATATTGTGTATCCAGTTTTTGATGCAGATCTACTGGAAATCGATCCACGTTTCGAAAAAGGTACTCCGCTCTGGAATGGGATCAGAATCGGCCGAGATATGGCTACGGTACTGGGCCATATATGGGGAAATGCGGAAAACACGGATTTCACAAGGGGTTTCCCCACAAAATTTCAAAAAATATTGAAAAAATATTTTGTATCCAGTTTTTGATGCAGATCTACTGGAAATCGATCCACGTTTCGAAAAAGGTACTCCGCTCTGGAATCGGATCAGAATCGGCCGAGATATGGCTACGGTACTGGGCCATATATGGGGAAATGCGGAAAACACGGATTTCACAAGGGGTTTCCCCACAAAATTTCAAAAAATATTGAAAAAATATTTTGTATCCAGTTTTTGATGCAGATCTACTGGAAATCGATCCACGTTTCGAAAAAGGTACTCCGCTCTGGAATCGGATCAGAATCGGCTGAGATATGGCCAGGGTACTGGGCCATATATGGGGAAATGCGGAAAACACGGATTTCACAAGGGGTCTCCCCACAAAATTTCGAAAAATATTGGAAAAATATTTTGCATCCAGGTTTTGATACAGATCTACGGGGAATCGATCCACATTTCGAAAAAGGTACTCCGCTCGAGAATCGGATCAGAATCGGCTGAGATATGGCCAGGGTACTGGGCCATATATGGGGAAATGCGGAAAACACGGATTTCACAAGGGGTCTCCCCACAAAATTTCAAAAAATATTGAAAAAATATTTTGTATCCAGTTTTTGATGCAGATCTACTGGAAATCGATCCACGTTTCGAA
The DNA here is from genome assembly GCA_035045925.1 of Drosophila atripex. Lineage (NCBI taxonomy): Eukaryota > Metazoa > Arthropoda > Insecta > Diptera > Drosophilidae > Drosophila > Drosophila atripex. Next base: position 806,724 of record JAWNOP010000076.1, read on the forward strand.
AAAGGTGCTCCGCTCTGGAATCGGATCAGAATCGGCCGAGATATGGCTACGGTACTGGGCCATATATGGGGAAATGCGGAAAACCAGGATTTCACAAGGGGTCTCCCCACAAAATTTCGAAAAATATTGAAAAAATATTTTGTATCCAGTTTTTGATGCAGATCTACTGGAAATCGATCCACGTTTCCAAAAAGGTGCTCCGCTCTGGAATCGGATCAAAATCGGCCGAGATATGGCTACGGTACTGGGCCATATATGGGGAAATGCGGAAAACACGGATTTCACAAGGGGTCTCCCCACAAAATTTGGAAAAATATTGATGCAGATCTACGAGGAATAGATCCACAAATAGGTTAGGCAACTCCGCCTGGGAATCGGATTGGAATCAGTAGAGATAGGGCCATGGTTCTGTACCAACTAAGGGGGGATACCACTCACAATTGTCCCCCAATGGGTAGCCCGCAAAATAATTAAAATATTCGCCAAAGAATCCGCTCAAGAATCCTCATAATAATGCCAGGGATGTGGAATGTCGGATCATGTTTCCGCTCCAATACAAGCAGAATTCCGGTGAACAAAACATCCTGTCCACCAGTCGTCTATCAGCTGCTGTTGGAGCCGCAATGACCGCCATTTGTCTCCCGTCCTGGAAGACAACAGCCCCGCTTATCTCGCTTCATAGTTGTTAAGTGGATTTCCATTAAATGCGGACCACTTCCCATTGCAGTGACCTATTGCAGCGCCTACTACCTATTTATGGCGATAATTAAAAACAAATCCCCGAGCCGGAAACCGGAATCCGAAATCCATGAATCCAAGAGTTGTTGTTTTGTTATTTTTTTTTTCCTTTTCTGTCCTGCCGCTGTGGCCAAGGGGTTAATCGCGGATTTTATATTTTTTTATTTTTTTTGTTTCAGTTTTATTATTTTTGTTGCTTTGTTGTTGGTGTTGTTGGCGGGATGGTGTCTTCTTTGAAAGCCAGAAGATAAGCCGGGAAGGAGGACAGGCACTTGGACTGGCTCGTTGCAGGACCTAGAAAGGACTCGCCTTAACAAGCAGCTGGGCCTGACAACTTGTTGTGTCTTCTTCGTCTTTGTCTTATTTCCACTTTTTGGCCAGAAAAAAAGGAAGAAAAAGAAACAGTTTTAGTCGCTTGTCGTGTGCAGGACTATTACCGTTAGTTGTTATCGTCCTGCCACCGTTATGGCTGTTGTTCTTGTTGTTGTTCGTAGTGTTGTTCCTTGCTCCTGGCACTTGACACTAAACGAAAATGAAACTGAAAATTGCTGGCCGAGCCGCAGGCGGCGACAGCCGTAAAACAGAAACCAGGCAGGCAGGCAGGCAGGCCACCGAACCACCGAACACCGAAGCCCAGATGTCCTTCAAGGACTCAACGGGCCAAGTGGGACCTAACGGGTTAATAATCGGGCATAAGCTCAAGCTGGTGTTGGTTTTCATATGAGAACTGTAGGGGGTGTTGGAGCGGGGACTGGAAGTGAGTCAATTATCACTGTTTTGCCACAAAAATGTTCGAAAAATAGAGTTCTGAGACAGATTTTGTTTCCTTTTTTGAACTATTTAAAATATTTAAACTTAATAGCTAATTTTCAAAGAATATATTTAAATGAAATTTAATACTTTTATAGTACTTATATAGAAATATATTATTTTATTTAAAATAAGCAATGATTTAAAATATATGTTTATTTTTGTTTCAAAGCATAGTTGTCTCTTGACTATTTTGTTTATCTTTAAATATTACTTGATTAAAAATATACATAAAAATATTAATAATTTAAAAAAAAAATTATATAAAAATGCAATAAATGAATATCTAAAACTAATAAAAATGTGTTTTGAACATTTACCTAAAAAGTAATTATTTGAAAAAAAAACAGATTAAAGACAAGCTACCATAAAAAAAAAGACTATTTTTAAAAGAAAAAATCTATCCAAAAATCTATAAATAATATTTACAGAATATTTTATATATTTTTCAGCAAACAAAAAAACAACTTAAGGCCCCAGCCAGCTGCTAGTTTATATTTTTCCTTCAAATTAAAACCAAAGCCATTAAAAATTTGACGAAAAATTCAAGTAATGTTTTCTATTCTAGTTCCTATATTTGTTGTTGTTTGTGTTTTGTGGTAACAACACCTGGTTGTGTGTGTGTGTGGCACACACTACTACTACTTCTATTATTTTTATTATTATTATTATTTAGATTATTCCCCGAGAGTAATGCCACAGTGCATATGCTTCTTGGAATTTCGAATTCTTGCGGGAAGGCAGTTGCGAAATGTTTACAGTTTCACAGACACTTGAAAAAGTTCTCGTGGCATGCCTCCGTCGCACCACCCCTCCTTGCCACTTGCCCCTTGCCACACCCCCTTGGCGCCCCCCCCTTAACTCGCCCCCACTTGGCCAGGTTATTTATGGCTGTCGCTCGTTTGTTGTGCGTATTTTTTAATAAGTTGTTCTTGCCTGTCGGTTGGTTTATATTTTGCATAAATTATGTCACCACCCCCATCCCCCACCCCTTGGCTCGCTTGTCTAGCTGCCAAAGGACATCCCTTGCCCGCCACTTTTAATCGCAGTGTACCCATATGCGTGCCTCTGTTTGCCGTATTTTGTTAATGAGCCAAATTGAGTTTAATGTGTGGGAGTTGTCTGGTGGCTGGGCCAGGTCTGCTGCCCACTGCCTGGTCCCTTAAATGCCACAATGTGGCTCCTTACAGAGGGGGCACTGGGAGAAAATTAGTGGGGCTTGGAGACATTCCAAGTCTTTCCTAAACGGTTGATACATTATTGCTTATTTATTTGTATTGATTATAATAATAGTTCCATCTATATGTAACTATGTATATGATACCCGATATAAATATTTTTTAAAACTCTTATATTTTTCTTATTACAATGTAATTATAAACTGTTTTCTTTTTTTATAATTATATAAAATATACACAGAAACAAATACTAAATGATACCCGATATTCAAGCTCTTTTTATATAAAATATTATTTAGTTTATGGTTTATGGTTTCCAAAATCTATAAATGAATTAAATTATAAATCATAAATAAATCTATCTATGCATTCTTCACAATTTATCTTATGTTTTAAAACCCCTAAAATAAGTCCCTAAACATAAAGAATTTCTCGCTGTGTAGACCAGCTACCATCCATCTCCATCGCCGCTTGACATTTATCATTTATAATTGTTTCGACTGAGCGGCAGAGGGACTAGCCGGCCGAGCGACTAACTTTAGTCGCCGTTTTGGGCGGCAGAGTCCAAAGTCAGTGACCAGAAGAGAAGGGGGGGCCTGGTGGAAAGGGGAGGCGTGGCCCTTTCGGTCAGTGGGCGGGCGTGCAAAGGGCGTGCCTTCTTTGTGCATGCATTTATTTTGACATTTTGACATTAAATCAGTCGAGCGTAAGCCACTTTGAGCTCCTCTGGCCTCTTTGGCTCCTTTGGCACTGTGGTGCAATCTGCCCCCCTCTCCCTCCTACGTCTGTTTCTCTCTCCCTCTCTAAAGCCCCACAATGTGGGCGCCGAGTGTGTTGCAAAGACGGCAACCGCAGCCATGTATTTAAATGCGCACTTCAATTTTGAATGCATCTCGAGTCAGAGTCGAGTTGCCAGAGTCGACATTATATAATATTTTACTTCATGAACTATTAACGAGTGAATAGTGCTGTCTATCTCTCTCACTTAGGCAAAGGATTAAGGTCCTTTTAGCTCATCTGGTACTTTACTCGTAATCCTTTTCAGGTCAGGTTCAAATGGTTTTCGGGACTTGAGGCCGAGATTGTCTTGCAGATTGTGGCATCTATAGCTTCCCTTTTCCCTCTTCGCTCTACCCTCTCCCCTCTGGCTCCTTTACGGAATTTATGGCTCCCCGACAAGCGCAGATTTTGGCGCTGAGCTGGGAACTGGACGCTGGGCGAGGGGAACTGGGAACTGGGAACAACAAACAGTTTACGGAAATTTATGTGGCCAGAAATTTGCACATGTTAATTGCTACAAGACAGGGGGGGTAGGTGGGGGGCTAGCTAGCCAAGGCTAGCTATAGCGTCTCTGCCGACTCTGTCTAAAATTTATGGCAAAATTATCGAATTTATTTGTGCTCGTGTGTTTACTTTCACATTTCTTTTAAATTTCAGCTGCAACAATTTTTCATAATTTTGCCGCTGGCATAAATCAACGGGCAGAGGGAGGGGAAGGGAGTCCTTTCTAGTCATTTGTTTTGGGCAACAGTTTTGCAGTCACAGCACGCAGGCGACACAGTTTTTTTTTTCTCTTCCTCCTGCTCCTCCTCCTCCGTTATTCCAAAGCTCCACATTTTTTTCTCTCCCCCATTTTTTTTTTTTTTTTTTTTTTTGCGTCCTCGCAAGGAGGGAAATGTGGTCATAGCGGGGCGGAGTGCCAGGGGGAGTGTGTGTGGGTGGCAGAGGCACAGCGAAAAAGTATAACGAAATGCATGTTCATTCGTGTTCCATAATAAAAATGCATGTTCATTCGTGTTTTGTAATCAAATAAAATTGCATTTGTTTCTGATTTCTGATTCCCGATATCTGTCCCGCCTATAAATAATTCAATATGTTTTTTAATTTTTTCAATTAAATCCTCTATTTTTTAACAGAAACTATGTAAATATTTTGATAGTTTTTTTTTGTTGCAGTGTGCGGGGACTTGAGTGAAAGAGACCGACGATGTCTGGCACAATTACGACAGGCTAAACAACACCAACAGCAACAAAAACAACAGGAACAGCAATAACGAACGAAAAATCCCCTTCGGTCGTCGTTCCCGTTGTCGGTTATTACCGTTACTCTTTGGCGTCTTTAATTAAGGCAGTGGGCAGCGGACAGTGGGCGGGGAAACAAAAAAATTTTAATTTGTTTGTAATTAATATGCTGAGGTTTGCTTTTCGTCGAGAAGAATGCATCACGAAGGGCATTGGTCACACTGGCTGACAACAAAGCGGTCACTCTCCGTCGCAATTATTAGAGACTGACTCTTGAAGGAGAACTTTCATAGTTACTTAAAGAGTTGAAATAATACGATTATTTAGAAAGAGTTAATCTAAAAACTAAAATTAGATAGCTTTTAAGAAGTAACTCTTAAGTCTAGTATTATTTCCAAGTCTTTAGAAAAATAGATTTTTAAAAAGGAACTACTGTAAGGAAAAACTACTCCCTCCTTCCTTTTATTTACCTTGTTTTCTTACACCATTCTTGTTATTTAATTTCATAAATAAATCTTACACTCTTCCCATAACACTCACCTGATGCTTCCATAAATTTTGGACACTACCAAGACACTACTTGTTGTGGCCAAGTTCAACGCCTACCTCTAGGCTTAAATATTATTGTTTTCTTTTAGTTTTTTCTTCAAAAATAAATTATTCAAGTCACTCCACGATTAACGGTACGCGATCCAAGCCCACAACTCCGGAACTATGCGAATGATATTACGATAACGGCACTGCAGAGACCGCTAATGTTGCTGCGGGGACTCTTGATTCAGAATATCGTACAAAAGCCGCGCGCACGTGGCTCCAGCCTCCTTGGGGGCTCCGGCTCCGGCCATCGCTGCTGAATCGGTTGTGTTGAAAGCGTTCTCGAAGGAGGTCCTGGCTTCTGCTGGCCGACCGGAAACTGTTAAGCACAACTAACGCGTCACTGCAAATCACTCAAAAAAAAAAATTAAATAAATAAATTATTTGCCCTGGACTTGGCCGAAATGCACTCCGCTATGATAACCGCGAGTTGGCTGGATTTATTTTGGGTGTTTTCGTTCGCGAGTCTCGGGTTTTTTTGGGGAGCTTTCATCCGCGCAGCATCCGTGGGGCTTGGCAATTGAAATTGAATTGAATTGAAATGCCACGAACCGGCGGGATGCTGGAGTGTGGGGAATGGAGACCCCAGGATATCGATAGCTGTGGCCCCAACAGTGGGGCACCGTTGCGCCAGTGTAGCCACACCCGAACATTTATCGGCGCCACAAACGGAACCAGTTTCAGTTCACCGTTTAAATTTGAATTTTTTAACGTTTTAACAGCAAATTAAATAAACTTACCATCATATTTACTACAATCTTTCCCTTGCTTGGCATTTATAGAACTGAAATATAACGGATAAGGAAAGAATTACTTTAAATAAGAAAATTTATGAATTCATGCCACTAATCCTCTACATTTATATTAAACTTTTATAGCCGTAAGCTAAAAATAAATAATAAAAGCTAGCCTAATTTGATTTTCACCCAAATTTTAGTTTATTTATAGTATATAGTTCTGAAAAAATCCATTTACAGCACTAACCAATTTAAATAGTCCAAATAACAGGAATTATTTAATAACAGAAAGAAAAATGTGTAATATTTAATGGGAGTATTGATTAAATTAGATATAATAAATATTTTAAAATAAGTTTAAAAGTAATAGCATGAAAAAATCCAAGATGTATTACCAACTAAAAGCTGGCAACTATCGATAATATAAAAAAAAGCTAGATTTTTATAGCCAAAAGTTAGGCACGGTGGCACCACTGGGCACTATCGATAGACCGCTAGCGCTCTCATCTCCAGCTCTCGACAGGCAAACAACTCGACAGCTACGTGGCTGCCAAATTTAAGTAATTTTTTTACGATTTTACTGGCCGTTTACCCTAAACCATGATGCAAACGATGCTCGCCAAGCTGCTACTTCTGCTGAGCAGCCTGCTGATCCTTGCCAGAAACGGCAGCGCGTTCATTGTCAGCGTGGATGCCCACAACGAAGAGTGTTTCTTCGAGAATGTGGAAGGCGGCACCAAGTTTGGTAAGATTGCTGCGCGATTACCCGTAGCTTGTTCGGGGCTTAATGTTTCTGCCTTTTCCTTCTGCCTCTCACAGGTGTCACCTTTGAGGTGATTGACGGCGGCTTCCTGGACGTGGACATTAAAATCAGCGGTCCCGACAATCATGTCATGCACGAGAGCGAAAAAGAGTCTTCCGGCAAGTACACGTTCGTGGCGCCCTCAAAGGGCACCTACACGGTCTGCTTCAACAACGAGCGCAGCAGCATGACTCCCAAACTGGTCATGTTCTCGATCGATGTGGGTGATGCCCCTCAGCGTGCTCCTGGCGCCCCCGGCGAGGAGGAGGTGGGCCACACCAAGCTGGAGGACATGATCCGCGAGCTGTCCGGCACTCTGACCAGTGTCAAGCACGAGCAGGAGTACATGCACGTAAGTGGGGGGTCCAGATCATCCAGATCTGTGTGGCAGTAACCTCTGACATGGCATTCCATTACACACGCTTATCCTTTAAATTTCAGGTTCGTGACAAGATCCATCGTTCGGTCAACGAGAGCACCAACTCCCGGGTCGTCCTGTGGTCCACCTTCGAGGCCCTCGTCCTGGTCCTGATGACCGTCGGACAGGTCTACTACCTGAAGCGCTTCTTCGAGGTGAAGCGTGTCGTGTAATCCTGGCCAGAATCTAGGATAATCCTGCGGATAAATAATTGAAAAGTTGCCGTGATGTGTGCTTGAGGATGAGGTGTTTCTGTCTCAGATTAATTTAAAAAAATTATTCCTTTTGTAATTAAAATAAAAACTAAAAAAAAAAAACACAAAACAAAAAAACGAAACAAATTATTGTAATATATATTATTAATTAACAATTTAAATTAAGCAAGAAGGGCAAGATTTCCTTCCGATTACCGATTCCTTTCCGATATATCGATAACACAAACGATTTTCAGTCGAAAGCTTCGGGTCCAGTGGATCTGTGCTTCGTTTCAGTTGACTTTAATTCCGAATGCATAAAACTAATATCCTTAAATCTTTATTCCTGCTGATGATGGACACTTTTGCGACATCTTCCTGTTGCTGTGCCGCCAGTTCGAGCTCCATAGGCCCTGAATTAAATCAGAAACTATGGCAGGAGCTGCGCCATCTGAAAAAGCCGGAGACCCCCGTGGATTTGAAAAACTTTAAGGCCGTGTCTGAGAATTTCCCCCACGAGGTAATTATACTAACTGGTTTTGGAATTATCTCTTAGTCTACTCCCATTCCCACCCAGTTTCCCATTGATTCGTGCCGGGTAAAGTCCCAACCGGCGGCTAGAGAGGATGCCATCAAGAAGCAAATCGCATCCTCCTATCCGGTGGTCCACGAAAGGACTCTCCAGTTGTACATCAAGTTCCTGGAGCACAAGCTCAAGTTTGGTGGGTGGAGGCAGTCACAAGTGGTATATATGTAGTATATATTCCAGATCTTATGACTCATTATGAATAATGAGTTATGGGTTATGAGTTAGTCATGATTTTCGACTCTTCCAGGCTCCAAGACGGAGCTCCAGCTGTACAAGGGCATGACCTTCACCGCCTTCGTCCAACGGCTGGTGGCCAAGAGATGTGTCTGGTTCTACGGCGCGAGCGACGACCACTGCACCATGGAGGGCAAGCGGGATATTGGCGGATTCGAGAAGGTGGGCACGGGGGATGAACTGCCCGGACTAACCCTCAACTCGGTGCTCAGCTATGACGAGATCAAGCTGGCCGCCCTGCTCTACTTCTCCACCCACTCGGAGTTCATCAACAACGGCTCGAAGGCCAATGCCGGCAAGGTGCCCCTCGACAAGAGTACCATCGAGCCGGAGGGCGTCATCGTAGGCCTCATCGGAGCCCGGTTCGAGCGCGCCAACGTGATGGAGTTCCAGGACATCAAGATAACCAGGGATCAGAACACTCCATCCCGAGGATATGGGGACCAAAAATCAACCACCGCGCCAGCGGATCTGCGTCGGATTTGGCGGGAATTCTACGAGGAGCCAAAAGACTTCATCTACGACCACTTCCAGGGCCATCTGGACGAGCCCCAGCGCTTCGAGAGTGTCAACGGGGGCTACTTCGACCACCAGGTGATGCGGAAGCGGTACAGGAACACCTTTGAGACTCTGCTACTGGAGGCCCAAGATAGAGCCACCCGGGCGGGGAAACTGGCCTACGTCCATGTGGTGCCTATCGGTCTGGGCGTCTGGAAGGCGGCCAATGAGCAGGAACGCACCTTCTTTGAGGCTTTCCAGGAGTCCCTGGACGGGCTGGGCGAGCGCCTGGACCACATCGGTGTAGTCCACTTCTCCTGGTTCCACCTTGACCGTGTGGGCAGCCTGTACGACGGTGCCTTCCTGCGCTTCCCGAAGCATCCCCAGGGCGGCATCAAGATCAAAAACTCGAATCGGGAGGCCCACAACAAGCTGCCAGAGGACATGCTTCTGGTGGTCACCTATGCCTGGGATGGGAACGCCTTGCCGGGCAACGAATTCTGGGATGTAAGTGTGTCTCTGGAGGGGATTTCAAGATTCTCACTCTCTCTCTCTCTCTCTCTCTCTCTCTGTCTCTCCTTAGGGCGTGCTGGTCAGCACTTCGGATCCCGCCGCCGCCTGTTCCACTTTGATTACGGAGCTCCAGAATCCCCACATCAATAGAGAGTACATGAATGCTTCGAATCTTCATGTTGCCTCTTTGGAGCACGGATTGCTCCATGTGGGGGACTATGCCAGGCTTCTGAGTGGAGATCAGAAGTGAAGTTCTTGGTTTTTATAATTTATTCAATTTTTTTGATAAGCTTTAAAAGTTTAGTCTTTTTTTGGTGATATGTTTTTAAAATTTTTATAATAAATACAATAAAATATTGAAAAAACGACATAATTGAAGAGTTTTCTTTAAGAAATTAATTCTGGTTTAAAATGGATCTTTAATTTATAAAAGAATACATATTTTAAGGCAATAGTTCATGTTAGAACATGTTTCTAAATTATGCCTTCTTTATGTAAAAAATTGAATAAAATTTTGTTAGTCAACACTAAAAAGAAATAAATTAATAAAGGATATACTGATGGAAGTATAAGGAATAGAATTATATAAAAATACAAATTAAAGTCAATATATCTTTATTCTATTTAAAAATGTTTTTTTAAAGATTTAATTAATCAGAGATACTTCCAGAGATAAAAAAAATAAATATTTATAATTTAAGAATAGTCAGAAAGAAAAGAGAGAGATACTTCCTGTGTTAAATCCATAAATAGATAAATAAATAAATATTTCAAAAGAAAAGCCTATAGTTTTCATGAAGAAAGAAATATAAATAAAAAATCTAAATAATATTAAGGAATATATTGAAAATCTAATTAGTATAAATAATAATTGATTAAAGTTTCATATTTTGAAGTTCCAAATTAAAGAGAGATTAATGAGAGAAATATTTATAAAGAAAACCTATATGTTTATCGAAGAAAGTAAAATAACTCAAAATTCTAAATAAGATTAGGGAATATTTTAAAGACCTATTGAGTATAAATAATATTTCTTTTTAGTTTCATAATTCCCATGAAAAGCAAAATAAATATCCCATAAAAAGGCAATAAAAATCAAGATCCCATTGTGCCGAAATGGGAGACTTGTAAACACCCCGACATGGCTCTTTGTTGAAAGAACTTACGATTAGGGTGGCCCTTTCCAGAATCTGCATACTCAGCGCCCCCAGAAATGGCACTCCCCGGCGTCGAGTTGCAGATTCCAGACCGTCCAGAGCTGTCTAGTCAGGCTGTTTACCAACAGATCTGATGGCCTGGGAACTGGACACTGGATACTGGGCACTGGATACTGGACACTGTATGAGTATGAAGACCAAAGAGACCGCCCGCATATCTCGCAATCTGCATTTTTTCTGTTTTCAATAAGAAATCAATTGTTTGAAAGCCATTCGTGTTAACCATTATTGAGTTCGTTTATTGAAATTGAATAGAATTATTAGCTGTCAAATGACAGAAATGTGATATTATTGTATATAGATAGCAACAAGAAACACAAAACTCCCATATATATGCTACATACATATACATATATATGCATATGTATGTATATAGTGTGTAATCGGGTCTCTCTGGCTCTATATGTATATGGGTACATTATATATACTATATATATATATATGGGTCGAAACAATGCAACTCCCTTACAATTTCGATAATTATTTTTCATTTGGTAACAATTGTGTCATGGTTGCTTACTTTTGGCATTTATGTTATTAAGTTTCGAGTTTAAATTTAAGTAAAAATTACCATATAATCGTATTCAACTATTCGTATTTAATATAAAACATTATTCATTTGGATCTGAAACAGCGTATATCGAAAACAATGATATAACATTCACAATTCACAACAATTTATGATCGAATATTACAATTCATTCGCTCTATGCTTGATCCGATTTGAACACACATCGGATGGCGAATATATATATGCATATATATCAACAATCTTGGAAGAGGAAGTATGTGCCATCTCCCATCTCCCGTCTCCATCTCCATCTCTGTCGGTTTCGGTTTCGGTTCAGGTTATAGATTGCATTACATATGTACATATGCGGGGCTATATATATATATATATATATAATATACATATATGTATGTGTATCAGAACTAGATATCGTTTTTAATTTAGTGTTTTAGTTTTTTTTTTTAGGTAATTAGTGCGAGAAACAGTACAAATCGAAAATCGAAAAAATCAAGCACATATGCTCGAAATATGAGTTACTCTTTGGATCGTATATATATATATATATATCGTTAGGTAGGTATCGTTAACGGTTTAGTTAAGGTATTAAGTCTAGGCAAGATATATATATCCGTACATATATACTATATAATGATGGAAAAAACTGCATCCGACTGGGCATTCGACTCCAAATAATTAAATTAAAAAAAAAAAACAGCCAAAACTCTCGTAACAAGAAGAGCGAATATAAATAAGATTTAACTTTAATGCTAAACATAAATGGTTCCTTAAGTTCAAGTCCTAGTTAATAAATTCATTCGTGAGAAGGATGGCCAGAACCTATGACAAAATAAGTAAAAATACATTTTATAAACAAAACAAAAAAAGAAACACGACCAGCTGCATCATGGCCAACTAATTAAATTCAATTAAGAACAGCTTCGAACGTAACTCGGCCTGAGTCACCCAAGTTCGACTCCATGTACGGAGTGTACAAGTTTGTTTTTTGGTTTTCTTTTTTTGTAACTATAATATATATATATATATATATATATATATGTGTAATGTATATAACATCGGCGATAACAAGAAATCACTCGTCATGTCCGTTTATTGTACTGCATGTGTTGCGTTGCGTGTACGTTGCACGTCACATTCTTTGGTGGATGGGCGTATTATCTTCTACAAACCGAGGCGCCAGCGCTTCTCGCTCCGATCCGCCTACTCCGCCTTCTCCTCCTGCTGATACTCCTCCAACTGATCCTCCTCCTCCTCCTTATACTTCTTACTCATCGTAGTCGCTGATGAGCAGGCCACGCTTGCCGAATCCCAGCGAAGAGACGGCAGCCAGGCTGTGTCCTGGTGTCGTGTCGATACCGTCGAACAGATCGCTGGTGGCGGAGCTGTTTAGCGAGTTGAGGGTCACGTTGAAGGTGGACCGTCCGGTGGCGGCCGTGTGGAAGCGTTCCTGCAGCTGTTGTTGCCGCTTCAGCCGGTCCAGCTCCTCCCTTAGCGCCTGGTTGCTGGCCCTCAGGCCATCCGCCTCCCGCAAGCAGTCGCGCAATCTGTTTGGAACGAGGCAGAGAGAACGAGTCATGAGTCTGATAAGCGGGATGTACAACACAGGCCCCGATAAGCCATATACCACTGATACATCTCAAAATTCCCCCAATCCCGTTCAGCTATCCAGCTACCCCCACCCACTTACGTGTCTATCTCGCCCTGCATGGTCTTGATGTAGTCACAGGCCTTGATCAGGATCTGGGACTTGGAGTCGTTCGGAGGCGTCCGTCCGCTGGGACTGGGATTGCTTTTGCTGCTGCTGCTGGGACTGGTGCTGGCGCTGGCCTCGCTGGAGCTGGAGCTCAGGCTGGGCAGCATCTCCTTCAGCTTGAAGATCCAGCAGTTGATCTTGTCGCGTCGCCGTCGCTCCACTTCGTTGTGCGTCGCCCGACGCTTGTCGTCCCGCTTCTTGTACGCCTCCAGTTTGCTGGTGGGCGTGCCAGTACTACTATTGCAGGCCGAGAGGGCAGCAGCCAGCGGTTCTGCCGGAGATCGCTGGTATAGCACCACTGCAGGAGCAGGAGCAGGAGCTGGAGCTGCTGCTGCTTGGGGAGCACGGGCTACCGCAGGCACTGCAGGAACGGAAGATTTTGAGGAAGGAATTGTGGTGGTGGCTGTCGTGGCATCCGGTTCCAGTTTAATGGTTGACTTGGTCTGGGCACACCCCAGGCTGGTGTCCTTCACCAGGTATATCTCACAGCCGGTTGGCAGCTGCAGGTTGGTGGGCAGCAGAGCCTGGACATCCAGTTCGGAGCCCGGCTCCTGTTTAATGGCATAGTACTCCTGGGACTCGTCCTCGTCCCCGGAGTTCTCCTCCCCGCATATGGTGAGGAATATTTGGGCACCGCCGCCACTGCTGCTGGTGATCAGGGGATTGCCCGACGCGCTGGTCAGGATCAGGCTCTGGCCGTTGGCGAATGGTCCGCCCATCAGATCGGCTGGATTGCTGCTGGTGATGAGAGCTCCGGGAGCCACCGCCGATGTGGCCAGCTCCAGTTCCAGACGTGGCCGCTTGCGTACGTTCATCCTTGCATCGCCACGCACAATCCGGAGCCCGAAATCCGCCGTACCGTTCACGTAACTGAGTGCCGTCCGTCCCAGCCCAGTTCGACTGGAAACCCACTGAGAGATCTGCTGTGTGACGCTCCAACGGGTATTAACTGCCGCGGTGGCTGGCTGCCAGATGAGCGAGGATTACGGAGCTGCGAGGCGACGGAGCGTAGACGTCTGTTTGCTCTGCCATTTAACAACACAATTTGTTGTTGGCAAAAACAAATATATTTTCGTTTAGGGTGACCGTTGGCAGGGTGACCTGCCAATCCCAACAAGAACTGCTCTCCGATGTCCGATTGGGACTATCGATACCGTTATCACAAGGAGACTGCAAGTCCTTTTTTCGTTTTGGTTTTATTGATTTTTGAAAAGTGTGGGACTTCAGGGAGCAGGGTGCTTCTAATACTCTGACTATTCCAATATTTTTTATAAACTAAATAAACATTTAAATTAATTCATAAGCTTGGAATAAACAAATTACTTTCATTCAAATTCCCATGCAGTTTTATCTTAATTTTAACAGTTTCGAAAACTCATCTAAGAACTTGGATATCATCTGGAGGCAGTTTCTTTTATTTTTATCCAAGTTGGACCAAGTAATTCATCAAATTAATTGTATTTATTTGAAATTGAAAAAAATTCGTTAAAAGCCAGTGTTGTTAAGCTGGAGAAACATCAATCGATATATCAATGGAACAATCGATTAAAAAAGCTTATTTCACAGCTCTCTTTGGTAATTTGAATTTTTTAAATGCCAAAATAAATGAAATGATGCTTTTATTAATCAATAACTATTTATTTATGCTGTGAATCAAGCTTTTAAGGAGAAAATAAAGATTTCTAGCTTAAAAAAGAAACCAATTTTTATTTTTTATTCAAATTTCATAGAATCAAAGTTTAGACCTTTGGAAAACATAATAAATCAACAATATACTTAAATATATAGTGCTATTATAGTAGTCCCCACATAATCACTCGAAAAAGCGGTCACACTGGCCGCCAAAATGTCGATGCCTTCGCAGTTTTTGAAGAATTTGAAACGTTTCCGCCTGGTAACCTTCGACGTAACGGACACGCTGCTCCGGCTGGAGGACCCGCTGCGGCAGTACCATCAGACGGCCACAGAATGTGGCCTCACCGGCCTGGATCGCGGCCAGCTGGAGGGATGCTTCCGCCAGAGCTTCTCTTCCATGAGCCGGGAGCATCCGAATTTCGGACGACTCTCGCCGGGATTGGGCTGGCAGAACTGGTGGCTGGAGCTGGTGGCCCGCACCTTCACCTGCGCCAGTCCAGGGGTGTCTCCCGAGCAGCTGGAGACGATTGGCCGACGACTGATCACCATTTTCCGGACCAGCAAGTGCTGGGGCCACATCGAGGGCGCCCAGGAGCTGGTGCAGTGCGTCCGACGGGCCGGCAAGCATGTGGGCGTCATTTCCAACTTCGATCCATCGCTGCCCGAGGTCCTGGCTGCCATGGGCTTTGCGGACAAGTTCGATTTCGTCCTGACGTCGTACGAGGCGGGCGTCATGAAGCCGGACACCGGCATCTTCAGCATCCCCCTGCAGAGACTCAACCTGCGGCCGGAGCAGGCCCTGCACATCGGCAACAAGATGGACATGGACTACACGGGGGCCAGGAACAGCGGCTGGAGCGGATTGCTGATAGCCGGCGATCGATCGGATCTCGCCAAGCACTCGTTCAGCAGCCTGTCCGCCCTGCTGGAGGCCCTGGAGACGAAGGAGATCGCTTGGTGACCTCCAGAGCAGGATCTCACCCCGAAACTTGACTTCGATGGCTGTAGCTCAGTTAGTTTTTGTTGAAATTATAAGAAATGTGATTTACCTTTGTATTATTTTGTTAGTTTTTGTTTTTCTTTTAAGGACAGAGAAAGAGAGAAGTTGTTAAAAATAAAGCCATTTATAAAAAAAGGGATCTGTTATAATAATAATTATGATATTTATTAAGGTTTACGGTATCATAGCATATCTTTAGTTCTTTAATATATCTTTAGTTAATTAGTTATAGTTAGTGGATAGAACTAGAGTTACGGCAGTCCTATTCATAAAGAGGATGTTCAAGGAGTCGGGGAGTTACGAGAACTTTAAAGCTAGTGCTCCGAACTAGAAATCAGTTCAACGAATCTTTTAAAACTAAAACTAAAACGGACAAAGGTCTCAAAAAAAAATAACATAGTCAAGATCTGCCTTAAGAACTAAACACGAAGGTCCTCGAAAGGACATACAATGTGTGAAACATCCACCCGAACATCCCTACCTATGGCGACTAGTTGGATTAATCTTAAGGGATAAGAAGACTTATCCAGTATTGCGCTTCCATATATACACACACTCGACACACACTGAAAAAAAAAATAAGGTAAAGACTAATCATATTGGGAGTAAAAGCTAGTTAGTTGGTAACCCGATTTGGTTTCGGAATGTGCCTGTCCAGCCGGAGATATATGCTTATTGCTGACTAGTTACGGCGACCCACTACGTCGCCTTGGTGGCCTTGGCCGGCATCTGGGCCTTGGCGGCCTTCAGCTGCTCCAGATTGAACTGCTTGCGGATCTCGGTGGACACCTGGCGGATCACCGCGTCCGTGTTGGCCTTCAGATCCCGCTCCAGCACATCGATGTCGATGTCCTTGCTCTCCAGCCGCATCTGCATGTCCGAGTAGAAGTCACAGAAGAGCACCGGTTCGTCTGACCCGTTGGGCGTCCTGGTGCTGCAGTACTGGCCCCGCCGATGCAGGTCATCGTTGCCCGACTGAGGATCCAATCCCAGCAAGCGGCGCGCCCCCAACGGCAGCTGCTGCTGGATGAGGCGCTCGTGCGACTGCGAGATGTGCTGCTTCAGCTTCTTGAACTCCTTCACCTCGTTCTTCATGTACTTCACGTAGCTGTACATCTTGGAGGTCTTCTTGGTGAGGTTCTCCAGGCAGGAGATGAAGTTTCGCACTTGCTGGGTGCGCGGCAAGGTGCTGGGATCGATCCGCTCCGCCTCGTCGAAGTGCTGCAGCGAGCGATTGAAGTCGTGCTTCATGGCCAGGGCCGAGGCCAGCACCACATGATTCTCGGCCACCTGGGGGGCGTGCTCCACCGCGGCGGTCAGTATGGTGTCCGCATCGGCCAGGCGGCCCATCCGGAACAGTATGGTGCCCAGGCTGAGCAGCGGAATGTCCTTGAAGATGGGCGGCGCCAGCAGGACGGCCAGTCGGGCGCAGGGCAGGGCCTCCTTGGCTTCGCCCTTCATCCGCCAGTAGTAGGAGCTCAGGGTGTGAAATTTCCAGGACGACGGGTGATGCCGCAAGCCATCCACGGCGAATCTTCGGGTCAGCTCCACCGTGGCCGTGCCCACGTTAGGGTCGTTCTCCTGATCCAAATAGGCTGTGGCCAGGATCTCCGGCCGGAAGCTCTCCAGGTGATCGTAGGTGGCCGGACCCACCGCCAGCTTGTGGTAGTCGCTGCATACCGGTTCCATGCCGCCGGAGCCGCCCTGCGGGTGGTGCAGCTCCCTCTGCTCCGGCAGGTTGATTCTTTTTAGCTGCTCGGGGGTGATCTTAAGGTAGGACATCCGCTTCTCCAGCATGTAGTAGTCCATGGCGCACTTGGCCTGCTCGGCCAGGTCCTCGCCGAAGCGCATGGAGAAGCGCAAGTGCTCGACGATCTGCTCCCGTTTGCGCAGCAGGTCCAGGTAGGAGCGCTCCACATACTCGCTGTACTTGATCTGCTCCATGAATGCCGCCAGATTCTGCGGCTCTCGCATGTGAAATGGGGAGTCCAGCTTGGGGACGATCTGCTCCTCGCGCAGCACCCAATGGTTGCAGGCCAGGAGCGCCTGGAGGCAGCCCAGCAGGACGACCAGGGGGCAGATGCGCATCTTGACAAGATTCGGCGGCTAGCGGGTTGATGGGAGCCTCTGAGAAATACAAACGATTTTCTGGCAATGGTCCCACTCTGGACCCCCAGCTGATCGCCCGGCGAAAGTGTGACCAGCGGATGTATCGATATTTTCTAAAGCTGGTGGCATATCGATAAATAAATTTAAAAATATGGAGCCTAATGTTAAAGGTTTTTAATTGGAGCTTTTTATCATTTATTGGAAGCAAGAGACTTCGTATTTTTACAAACAAAAGCTCCTTAAAGTTTATATATTCCAAATTCAGAACTACAAAAAACTAAGGAAACTCTCCGAAATTTTGAATAGACACTGTTTTCAGGACACACCTTATATCCTATTTAAAATTTAATGGTTTGAGGAGGAATTTGGAGTATATGGCCTCTCCTATTAGGTGTCCAAGCTCTTGGCCGGAGGCTTCTTCTCCGCCTCCCTTTTGGCGGCAGCTGCCTCCCTCTCCTGCCGGATAAGCGCCAGTCGGGCCAGATCCGCCTTCGCCTCGGTCGTCTTTCCCTGGGCATGCAGCTTCTCGTACCTCCGGCGGGCCTTCTGCTTCTCGACTTCCTCGCGTTCGCGGCGGGAAAGCTCCGGCTTGGGGTCGGCGCCTTTATTTCCCTGCATTTGGGTGATATTCTTCGACAAACGATTGGGATTCTCGATCTCAATTAGAGCTGCTACGCCCTTTTTTTGCGATCGGATTTCTGCCTCTGGGGACTCGGAGGAGAGTTCTTCATCATCCGATTCCGCGTCTTTATCCTTTTTTGGTTCGTTCAGAGATTTTTCCGTTTCGCTTCCTTCGGAATCCTCGGAACTCTGACGCAGCTCTTCGGGCGATGTGAAATGCCGGCTGCGTCCCTTGTGGTTGACGAACTTTCCACGGGGCATGATGAATTGGTTATCTCTAGATCCTTCAGATCCTGGTTAAATCAAAGTTTTTCGGGGAAACACCTCAAAAAATTGAAGCGCCAACAAACAAAGGCAAAGTTATCGATAGTTTGGCGTTAGCGCTCTCTGGCGGTGGTGGTTGCTTATGTTAATAGCTTAACAGTACCCATAACAGTGCGTAAGGGCGCGAATTTCAAATTGGAAATATAAATAGAATTTGTGAATTTCTAACAACTTGAATTTCTAGTCTGTGTTAGTAAAGGAAATTTTGACAAAAAACGATTCGAAAAAATTTTTGAAAAATGATTCTGAAATATACTTGGAAACTCGAAATCAAAATGCACTTTCCGCCATTTTGTTCGTGGCAGCCACAGTTGCAGTTGCAGCATCCCAGAGGCCCTCCCATTGGCTGGATTTTTTTGTGATTTCTTCCGTCTTGGAGAACCAGTTTTTTTTTTGGATTTTTGGATTTTCTTTGAAGAAATGTCTCGTTCAGAGGCGAAGAAAAGTAACTTGAAATTTGTTTGGCATATTTGTGTCAGCACATTCCTGAGTGGCGAAATACACAGAAATTAATAAAAGAAAATTAAAAATCCGAATATCATGCATCTCATTAACAGAAACTCTCACATATAACTTATTGATTTTTGTGCGGCAAAAAGAGGCAAGAAACAAAAATAACCAAAAATTTAATGCACGAATTAATTATAAATTCCGTTGGTGCCCGCTACGAAAGTGGCCAAAAAACCGAAAACCAAAAGCCAAAAGCCAAAAAAAAGCAGAAGAGTCAATTCATGGTAAATACTCGGTGTTATCTCCTCTTTATTATTTCGTTTGAATAAATCCAAGAAATGCAAATGAAACTTCTTTATTTATGGCCTCTATTTAACCCATCAGTGTGATGCTGTCTTGCTTTTTTCATTCAACATTATGCACTTGCCGCGGCTCCATTAGAAAGTGCCACGCCCCCTTATGGGGGGGGAGGGTGACCATGTAAATGAGAAGAAATTAGTGGACTGGCAACTGGAATGCGTAATGGAATTCTAATTGCGTGTACGCACTTTCCAGCTGCGTGCGTCAATTTTATACGATCCCCCAGATCGAGGTGGAGAAGATATATGTATATATATTTTGTATCTTTCTTTGAGGTTGCAGGTGAGCCAATCCGATCCTATGTTTTGCGTAGGTCGCTCTGGGTGTGGGTCTATGGGTCTATGGGTTTGGGGCTTGAGGTTGGGTTTTGGGAAGTGCCCACACAGTGGGTACTACTAGATAACCGCCTAAGATTTTTAAAAATATATTGAATTGAAATATAAATTATTTAAAATTGTTTTCTTATTTTCCAGAACTCTTTATGGTTTATAGAATTATTTTAAAATAGTCTTGTCTAGTATTAGTTACTATATAATACAATATGGTAATTAATTTTCTAAAACTATAGTTTTTTATCTTATAATATCAACATATTAATTTAAAATAAAACTTGAACTAGCAGTTCTATTATAACTATTAAAAAACCATTTTCGAAATAGTCTACCTAACATTTAAATACTTCTCTCAAGATTCCTAAGATTTATGACTTTTATGATTTATTCTTAAAAGTTCTTATTTTATTCTTCTTATTTCCTCACCTTTTATATAATATTTAATATATATCCTATTGAGACCACTTCTAATGGCACTCACTGTCGACAGTCTCATTCCAAGCCGATTTGGACAATGGTCTCCCAAGAAGTCTCTCCGCCCGATACGATCGCCCCCGGCTGGCGCGGAAAAGAGCTCTTGGCGGGTACACCCGACTGTGTACGCACTGTATCTGTACTATATAATATTGTATGCACTGCGGCAGATGTCTCGCCATCGAATTGGGTCGATGACAGATTGCGGCCCGAAGACCGAACCCAGAAGACTGAAGACTGAAGACCGAGGATTCTGATAAAAAAACAAAAAAAAAAATAAGAAATAAGAAATACTTAGCAATCGTTTGGTGAACTCGGCTGCTGATTTTCTTCAGGTAGGAATTGTCTATTTTTTGTTAACAATTTGTATTGTTGACACTTTGTTTTTGGCTTTTTGTGAGGTTGTAATCGCAATCAGCACTTGATATCGAAATATCAGTTAACAAGTTGGGGCGCTTGTCGAAATTCTTGTTCCAGCTACTGTGCCACTATTTTAGTTGCTACTGTTTCGATTTGATTCAATTTTTTAACTCTTTAATTTATTTTGTAAATATTTTATCAGAGAATTGTGGGTTTTTGGGGCAACCTGGATCACACCCAACTATTTGGCCAGAGGCTCCTCTTGGCCGTGGAAATTTATGATGCTTCATTGGCATGCGAAATGAGTGAACAATAAATGCCTCAACTGCCTTTTTTCTTACATTTTATTTAAAAATTAAGACAAAAAAACGAAACAAGAAAAAATCACACAGTTCAAGCTGTGATTCGAAATGTTTATTGGCCTTTTCTTTGGGGCTTTTTTTTTTAAATTCAATAAATTAATCGTAGAAACCCAGATCCCGCTAAGAAATCTGTTGCTTTTTCGCCAGATTTCTGTCAAAGGTTAATTTCGCTTTCTACACCCTACAGTTTATCAGAAGGGTATATAGATTTTGATGAGAACTTTAATCTTCTAAATAAATATTAATTTTTAACTTAAAAATTTGTCATCTTTGGATTTTTGTCTTAAAAATATATTAAATTTTTTTTGCTTCAATTTTAGGGTATTGAGTTCCTCGGTTCTTGGTTGAGTTTTATGAATATTATTCACTGTCGCTGAACTTTCACACCACGTGTGAGCTAACCTTTTGTGGCAAGTGGCAAGTGGCAAGGGGCAAGTGTGCAAATGCCAATCGCCTTTGTTCCTCCTTTGTCTGATGGTTTGTGGCTTTAAAGTAGAAAATATTTAAATCATTTGTTGTCTGGAAAATAAATCTCAGTTAAATTGTGTCTGCGATTAAATTTAGTCAAAAAAAGCGTATGGGTTCTATTTTTAATAAATATTCCACAAACTTATGCAAACTGGCAGCTCGTGTTTGACTTTCCACTGAAAAATGGGCTTTTTCTAGAGTTCCTTGTAGTTTTAAAATATTATTATTAATATTTAAGATTTGCAGACATAGTCACTGATATAAGATATAGAAGAGAGCTAGATAATATAGAGTTAGAATAAAGAGAACCAATTACAAAGAATACCCGGTTTTTGAAACTATTTTTGAGGTTATTTTTAGAAATTATTTAATTTTCATTATTTATTTTATTTATTATAATTATTTTTAGAAATTTATTTCATATATGTATTGAATTCTAACTTTGACTAAAAATATTTGGTTAAGAAATAATAATTTTAATTTTAGAAACAAAATAATTTAAAAATAATGGTGTACAACTTGTAACAAATTTGAAACTAATAACTCCCTACCATTTATTAATTTTTCTGCTATTAACTGCTATGTTTTTTCGCAGTGTAGGTCTAGTTATAAATTCATACCTTGATGACCCACTCGAGGCCCTTTTTGGCCAAAAACTTTCATCCCGAAAGCCGCGCCGAGCAGATTCTTCTCGATCGCCGCTCGATGACTTCGCTGGGGTTATTAATGACCCGACCAAGTCGATCCATTGACCCCGCCGACCGAAACCCACCTAGCGGGGCTGACTAAAAGCAAAAAAAAAAAACTAAAAAAAAAAATATATTGAAAACAAGTTCTGCGAAGAAAGCCGGGGTGCTGATGAATAATTCAGTGCCCCCCCGCGCTCGGGTTCATAGGAAACTGTTTTCGATCGGAATTCGCATTGGGATTTCTAGAGATTTACCATTTTTGGTAATTAAGTGTGGGTCAATAGGTCTTCGATGGTCCGAAAGCGAACTAATATAAGCCGCTGCCGCATCTTGGCCAGCTTTAGTTTAAAGCGAAATGCGGCGGAGCGGCGGTTGTGTTTGGGCCTTCCTTCTGGCCAGCCTCTGGCTGGTGGCCACCGTCTCCTCGGAGACCCTCATCGAGGTGGACGAGAACGGGGACGAGTACGAGCTGAAGCGGTTCTACATCCAAGGACGTCAGCTGCGCGGCGACGGCAGCCAGTCGCAGTGCGTCGTCACGCGCCGGAAGAGGAACTCCCGCGCCCTCACCACCTTCGCCAATGCGAGCCAGCGCAACGTCTCGGTCACCTCCCAGCCGCTCAAGGTGGAGGCCATGCCCGCCATGGAGCATCGCGAGGGCGACCAGGATGTCGAGGTGAAGCACCGTTATGTGGCCCTGACTGGCGTCCATTTTGAGCCGAATGTCCAGGACGTGGACGAAGATGATGATGATGATGATGAGGACTTTGAGGATGAGGAGGAGTCTGGGCCGGTGAACTCTGGCAAGGGAGAGTCGAGCTTCGTGCCGGCCGCCCTGGCCCTGCCCCTGGCTACCGCCCCGGGTGTCGCCTCCGGTGCACAGAGCTCCCAGAGCCACCTCGCCCAGGGAGTCAGTGTGGTGGCCAGCTCCGCCTCGCACGCCAACGTGGCCGGAGACGCCGGCATCGTGGTGGTGCAGTCGCACCAGCCCCCCAAGGTCAACCCCGACACCCATGCCGTCTTCGAGCTGAAGCCCGTCCAGGCGGACACGCCCGGCTATCCGTTCGTCCATCCCTGGGACTACCAGCCGGAGGACGAGGACGAGGACGACTACGACTACGACGAGGGGGACTACGACGACTACTACTACGGCAACGGCTACTACCGGGATCGTCCCGGCTACTATCCTTTGGGGGAGTACGACGAGCAAGTGATCGAGGAGATCAACCCGGTCACCACGATCGCGTCCTGGACCACCGGCGAGGACGACAGCGACATCCATCCCGTTATCAACCAGGCCAACAAGCGTCCCAACCAGGGCCAGAAGAACAAGAACAAGAACAAGAACAAGAATAAGAACAAGAACCAGAACCAGAAGAATCGCAACCAGGCGCAGAAGAAGCGCAAGCAGCAGCAGCAGGCGGCGGAGAATCAGCAGAAGCAGAAGAAGAAGCCCGCGAAGAACCAGCAGGACAAGAAGAAGGACCCCAAGGACCAGAAGGACCAAAAGGACCAAAAGGACAAGGAGGAGGAGCAACTGCAGGCCGTCAAGCCGGTAGACGTGATCCAGAAGCCCGAGTCTTCCAGCATGACCGAGTCTTCTGGCTCGGCTTCCAGCTCCTCCACTTCTGGCCAGTCTTCTGTGAGCAATTCTTCTGATAAGAAGAAGCCCAAGCAGAAGAAGAAGAAGAAGAAGCCATCCAGCAGCAGCAGCAGCAGCGGCAGTAGCAGCAGCAGCACCTCAGTGCGCAGAAAGAAGAAGAAGCCGAGCAGCAGCAGCAGCAGCAGCGGCAGCAGCAGCAGCCTCAGTAGCAGCAGCAACAAGCGTCGCCGTCCAAGCAGCAGCAGCAGCAGCAGCAACATTGGCGGCTATCGTCGCCGTCGTCCGCAGCAGCAACAGCAACAGCAGCAGCAGAGGTTGCAAGAACAGCGCCGTCGCCGTCAGCAGCAGCAGAAGCGTCGCCGCCAACAGCAGCAGCAGCAGAAGCGCCGCCGCCAGCAGCAGCAACGCCGCCGTCGATTGGGCAACAAGAACCGGCAATTCTACGGCGACGAGCCCATCATCAACTGCATCTACATCAACAAGGACCCGCCGACGACCACCACCACCACGCCGCGCCCCTTCTGGAACATCCTGGGCCGGCAGTCGCAGGACTCTGCGCCGGCTGCCCCCAAGGATAGCGGCGATGCCGTCGTCGCCACCGAGTCCGACTCCGGCGATGTGGATCCTGCGGCCCAGCAGGCCGTCCTCCAGGCCGTTCGTCGCAATTTCGGGGAGTTTGGCGGCCGTAAGCGCGTCAACCTGCGCTTCGTGTCCTAGAGTCCTTGAAGGACTCTCCAGCCCCTCTCCTCTGCTCTAATATTTTTTTTTTTTGCCTATTTATTTATTTATTGAAATACCAGCTAGAGTTTATATTTTTTTTTTTGGTTATTATTACATATTATTATTTGTTTAAAAAGTTCCCAAAAAGAAAGTTTTATTTTCGAGACACGTGTGTGTGTTTTGTTTGCTTTTCTGCTGGGCGGACTGTTTAGTTTTCAGTTTTCAGTTTTCAGTTCTTTGCATTTTGGATGCACTCGGGCTTTATTGATTTCTGGACAGGACAGGACAGAACAGGACAGGACAGGACAGGCCAGAAGAGAACGGAACAGGTGTGCAACCTGAATCTGTCGCCCTTCGGGGCACTGAGAGAAATGTTTTCCACAAACATATGTCCTTTGAAAATATATCTGAAATAAATTATACTTTGATTTTTTTATATTTTATTTTGGATAGTTTCCATTTTAAAACCTCAATCCTTAATCTCATACTCGCCCCTCCGATTTCTCTCAGTGCCAGTGTCCTGTGACGGCGCGAAATCACCCCCTAGAGGAGTGGGCGGCCAACGGGGGGATTAGGAGCGGAGTGCTCCGGATATATGCCTCGCTGCACAGGCCAGAGAATCGAGAATTGCCGGGAAATTGGGCGGCGAAGGGGTTGCCCCGTGGGCTTGTTTTATGTCTTCCGCCACTAGATGGCTCTCTCTCGAAGGATTCCGGGCCGCACCTACAAGACACACGAAGAAAAGGATATAAATTTCAAAGATTTTCAATCAAAATTCTTCCAAAAATATTGAAAAAGTAAATCTCTTAAAAGTTAACTTGTTAAAATATTTATAAATATTTTGATTTAATATTAGCTTCATTTAATTATTAATTTTTAAACTATACACTTAACTATTCTGACTAATTAATTTCCACTAAAAAATTCAAGAGAAATCTTGGCTCTTCAATGTATTTTTTTTCTTCGGTTGTGCCTGGATGACTCACAAGGATATATAGTGGTGCTTCTGTACATATATTATTCGATCGATATTTCCGTGTCCAGCAGCAGCAGCCCGGCAGCCCGGCAGCCAGGCGGCTGTATTACGTGCAACTGGCGGCCGTAGAAATGTATCTACAAGATACAAGCACACTCACACAGATACAGGAGATTACTCGCGATGGTCTGGCTTCCGCCCACTGGGAAACTTTCGGTTTGCTTGTCGGCTTGTTTGTTTTTGTTGGACAAATAAAAAGCGTGGGCGCCCAGGACACACACAAAGCCAAAACAAAATAAAAAAGGACAAAGAACAGCTATAGTTTTGGGGTGAACTTTTAAATGCACTTCCTATAGACTCTTCATTATTTTTAATTATATATTTTTTTATACTATTTAAGTTCATAATAAATATTTATTTAAAATTATAGCTCTCTTAAGTTTAAAATTAAGAGAGCAGTTAACTTTTAAGCCCTTTTGGCGGACAAACGGACACACGGACAGGGCGCATAGGGTGTAGAGAACAAAGGACAGAGGCGGGGGTCCTGTCGTGTCACTGCAGGGTAAGGTGGGTGTGGCCAGTGGGCTTCCTCGGGTGTCAGCTTCACCCCCTCGGAGTCAGACAGTTGAAGTTCCAAAGGACCAGGACGAATCAACTTTTAGCCAGTCATTATGCGGACTTGCCAGGGGAGTCCTGGCGAAGTCTGCTCCGAAAATGGGCTTCTATCTACCACTTTTCCAGCTAAAAATTAACTTTATTTAACTTTCTCTAACAACTTTATTTAAGCTTTAGAATCCTCAATTAATCTGCAAGCTCGTCTATATATTTTTCATTTATTTGTGTTGATTTCTTCCCACGTCTCTTGGCTTTCTTCTCTGGGTGGTAGTTGGTGTTGGGTTTCTATTGATATTCTGCCACGCTTGCCACTTTTTATATATTTTTTTCATGGCTTGTGTATATTTTTTATTTGCCTAATAAATATTTGCTTAATGTAAATAATATTTAGGAGGCCTGGCGATGAGAAACTAGAAAGGCTCTCAATTCTCAAGGAAGGAACTGAAAATAGAAGGGCAGATGCGAAGGGTTTTCAACTGATTTATGTAAAGGTTAAAATTAAGGCTAGTATCTTACTTTTTAGGACACAGATGTAGGAGATACAGTGAGAGAAATAAGTTATATGTTTTATTGAAGTTTTAATTTAAATTTTAATTATATATTTTTTCCAATATTGAATTACTTTAGGGAACTGCAGATGTGGTTTGCAGTTGTATTTATTTTATATTTTGTTTTTTTTTCCCGATATCCCTTATTTTTGTTAACTAACTAACTGCTTACCCCCACCACTTTTTAAGGTGTGATCCGACCCGACAACAGATTGCCGAGACAGATGTTTTGGCCTCATCCCGACCTGGCCCGGTCGCATCCCTCCGCGACCTAGTTACGCAATGATTTGTCCGATTGTGGGCGTTTTCGAGGCCATAAAACACTCAAAAAAAAAAAACTCATAACAGGGAGAATAAATAACCACGAGGGTGGGGGCTAAGGTGCGCCTACTTAGCCATAATTGATCGCCTAATTGGCACCGCTTCTTGCCACGCGGCCCCAGAGGTGATGACGAACTGGAGCCAGACAGGACGCAGCCAGGACCCGGGCCACTCCAGAGTCCAGTTTTCAGCTGTCCTGACTGGTTTGGGGATGACTGCCGACTTGATATAGGTTATGGGATGCTGTTGCCGAGGAACCGATCATCAAGTTAATTACAAAGTCGATTCTCAGCTGGCCGAGGATTCGAAAGGGAAAAGTGAATACACTGAGCAGTTACAGTTTATTTTTTATTTATTATTTTCTATAGTTTTCTATTGAAAATTTTTAATCAAACACTTTGAAGGAATATTTTCATAGATTTTATTATTTTTTTTTCAAGTCTGAACCTTATGGCGTTTTATGTTTTTTGTTCAGTGTACCGTCTGGTTGGCACAAGCCACAAAACCGCAGAAATGCAGCTTGCATCTTCGGCTTGCTGGAACAGGTACTTCCCCATCCTTGTTGTTCTGCCCATGATCCTTTTGAAGATCAGCCTCGGACAATGACGTCGCTGTTTCTTCGTGTGGTCCGTGTTGATGTCTGTGCAGTTGGGTCCTGCCATCGGAGGGGCACATCTCGTCCTGCAGGACTCTTCCAAAATGCATGCGCCCCTCCGATCGTCTTCCTTCTCTTGTGGGTGTCTTGTGTAAGGGGTGTCCTGGTACCTGCTCCGGCCGGAGGGGCACTTTTCAGAGCCATAGGTGCAGTCAGTACGTGCCCCTCCGTGCCCAGTCTTGGAATAGTTTATCCTTTGAGATCCTCCCATCGGAGGAGCACGCGGGGATCTCTAGATGCATCCAGAAATACGTTCAAAATGGCTGTGCTTGCTCCTCCGATGGGAGTGTTCTCTCCACCTTCCCTCAGCCGCGGATTAGTTCATCCCGATGGATCCTCCGGTCGGAGGGGCACTTTTACATTCAATAGATGCAGTCGGGATGTGCCCCTCCTACGGACCCATCCTTCGTGTTGTTTTGGGGCGTATTACATTCAAATAGGCGCAGTCGGACGCCCCCTCGGACTTCGCCACCTTCCTGGACAATTGTGGCCCAGCAGGTCCTTAGATGGAACACCATCCAAGTCTCCCTCCTTCTGGTGTTGTGGGTGGTATACTGCTTCATGCGGATCCTTCGCTTGGAGGGGCACGTAGGTGCAGTGACCACATGCCCCTCCGACGATGCCCATTCCTTGGCAGCAGCTGTCCTGCAAAGGACAATGCCGCATCTACCACCGGAGGAGGGGCACGGTTTCAGATCAATTGGAGTGCAGTCGGCACGTGCCCCTCCGATGGTTTATTTACGAGTCTGAAGGATGCAGCGCGCGTGCCAGGAGGGCTCTTCCCTTCCTCCATCCTCCTCCTCCTGATCCGTCAGTCCTCCATCCTCGATCCTTTTGATGCCGCGATGCACCTGTTAGGGCCATTAGTGGAGAGACGTTGAAGAAGTCAAGGAACTGGGGAACAGGTTCAATGATCGCTTACCTGCAGCATCGTTCCTCGTCACCAAGGTCGGTAGGTAGGTAGGGCGGCCATTGGTGTTGTTGTTGTTGTTCATATTGTACCCGGGCCTGTCTAACAACAACACTTTTGGCCGCCCTACCTAACATAGATTTTTTCTCACTACAATTATTTTTAGACAATTTTAATTTGAAAGAAAATATTTTAAGATGAGACGACTTGCCCGGTTGAGACCCGAACGAATACTGACTGGAATTCATGAAATTTTCATTTAGGTTCCAAGGGAGAGCCAACAAAGGCCTACTTGTGAGGAGCCAAAAAAAGTCAAGGACTACTTGCGAAGAGCTTTTCAAAGATATATATCCATTTTATAACTATTGGATCCACTCAGGATCCACTTTGACTTCGCAGAGCTTCTTCTCTTATTCTCTGAAGAACCTCAAATGTCGCACTGTCTTCCCCCATCCCCATTATCCTTTCTGATCCTGATCCTAGAGAGACGACAACTGTCCGAGGGCGGCAGACATGTGCTTGACTTCTTAATCTAATTTAACAGAAATACCTGGCAGGGGCCTGGCGGAAAGGTGAAAAAAAAATAACAAAAATAAAGAAAAATACCTAAAATAAAATTAAATGTAAAGAAGTGGCAGGAGGGGCACAAGGGGCAGTGGCAAGCAGTCAACCAACCCCCTTGTAAGAATAATACAAGAGGGCCAGGTCGAAATGAAGAAAATAAGGAAAACCTGCAGGACTGCATAAAAGCAATTAAAGAAAAGATGGTTCACGAATAGGGGCTAGAGGGGATAGCGGACCGAAAAGGTGGCCGGGGGGGAGGAGGCCATGGGGGGGGGGAAGACAGTCAACCGCAGCGCCGGAAGTGAACACAAAGAGATAGAGATGGCTAGATACGAGGCGGCTAAAAAACAAAAACGAAAAAAAAACGAAACGAAACGAAACAACAAAGATACAAAGATACAAAGATACACAGATGAGTCGGGAATCGAGAATCGAGAATCGAGGGAAGGGCGCCCTCAGAGATCAAGACCAAAGTCGGGGGCATCTTCTCCAGACCCTGCCCTGCCCAGCCCCTGTGGCACGTTGCAGTTGCAGTTGCATTTCGCGCTTGAGAGGGCACGTGCCCCTGTGCAGTCCGAGCCCACATGACATTTTTTTTCCTTCTCGTATTTTCTTATTTTTTCCCCCTTTTCCCCCTTTTTTCTTTTGTTCATTTTTTTCCTTTCGGACCTGAACCCATTTCCTACCGACCCCTTTCTTTGTTTATTTTCCACTCTATCCGCTGCAATTGGCCCGGTTCTGGGTCTTCTGGTCCTCGTCTTGGCTCGGAAGATGCCACAGGCTTCGATAAGGACTTTAGATGCTGGGAGAGAGGGGGACTTTATAAGGAGAGTTTACTCCAAATAGGAGTAGGCTTGGAAGACATTTTAATTCCTATTTCGATATATCGATAAACAAGCTATAGATCTTATTTTCGAGCCTTGCAAAGTATCATCACTAAGAAGAAAACACACTGGAAAGTTTCAAAAAGCTTATAGAAATTTATTAACCAATTTCCAATTTTAAATAAAATATTATTAACAAATATTTGTCATTATGACATTATAGGGAATGTCCACTCGCCTCTCACATTTGTCACATTAATTATATCCTTGATATATTCCCGGCAATTTGCAGTTTGAAGGATTTATCTTGACATTTTCCCCCAATTGTGGGCAAGAATTACAGCGCCATCATCGTTTATGGTCGAGGGAATTATGGGAAGGACAATTCCCCCCGAAAACGAGCCGGCAAGGCATTAAGGCAAGAAGTTCCACAAATGCACTATCTAGATGGTGACGAACGTCGAATGATGTGTTATGGCAGCTGGTCCTTGGCCGTTTTCTTCCTGTTCTGAGGCCGAGGGTCCTGTAATTTTCTTGGCTTCTTCACGGCCCGTGGTCTCCTCCTCATAGTCCTGTCGCTGCCCTGCTCCCTTTTCTCAGTTTTATTTCATTTTTTTTTCTGCCATTTTCGTATTTTTGTGGGCAACGCATGAGCGCCCCAGTTGATGTCCTCCGCGGCACTCGGCACTCGTCCTCGTAATCTGGTCCGTGGCCCGTGGCCAAGGCGAGGACACAAGGAGCGTCATCTGGAGGAGTTGCGATCCTTGACTTTGTGGTGCACTCGAAAAAACCAAAAATGTTGGGAAACAAAAACGATTGTAACTTTTTCAGAGAAAAATAATATTCTTTGTCTAAATTTTAAATTAAAAATAATAATTAAAATGAGTACAAATAAAAAGACTTTTAAAAGAAGAAAATTGTTTTAATTTATTGAAATATGAAAATAAAAAATACAAAAGATAGTCGATTAATATTTCTCCAGGTGTGCCAGCCGTTACACGACATGCGACACACGACAGCTCCGTCTCGAAATCCCTCCATCCATGGGAGTAATGGGTCTTATCGAGGGACCTATTCCTCCACCTGGGGCGCTGCGCAACTGCCTCGGGCGGCTGTCTTCGGTTCGGTGAGCAAATGGCGGGAAATTGGCGGCGATTCCAAGGCGAGAGCCGAAAGCCGAAAACCGAAAACCCAATCCTAATCAAGTCCAGCCCATATGGCCCTGGTACTTCTTATCAAATGGAGCTCCCATTCATTTGGATACCTTGGGAACTGTTTCGGCTTGTTGGGTTTACTTTTCCATATTCCCTCCATGTGCTGTGGTCTATGCGGGTAGGCTGGAAAGCTCCGGCGATAAGAAAAGTCTGGGCGTGGGAAAAACTGGGCCCACCATCTATGGCAGGCAAAGTTATTTAACTTTGAATGTTGAAACAAAATAATTTTTAAATAAAAATAAAATAAAAAAAAAATTAAAAAAGAAAATCAGGCGGCAGTCGGGATGAGGAAGTAGATTACGAGGAGATAGAGTGAATGGCAAATTGTTTAGAGTAAAAATAGAAAGTAAATAAAAGATAAATGAGAAAATCAGGTGGCAGTGAAGATGAGGAAGTTGATTACGACAACCCTTGCAAGGATTTAAAAATATTAATAAAAAAAAATGGTAATATTAATATAAGAAAATCAGCAGTTGGGACGAGGAAGTAGATTACGAGGAGAGAGTCCATGGGTTCGGACATTTTTTAAAAATGGAAATAAAAAATAAAAACTAAATAAGAAAATCAGATGGCAGCGAGGACGAGGAAGTCGATTACGAGGAGATAGAACGAAGGGCAAATTATGAAGAATAAACAATAATTTATTTAAGTTTGACAATAAAAGTACAACAAATAATTAAAGTTAATAATTATGTATATTTTGTGCGAGTTTTATGACTAAAAAATTCGAAAAATAAAAATAAGTCATGAGATGCATTTCCTTGGCGGAAGGAAATTGCATTAAAAAATGAAAGGAGAAAATAAGAGACGTTTGGATGAAATGGCATTTGCCTGGCCAAGAAGGAGGTGCCGGAGCAAGAAGCGTGCCAAATGAGGAGCCAACACTTCCTCTGGTGAAATAAATAAAAAAAAAAATAAAAAATGTCAGGACCCAGGGGATTAGTTGAAGAGCATCTGGTGTGTGCTTGCCGGCACACCCTCAACCACCAGCACCAGCACCACCACCACCACCACCACCAGAGTCACCAAAAAACACTCTGAAGTGCATCACTCGTTGCGTTAAAAGTCACGATTAAG
The DNA here is from genome assembly GCA_035045925.1 of Drosophila atripex. Lineage (NCBI taxonomy): Eukaryota > Metazoa > Arthropoda > Insecta > Diptera > Drosophilidae > Drosophila > Drosophila atripex. The sequence goes on from JAWNOP010000076.1 coordinate 838,757, forward strand.
CAGTACCTCATTTCAAATATTTCAGTTTTGTGGGGTGGCCCGGGGCTGGGCTTTTCAACAAAAGAGAAATTAAATAAATAATCAGCATGAAAATAAGTAATTAGAAGGACAAAGTTCACTTCCCGGGTCAATGGGAAGTGAAGAAAAAAAAAAACAAAAACAGAAACAGAAAATAATTGAAATAAAAATAATTCCAATAATAAATATTAAAATAATCAAGGAGAGGACTTGAGGGAGTCCGGCCAGTCCAGTGCCCAGAGGCGACTGACGACGATGCCAGGCCTTCTGGCCCATTTATAGCCCCAGATTGAAGTCCAGGGCCTACTGTGGCATTTTCGCAAAATACCACCAGCACTAAATCGAAATTAGGCTGATGCCTAATAGGGCCTACTAACTATCAATAAATAAATACCGACTATTTATCGAAAAGTGTTGCCACCGATTTTTGGCAATAGCTGTCCACCCTGGGAGGGTAATCCCATTAATAGTGTCCTATGGTCCTAACCCCAACCGGAGATAATGCGGTGCGAGATCAAACTCTCATTAACCCAGATGCGAGCGCAAGGACCTTCCGAGGTCCTGCAACTATAAATTATAATTTTAACGGCCGTGGCGGAAATTACGCAGTCACATAACAAATTCCCAATCAAGGATCCGGATCAGGATGTGGGCTGTAGGATCCTGGAATCAAATTGTAAAGCGCATGTCCATTCCGAAACGGGATGGTCAGCATGAAATATGAGTTCAAGATGGAAGGGGACAGGGACAGGGACAGGGGCAGGGGGTAAGGGCCAGGGGCAGGGGGCTTTGGTCAAGCGTAAAAATGCCGAAAGGATCTAGGAGTCGTGAATGTCTTGGCATTGGCAATTTCACACTGAGACCGAAAATCAAGATGAAGAACCAACCCAACTAATATTCAAATGAGGTCGGACCTTCGGGGCCCGAGGGTTCCTAAATTAAGGCAACTGCTGACCAAATGCAACTGGCCACTGCAAGGGGCAAGGACATAGGGTACATGGTACAGGGGACAGAGGACAGAGGACAAGGGCCAAGGGGCAGGGGATGTGGCAAGGAAAGGGTCAGAGCCTCTAAGTGAGTAACGAGCTCGAAACTCATTACAATGAGAGCAAACGGCAGAGGGCAAGCCAATTTTTAATATCCTTGTATGTCCTTTTGAGGAAACTGGAAACTGGACAGTCCAAGATCCAGATCCCGATCGAGGGGATGCATATTAAGTAGCAGTGCACTTCCTTAGCGACCTTAGCAACCCCCTGTCCAAGGATCAACTGGACAATGGTCAGCGTTTCTGCTCTCATTTGCATTTCTCGCGATATTTTTCCCGGCACTCCGTGCACTGGGATGAGAACTTTCCACGGGCCGGGGACCTGGTGACCAGGACCTGGTCACTCGATTCGGCCATTGTTTTGGGCTTTTGTTCGGCCCTCTCTGTCGCGGCCGCCTATCTCCGTCTCTATCGACGGGGCCGGTCAGTCCATTGTTTTCTTATGTCATGTCCGACAAGAGGACGAGGACCTGGTGTGTCCTGGAAAAGCTTTCAAAGGGCAAACTAGTTCCCGTTCACATTCGTTTCTTCGAAATATAAATTTCTTTATTTTTTTTTGTATTTCTGTATTTTGCTATTTTGCGGCAATCAGCTCAGCTGTCCCGCCACCGTATCCTTCCCCAGTCCCGAACCGCGTCCTGGGCCAAGTCACTAATTATATGCCTTGATTTGGGCGGGAACGAAAATTTCAAGGAGGCCTCCATGGGTCGGACACTTCTCGTGGCGGGCTTCTAATATTTCAATTAGTATATTGAAAGTGAAGGATAAATTAAGTGAAGGACCTGAAGGCCATGGTCCACTGATCCGTGGAGGAAATTGTCTTATATATTCTAAATTTGAAAATAATCGAAACAATCAATACTAAAGTACAACTCTTCTCTATTATTCTAACACTTATAATAATAAAAAACTTAAAAAAATCTTAATAATAAAAAAAAATGGGAGAAAATCAGATCATAACGAAGGGGAAGAAGCGCTTGTCGAAGGCCCTTCAAGGACCATATCATAAATGGAGTATATACAGAAGGATACAAGTTCTTGGGCAATTTAAAAAAAATGGAAAATATTTAGATTTAGGAGAGAAGGTCTCCCTTCTTATCTGGCTTCTTTCATGAATTTTAAAATATTTAAATGAGAAAACCGGACGATATATAGAATTAATCATAGATAGCTCCAAAGTAAAGGCAAAAATTTAAAATATTCATACAAGGAAATCAGGACCCATAGAAGAGAGAGTCAATCTTGGATAGCTCCAAAAAAAAAAATTGAATATATATATAAAATTTAATTTATTTTATTGAGAAATCAAGACGATATAGAATTAATCGTAGACAGCTCCAAAAAAAAAGGCAAAAAATATAAAAAAGTGCCCGTTTAGCGAAGACGAACGTGTATAATTAATTAAAAATAAGTAAATAAGACACACACCACATAAACTCCAAGGATAACAAGGAGGAACAGTAAAAATCTATTCTTAAAAAAAATTGTAAAAATAAAATAAAAAAATAAGAAAAGAAGAAACAAGGCGGGGCGAGGTGTGCCAGTCGATCGCCAAACGACGACTGACTGAAAGAATTTGATTTTCCTGCCAAGTTGGGGACATGAGGTGGGTTTCCTAGAAAATACGAAAAAGCCTTCTTCTTCTAAATCCTAAAAAAATCAGGTACTAGCTCCACACTAATCTATGTTTAATTTTAAATTAGAGAAAGTGGCCACCTGTTCCCAGACAGATCTGGCAGCTCCTATCTACTCAAGTCCTTGTGGACTTGGATGTTTTTTAAAATTGTTAAGCTAAGATCCAAAAAAAAAACAAAAGTCCAGTATCAAGCACCTATATCAAGTATATCCTTTTAATGTTTGGGTATATCCGTTAATACTGTTTCGAAGTCCTTTTCTGGCCATTTGGAACCCTCTATTTGGCAAACTTTTAATTACAAGTTGTTTCTTTTTCAGTTTCGGTTTCGGTTTCGGTTTTTAGACCAGCTGAAAGGTGTGTTGGCAGGACGAGAGCCGCAGGACGAAGGCAGCGGGGCGCAGGACTCGAGTCTCAGGCCACGAAAGGGAAAACGCGATCGAAATGAGGTCACTGACTGGCATTGCAGGCGCGCCTTAAAACGAGATCGAGATCAAGATGGAAGTGAAATAAAAAAAAGAAACGGAAAAGGACAAGCTGGCAGGACCCTCGGGCATTGTGCCAAGGCGTAACGGTTTTCGCTGCTTTTGTTTTCGTTAGTGTTTTTTTTTAGCAGTCCTTTGGTCCCTAATTGAAAGTCCAGGACGTGTCCGAAGAATGGACAGAGAAATTAAAGCAGGACAAGTTCTGGTCAAGGATTAGCAGGATCTGCAAGGAACAAAGAAGTGTACAGAAGGAGAACACTCCAAGGAATAAGTTTGTGCTACTATGTCGTTCGTATTCCATGTCCATTGGCTCTCCAAAATCAGGACACCCATTGGTCCTTTTTGTTGCAAATCGACCCTCGGACCAGCTTCCGTAATGGCGTGCAGAAACTGACATTTTCCAACCCAAAAATGCCCTCCGTCTTGAACCCCAGCCCCTGGCAAGGACCTGGCAAGGATCTGGCCTTGCCAACCCTCCTTTCGGTTGAAAGTTCAAAGTGCCATTACGGGCATTTTTAATTGAAAATGACATCGGTCATTGGGTTGAAAGAGCATCAAATTCAATTAGTTTTTTGGCTCGAAAGTTCAAGAATTTTCACTGGTCATCATCGGGAGGGTGAAGATAAGTCGCTTCTCAAACAGGATCCTTTGGTCATCTCATCTTGATCCTTGCTCCTTAGATCCTCGGATTAATTCACCCCAAGGAGGTTAGGTCGCTAAACTGGTTTCCGCATCCCCCTCGGCGCTGGTCCTGTCCTGTTCGTCCTGTTGATTTATGGGCTCACCACCCCGTGAACCCTTTTATTCCTCTTATTCCTTAGGCTTTTTGTGAACGAAAGGTGACAGATCCCCGGGGCGCAAGTAGAGCAGAGCAGCAGCATCCCCGCCGATGATGATCCTGTAACCTTAAGATCTTGATGATCTTGACCCGGCCACTCGGTTGCGTGTTAAAATCCCTTCTTCCCAATAATAGATATTGTCCAGAATGCCGATCAGCTGCCTCACCAATTAGTCAAATGGAGAAATGGATTTTATTTCCGAAATCTTTCCCAGGATGGGAAATAGCAGCTGATCGACTGAAGAGTTTCAATCAATAACTTGATAACTTTCTAGATTCTTAAATGTATTTCCCGTTTGAGAAATAAATCTTAAAAATAATCTCCACCTTTGTTGAGTGATTTTTTTTTGGGAAAGCAAGTCACTTGGACGATCTGGACTGAGGCGAGGCATTTCAACATAATTTGTCCGACGGACAAGTTGGGAGGTGAAACAAGTTTCGGTTTTCCACAATTTCAGCATCATTTGGCGGCCCGTTCTCAGCACCTTATGACCCTTAGTCGAGTGTCGTTTTAACTGCGTCCCAGACCAAAAACCCATCCGAACAAAAGCAAAAAACAAACACAAACGAAACCAACTAAGATGTTGGCCCAACTCGTAATATGTTATTTTTTATTGCCATAAAAGATATGGTGCTGGCACTTAGATGAAAGCTGACCGAACTGACCGCCAACTGGATAAAAATGGTCAAGCAGTTTCCGTTAGCACTCTTTCTCCTTCCCCTCAACTCGTCTGCACAGAATATATATGTTGGTGGCCATATATGTACCATAGTACCACTATATGCACCACAAAAAAGTGACAGACCCCCTTAATTGCTCGTATCTGTCACAATTTCAACTTTGAGATCTTCTCTCTGTTTTCTTGTCTTTATATGTTTTATTGTTATTTTATTTTTTTTTTCTTTTTGATGGGCTCTACTAACATGGGAATCTACAAGATTGGGAGTTGCGATTCCAGAAGATACGGGCTTCAGATACTGCTGTCTTCAGGTGCTGCAAGAAATCGAAGAGAGAAAGAGCGCTTTCGGGGGAAGAATTTTAAGTTTTTATCTTTAATTTGATCCTGAAAAATATCAAAAAATATAATTCAATTATTTTTAGAAGCTATATAATTTTTAAGATATTTTTTTTTAAATTTTAAATTGTATTTTAGGAAGTGTAACATTTAATATCATGAATCTGTACCGGCTTGGTAATCATAGGTATAGGACTAAAAAAAAAAGTTATATAATACTAAATAATATTAATTATAATTATATAATTTTTTAGCCTATAATTCCAGCTTCCTGGGATATATTTATGATTATTTTTTGTTTCAGTTTCAGTTTCGGTTTCAGAGTAGAGGAAAGTCCGACTAAAACCCGGCAGTGATTTTGATCGCATTTCCAGGCAATTGATATGCGCTTACTTCCTCCTAAACGGATGCATTTTATCCATCAGATACACTCTCGCACACACACACACACCCAATGCAGTTGCTGTTAATTACAAGATGCCGCATTGCATTAACAGAAATCAAACATGCAACGCAGCCAAGCAGGCAGATGGACGGACGGATGGATGGATGGATGGATGTGGATGTGGAGGAGCCAAATAGTTGCAACATTTTCAATTATGAAATGCTTCTTTTTTGTTTCGAACACAACTTTTCATTGGTTTGTGAGCAGAGGCAGTGCCCTCCTCCCCCCACCCCCCGGCACTCTCAACCGATTATATAAAGCTCGCCTCTTGGCGTAAATCATAAAAAAGCGGCGAATGTATCTTGCAGATACGAAAATTGCATCGCAGCTCAGCGCGTGCCGCCAGTTAAAAATGAAAACGAACAGAAACAACAAAAAAATGGATATGAGGAAAGCCGATTTGGGGTATAGACGACCCTTGAATGCTCTTCTTTTAATAATATTTATATTTAAAATGATATTTTTATGTTTCATAACTTAAGACAAGATAACCACATAAATACATTTTTTTTAAATCAAATTTAGGTCTATTGTTCAGAAATTAGCGGACAAACGGACAGACGGACAAGGGGACTATCAAGAAAAGGGACTACCACGAACAAGGACTATACATAATATATACTCTTTTTAAGGAAAAACCTACAAAACCCTGCCTCAAAAAGCGTATTTAAGAAAACCCAAGTTAGCTCACTGATGATTTTTTTGTAAATTTTTTAATCGAAGGTGTTTCTTTTTTGTTTGGGTCTGGTGGGCGGTGGCAGGGCGGTAGGCGGTGGGAGGTGGGTGGTGGGAGGTGGTGTCTGCTGGGCCGGTTGTTGTTTTTGTTAATTACACGGCAGCCGCATCAGTGGCAGAAACAGAAAAGCACCACGGCAGCATTCGGCTTTTGTTTCTGGTTGCGCATGCGCCACAAATTTGTTGCATTTACGCGAGATATTTATTATGATTTCGTTTTCTTTTTTGTTTCTCTTCTTCTGTTTTTTTTTCGCCTTGCACTGTTTGTTTTATGAAGGCGGCAAATGGAAATTGAAGAGGAAGATTGCATGATGCAGCTCCAAATAGTTTTGCGGTGCAGTGTGTTCAGTTGCCTCATAGCCAAAAAGTTAAGCAGCAAAATTAACATTGGCGACTTTAGGCTAACCATTCGGCAGACACAGTTTCTTGGAGATTTTAATTTGGAAATAATTCGAGAACTGCTGGACTCTCAGACTTTGAAGCTGGGGAATCGATTCACAAATCGCTTAAGGTACTCTGCTCGAGAATCGGATCAAAATTGGCTGAGATATAGCTATGGCATTGGGCCAAGTATGAAAATCCAGGATTTGACAGGGGTATCCCCATAAAATTTGGAAAAAAAATGGAAAAATATTTTGTGTCCAGATTTTGATGCAGATTTGTGGGGAATCGATCCACAGTTCGAAGAAGGTACTCCGCTTGAGAATCGGATCAAAATTGGCTGAGATATAGCTATGGGTCTGGGCCAAGTATGGAAATCCAGGATTTGACAGGGGTATCCCCACAAAATTTTGAAAAAAATTGAAAAAATATTTTGTGTCCAGATTTTGATGCAGATTTGTGGGAAATCGATCCACTTTTCGAAAATGGTACTCCGCTTGAGAATCAGAATAGAATTGGCTGAGATATAGCTATGGGTCTGGGCCAAGTATGAAAATCCAGGATTTGACAGAGGTATCCCCAGAAAATTTTGAAAAAAATTTAAAAAATATTTTGCGTCAAGATTTTGATGCAGATTTGTGGGAAATCGATCCACTTTTCGAAAATGGTACTCCGCTTGAGAATCGGATCGAAATTGGGTGAGATATAGCTATGGCTCTGGACCACATGCAACATTAATTGGGAATGGCAACTTTTTGAATTAAAATGGTACGAAGCTTAAAACAAATGATAAGCAAAGAGTCTCTATCTTTTTGAATAAAAATTGTCTGTGTAATTTCGAACTAATTACCTTCCTCACTATTTCGATAGTGAGTCACAAAGGCCTTAGCTTCCCATGAAGCCGCAATTAGTCACCGTCTCCGAAGCATCGAAGTCATTTTGGAGATCACTTGACAAGGCCAACAGAAAATAAATAAAAAGCTGCAAACACATCTAATTTTTTTGTGTCTGGGTTGTTGTTGTTGTTGCTAGTGTGGTTTTTGTTTTGTACTTTTTTGAAAAAAAGAATAAAAAAATTAAATAAATAAATGTTCCCAAAGGTATTCTCTTACCAGGTAAGATCTGCTATCGCATGTCTGGAATCACTTTCGATGGTGCTATCTGGATGTCTTGATTTCTGGACTTTTTAAAAAGCCATCCGCACGCGCACCGCCTCACGTGTACGGAACACTTGCACGGATGGATGAGCTGATGGCCAGATGATGATGGTTGGCACTCCGGTTTCCGTTCGAGGGACCGGCCACATCACAGACCCGCACCAGACAGTCGCCCAGTGACATCGGAGCATGGCCATGGAGTTGTGGACTCGGGGGTCTTACGTCAGGAGGCTGGCCTGGCGTTTCATCATAAAAGTTGCACGGGACTCGGGACTCGGGACTCATTAAAGCCCAATCAGCTTAATTGTTTTTACAGGGTATAGGGTAGATAGGGGGGTTTTAAAATTTTTTTTTTAAACGAAATATGATGAAGTATAAGAACAGCACTACTTTCATTATTGATAATAAATATATAAAAATTAATAATTCGTTTAATTATTAAATTTCATAATAATATTTTTTGTTATAATAATATTTTTGATCCATAAGCACTACAGGGTACTATCATGATCCACCTTTTAAGCCTCAAACAACATTTATGCTGATCTCTGTGTAATTTCATATATTTATTTTTCACTTTGCTGGGCGAAAAGAAAGCTGGCAGGAAAGAAATTAAAGATTCTCCAGCAAACATCTGCGGATCACGTGGCTCTATCGGTTACCGTTAAGTGTAAACATCCAAGAAGTAGTAGTATCTCTTACTTCTCCGATACTCCGATCGATAGCCGATTGACCGTTTGGTTGGACATCCATGGATTTCCTGCTTCTCGCATTAAAAGTCTCTGGGCGTTCCGAGTGGAGTACTGGATACGCCACTACTGAGTACTCCCCTGCCGCTTCTCTCTTGCCCTCCAGGCTATCTTCTCTGGCTTCAGATCGGATCGAGTGGGGCTATCTTTTTCTTTCCCCTCCACCCCCACCGTTTTTTTTTTTTTTTCGACGGTCACGTCCCCTACATAAATATCCATAAAAAGTAATGCTCACATCCGTCCGGATGAAATGCGTTCGTGTTTGGCGCGAGAGCAAGAGCAGAAAAGGGAGGGAGAGAAGGGGGGTACTGATAGATTGATACTACACTTGGAGAAAAATTATACAAATAGTTTAATGGGAAGTGGGGGCTTTGAGGTAGAAACTATAACTATTATGCTACTCTGTTGTGTATTCATAAAAGCCAAAAAATCCAAAAACACCAATGGTCTGGAACTACATACATATAACTATAACTATAACTATATTTATTTTCTCTCAGTGCCCACAAAGTAGTTGAAAATCTTGCAATACTTTCATTTATTCTCAAGCCTTCTCAGCGCCCCGTTCTCGGTTCTCAGCCAGAGCCGGGAGAGTCCATCATAAATCATAAGCGATAAGATAAGGTCCATAAAAATAAGTCAAAGCCTTCACACGATCAGAGCTGAAATCAAACAGAGCTGAAAGATATAGACCCCGGGCACACCTGAGATCTCCACAGACCCAGACACCGAGACAGAACCAACATCCCGAAAACATCCAGCCGAACGAAGTGCATCCCAGGAGAGACCCAAGTTCGATCAACAAGGTTTATCATCTGACCAGAAATCGGGGCAAACAACCGGGTATATACTCATCATCTCAGATGTAAAGGAGAGTGTTTTGATTTTTTTTTTTATATTTTTTTATTTTATTGAGGTTTGTTAAATATTTACTCGGCTTATCGAACACCCACCCGGAACCCCAAAGGGATACGCTTACAGATCTCTCTCTCTCTACAGATTGGGGGTGGATTTGATGTAGTTTTATGTATTTGTTTTTTTTTCAACCCATAAACCTTCGTTAGCAGACCTTCTATCTGGTTAACAATTCAATTGTACAACCAAGAAACATCGATCATCCGGAGGCTCTTGCTAATTAGCCAGCTTACAAGGTTACCCCCACTGGGGTGCCTTGAACGCAATTCTCAATTCCGAAAAGCGCCAACAAAATGCTGCTGCCATCTCGGCCATCCAAGTTGGCATAGAAACAAAAATAACAAAAATTAATATAGAAATAAAATAAGGGAACCTTGGACGGTTGGCGAATCAACACCCAATAAACTGTCAAGGCCCCCAGTGTCGTGCCGAGCAGAGCCACATCCTCCCGGCCAATTACGTTCTGCCAGCCAGTTCTTCGCTGTTCAAATAATTCAATTAGCCAATTATCGAGGCTTTGGTTTGGCTTTAAATGAAGTGTCGAAGTCGTTAAAGGTAATACACTTTAGTGTAGGAGTTTATTAAATCTAAGGCCCAAAACTCGGCTGGTAGTTGGTGCCTTAAGTAGTTTTTTGAAACAAGTAGTTACCTTACTTTTTATTTTCCAGAATTCTTCCACTTACCTTGTAAATATTATTTGAAACAGTCTACTAATATAGTTTCTTGTGCTTATATAGTTTAATATATATATTATTTTTATTTATTTATTTATTTTATTATTTATACTTGTAGGTTGCTCTGCTCTTGTAGAACTTACTGTTTCAAAATGAATTTTTACTAAAACCCCTGTTATTCATTTTAAATAAAAACCCTTAAAAACTTGGCTTAAGAATATTAATGTTTAAAAATTAACTCATAGTTGTTGTGGCAAAATATTGAATATTTTTTAAGTGTGTGTTTTTGTCCCAATATCTGTATACCATTTCCCTTAATTATTCCAGGCCTTCAATCCTTACACATATGTATCTCTGTTTGTGGATTTTTTTCTATAGCACTGTTCTAAATAATTTCTATGGAATTATTTTTTTAATTGTTGAAAGAAACGCCGCACATGTTAGGGCATAAAAAGTGGCCAGGTGGAAGGCGTCAAGGTGGCTAAAATCAATGTTGCAGTTATTAGAGCGCTCGCTTTGAAAATAAAAACGAGTCATTGCTAAATTATTCAGGTATTCAGTTATTCATGTAAACAATCAGAGTAACCAAGTACCCAAGTATCTACCTATATGCAGAACGGGTGTGGATCAATGGATAAATGGACAAATGGACAAATGGACAAATGGATAAATGGATAAATGGATAAATGGACAAATGGCCAATGGTGTGGGCCAACAAACTCATTTAACCCACAAGTGGTGGCCAATGTCTTTCTGTTTAATTATGGAAAATGATCATGACAGAGAGAATTTCCTGTCGTGCTTGGAGTGTTTGTGCCTTTTCCCTTCCAAACACAAAAAAAACAGAAATAAAATAAAAAATAAAACGAAAAACCCAAGCCCCATTTCTTTTATTTTCTTTGATAATTTCTCCGCAGTAGCAATGGCGGTGGCGGCGGCGGCGGCGACAATCCAAACCAAATTCAATTCAATCTTTTATAGTTGGGCCCACCGAGGGCCGGAGCTCCATGGGCTCTCGACTGCATCGATCTGCTCTCAGAATTTTAAGTACTTGCTGGCTTAAACGGGCCGGCCATCTATTCTCTAAGCCAAAAAGTCTTGTTGGTTTCTTAAGGATTTTCATAGATCCTCTCCTCTATGGACGTGATTGCACTTCTAATTTCGATCCAAAGTTCAATTGATTCAAGTTGAGTTGAGGAGAGAAACTTGGCTATCCTAGATGGAGATTATCATCATCGTCATCGTTTACAGCCAAAGACCATTAAATCTCCCTGGACTTGGACCATCATTCAGTTTTATGTTTAGACTTTATTGTCCTTGGCTTCGATTACGACTTGGATCGTTAAGCCACTCAGAGGCCCATAGAGCCGGAGATCTTGTAAAGTATTCAGACCCTACCGGAGAAGTCCATTAAACCAAAAAGGTAGCCACCGAACCACCGAACCACTGAGCCACCGAACGTGTCAGACATAACAGTCGAGCTCTCCTCCAGGCCGAGCATCATTCATCCGGAGACGGAGACGGAGACCCTGGCTCTGGATCGGGCATTTCCTCTGCCGGAGTTCCATTTGGACTTGGAATCGTTGGGTTATGTTGCTGGAATACTAATTTCCGATACAGTGCCAGAAAATATTTCACTAGATTCGGTTAGTGTTTTAATAATAAATAATAATAATAAATATTTCGTAAATTACTATCAACTATCATAGTGATAGGAATACCTATTGCCAAGGCTCTTCATAATCTATGGCATATCCTAAAATACTTCTCGAATATTTCTTTCAGTGCCTTTTGAAGGCAGAAAGCCCAGAAGAAGAGGAGCTGCCATTAAATTGGTACTTGATGGGGATGCGATGTGGCTGCTCATGCTGATGTTGCTCGAATGGATGGATGGATGGATGGATGGATGGATTGGTTGGGCTGGGATGTGGGATGGAATGGGATGGGATGGGATGGGATGGAATGTATCTCTATCTGCAGCACTCGGTTTTGCCATTTTTTTGAGGTCGTCATGGTATGGCGTGTCGCTCGCACATTTAATGGCTTTCCGAGGCATCGCGATGCATACTAATCGGCCTTTGGATGAATGGATCATCATCGTGATGATGATCTGGGCATCCGATGATCATGATGCGTTAGTTAGGTAAGTTGGGTAAGTCAACGCATCTGATCTCTCTATATATATATATATACAGATATATATGTGTATCTGTATTTGTATCCGCCCACGCAGTAGCTTGTGTCTCCGTGGGAATCATTTAAAAACACACACAAATTTCGGTCGAAAATGTGTATTTTATGTGGAAAACGTGAGGATGCCTTCCCCGGGATGTCAACTGTTTCAGCTTCTGTACCTTTTGATGTATTTTTTTGTCGATGTTTTTTTTTTTTTTTCAGGTTGTCTCGGAGGGTCTCGGCTGGGCTGGCTTATTTATATGCCGGCCGGATCATCATCAATGGCCCTCGCAATGCCCACAATCTCCGCTCGGACTTGGCCAACTCTCGGACCCGGAGCCACCATGCACTGGGGAAAAATAAATACACAGTTATATAATTATTAACAGATAATTATAGACTATTTTTATTAAAATATGGATTGTAAAAGATCATCTCTAAAAAGCCTAGAATATGTAGATCCTAAAATTGTAAATATTATTTATTGGAGAAGTGCAACCCTCAGGTGACATAATCCATGGAGGCAGCAGCCCAGCCAACTGGCCAAAAATCGGATAATCCGTCAGTGCTGCCGACTGAGAGAGAGAGACGCACTTGAACCGTCTTGGCCGGGCCGAGACAGAAAGCCAGCTAGCCAACAACACATCCTGAAAGAGGTCAAGTGATTGCCCAATGTAGTGTTTGTATTTTTATTTTTTTTTATCTGAATCTCATTGTGTTTTCCCATCAGGTGCCGTACACCGGCACTACCATACTACCAGACTAGTGGCAGTGCGTTTGCTTTTTGGCCAAGTTGAAATATGATACGCATTGTGTATGCATGATCACAAAAATCCAAGACGAGTCAACTGCTCCCAGCCACATCACCATCGACGACGATGACGATGATCCCGAAAGAGTACTGGGATGAGTCCGACCCCGACCAACTGAACGGGGGAACGTGATCGGTTACAGTCTGCATCCCGTATAGCCCATCTCCTGAAAGGCATCCTGAGGAAGTCAGGTGCCTAATTGTTTCCGTTCTTTATTGATTTCTTCTCCTTGTTTTTTGTTTGTTTTATTTTTTTTATTCCATTGTGTGGTTAATTTTTGTCACCTGATCTCACCTGATAAGTTTCTTTACTTGGGAATCATTGTGCGTAGGGTTTCCCTTTCAGCTCTTAATTTTCTGACTATTTTTTCAATACATATATATGTTTTTATTGTTTGAATCCAGAGTGTGGGATCTGGCCGATTACAGAAAGGATTCTGAGGAAAGTCGGGGACGGAGAGGGAGTAGTTGGCAAGTAAACGGGGGGGGAATTGTGGCTTCAAAATGTTTAAAGGTCAATTTCAAGGATGCTTTAACTTGGTTTTGGGTTTCTAAGCAGGCTTTTATTAATTTCAAAAAATAAATATATAATTATATTAGGCTTGAAGCAAAAATATAATTCATAACTAAAATAAACATACATACATGTAATCAATAAACTTTAGGACTAAAATAACTAGAAACTGGAAACTAGGAGAAGAGTATGGTTCCTATAAGAATTAAAGATAAATTATTATTATTGGAAATTAATACATTTTGTATATAAAAGTGCATAGAAAAAATACCTAGCCTTAGGCCTTGTAATTTTTAAAATTTAACTGAAGCTTAAAATAAAATGAGGCTCATAAATAAAATTAAAATTCCAAGTAGAGTGCAGGGCCAATGGGAGCAGCGTATCTTTTGGAGTCACAATTGGAGCACAACCGCCCACTGATAAGCAGGGGGCGGGACAAGAGGCAAAAAGTGGCTGGTGGATGGGTGGTGGTTGGGTGGTTGGGTGGTTGACTGGTGTTTGTGCCACAAGTGCCACACGATGTAGACGCAATGCCAGCCAAATGCTCCGAATGCTAATTAAATCAACGCTTACTTCCACCACTTAATGGTGCTCGTCGTTGTTTATTTTGTGTGTCTTTTCGACTAATTTGCATAAAATTAACTTAATAATCAGTTGAGACCGAATTGCAGGGCCAGAGCCGCCAACAGCTGGGCGGCAGGCAGCGTGGGAAATTCGTAGATTAAATTTATTTTCAATTATTTTATCAAGAAGCGAGTGAGAGCAGCGCTTTGCGGCTGCGGTTTTTTATTACATGACATATTTGTTTGTTTCTCTCTGTTTTTGTGTGTTTTTTTTTTTGTTTATCAACAAACTTTTTGTTGCTTTTTGTGGAGGGGCTTACACGCTCCGCTTCTTGTCACTTTTTGTCACATAATGTGGCTCAGCAATTAAACGAAACGGCCTTAAACGTTCATCAAGAAATTAAGCCACTTCACGTCGCCACTTTGCATACCAATTGCTCCGATTTTTCCCCAATCGTTTGTTCCCCAAAAACCGGGAAAAATACAATCTTTAATTCGAAATGTAGTCAGAAGATCGGGATCAAGGGTTTTAGGATTTAGGAAAAAAAATCAAGAGTGAGGAGATTTATTTAAAGTTATAGTTCCCATAGAGAACTATTTTTAAAGGTCTGCAGTAGCGACTCTACAAATTAAACAATAAATATTTAATGCCCCAAATGAAAGTGTTATTTATTTATAGTTTTCAGTTAGACCACCTACCAGAACCGCTACTGGAACCTCTTCCAGACATAAAAATCCGAAAACCCACAGCGAGTTGTATTTCGTGGTAGATCATAATTTTTAATGATGCGCGGATTTTGTCTCTTGATCATGTGGATCGTAAAAAATATAAAAAAAAGACCGAAAAGGTGAGGTCACCGGTAAGGGTTAAAAGGTCACAGCCGGGTGGCCAAACATTCCAGATCCCAGATCCCAGATCCCAAATCTCAGATCCCCGATTCCCAGACGTCGGTACTATTTCTTTGGAGATGCCTGTTATCTCCTCGATTTCTTCGGCAAATATTAAATATCTTGTGTTGAGCTTTAACGCCGTTTTTTGTTTGTTTTTTGTTTTTGTCGGCATTTTGATGTTTTCCTCAGTCTTTCTGTTTTTTTTTTATCTCTGTGTGGATGCTCCACATTCATCATAATGATGAAATGATCATCTTTATGATCTTTTCGAAACACCGGAACTTGACGCATGCCAAAGATAATGCGATTTAGTCATTTCCTCAGTGGGTTTAAAGTAAATATTTCAATATTTTGCATCATTTTTAGGGTCTATGTTTTGGAGGAGTATTGGCAGTTAAATAAAATAATATAAACCTAACCAAAAAATGGACTTTAGGGATCAAGAATAAATCTTAAAAAGTATCTTTCCAAAACCCTGAAACGTAGCCCTAGATAGAATCGCAAGAAAGTATCAAGGGCTTTCATTAAAAAAAAAGAAAAACAACATGTCTGATGTACTTAACAATTTAAATTGTGTGGACTATTGTATGGGCTTCTTCCACGTGTCTATATATTAAATCCAAGCCAATCCGATCGGCTCCAATGGAATCGATTCCGATTCCGATTCCAAAATCAAAATCTCAACCCCAAGAGCTGTCTTTCTCATCAATATTCAACGCATTACAATTGCAATAAGTGCTATGGCACTCACTTGATCCCCTCGGATCGGAGACTCCATATATATATATATGCTTATATACGATTGCGATCAAATCAGCGACGATCAGTTGCGGATTTTTATGCTGATTTTGACCCACTTGACTCCGGGGTCCGGACCGATTGTAGTCCAAATGAATTGCGTTCGAGCGTTGTTTGTTTATTTACTTTGTCGGTCCGATCGGTGGTCTTCACGGCGACTATATATATTATATATATAGTACATAGTGCCTGGCATATACTGGAAATATTTCCAACTTTTTCAGATGAAAATGGGGCAGTTCTCTCTCCCCTTTGAGGAGGTTTTAAAGGCAAAGTTGAATTGGCTATTGCCTTAATGAAATAAATACATAAATTTATGTTTTTTTTTAAATAAATTAATATTTAAATAATTATTATATTAAGTGTAAGCTTAGTTTTAGGAGCTGTCACTCCAGATAACAATGGCAATGGATGAACAAAAATAAAATAGAATTTCAGATCAAAATGGGCAATGGAGCAGGAAAAACTGATTGCAAAATCCAACTATTTAGAAAATAAAAATAAAAAATAAAAATAGATTATTTGTAGATAGTTATTAGTTGAAAAAAATAATAAAATAAGGAAAGAAGGAAGAACCCTGGAGCGGAGAGGAGCCACCATCCAAGAGAGTCCACCGGATAATAAAAATAAAAAATGAAATAAGCAACTCAGCTGGACAGGATCTGTGATAGGAGGATTAATTTGCAGAGCAAGTGCAAAAAATAAATATTAAAAAAATGAAAATAAAAATAATCAAATATGAAAAGGAGAGACGAGACGAGCCGGCTGATTGCCGAGCATCGAATGACTGAAACAAGTTGGTTTTCCGGCCAAGGTGGATGTTTTCCAAAATCCAAGGCCTACTACGATTTAGGGCTTCTAAGTGTAATTAAAAAAAAGCCTACTAAATATCGATTATTTTTTATTTAACTAATAGTTGCCAATAAAATATCCCCCTTGCATAAAATCATAAAATCCTCACAATGCCAGGAGACGAAAAAAAGAATAAGCGAAGAAGATTTCAATCTGAATGGAAGAGTGTCTTGCTGTTAAAAAGCAATCTTGCCACTAAATAGCTTCCGTTCCTAATGGAAATCGAATGGGATAGTGGATGGGGAAGACTGGAGCGATTCCCAAGGATGAGTCCACTTCCTGTTTAATCACAAACCGTGCATAATTCAGAGCCAACATTCAAATTGCCGCCTGACCTTCGGGGCGCAGATAACCGCAGGAATTAAGAGCAAATAAATGTCACAACAGAGGACTGGAGCGACTACCTGGAAAGTACGAGCACGAGACTCATTAGGTAATCATTAGTTTTCGAGTTCCGATTTCCAAATTCCGGATTGGGTTTTGGAAATTTAGCATTTCCGCTTCGCGGCCCAGCCCAGCCCAAGCCATGGCCATGGTCGATAATTGAAAATTGGTGGCAGACTGAGTGAAATAAAGTCGCAATTGTACAGGAGCCAGAGTTATCTGCCACTCGGTGTGGCAGGGCGAAGAAATGTCTCTGTGGCAGACAAAAATTATGTATTCAATGGGGCAATTAAGCCGAACCAGAGGAGGAGAGGAGGAATCTCTTCTCCGGTTGTCCCTCGCCGGATCGTCGGATCGCCTCACGAAGATTTCAAGAAGAAATCAAGCCACCGCCGGTCCGCACTGACAATGCCGAGGCATGGCAAGGCATTTTAATATAGAAATTTTCTTGCGGCCATTATTTTAGGCCAACGGCCTACAACGGCCCCGGCACCGGCCCCAGCCCCAGCCCGGCCAGTCAGCAGCCTACACTGAAAAAGAAGTACAAGATATTAGGGGAATTAGAGAAGGGATAGGAGTTGATACTTGCCATAAAATAATGGTGGTCCAAAAACAAGTTTCTGTCCAATTAGTTAGTTCAAATATTGTCTTGAAAATATTTATATTTAATTCTGGGGTAAAGAATTTAAGTTATTTACTTAATTTTTTATAAAAAAAAATATTAGATATGCCTAGAGTTTAATAATAAATATAGGACTTTGGAGTTGGACTTCTTATTTTCTTAAACAATTTTATTTATTTTTTATTTATTTATTTTAGAATTTATTTACAAATAATTATATAAAATAACGCTTATAAGCGTTTAATTATTTTTCTAAGTGCAACAGCAGAGAAGTCTCAAGACCCAGACAACCAAGACAACCAAGACACCCAGCAACATCCAGAGCCATTGAACAGCCATCGACGTCGCTCCATAGAAGGGTCTATGGATGGGCTCTCTCATTGCCCCCGCCCTCAAAAGACACCTGCCCACCTGCCCCTGCCCCTGCCCCCTTCTACCAATTTTGGATGTGGCTTTGGTCAAAAAGAAAGTCGCCTGGCCATTTGGCTGTGGCTTCCATTGGAAGATTGGCGCAGCAGCAGCAGTTGGATGCAGTTTGGCCGTCGAGGGACGACACATCGGCACATCGACAAAAGAAAAACACACCATGAATCTTTAATGAAGAATCACCAGTTGCCAGTTACCAGATACCAGTTGCCAGTGGCCAGTTACCAGTTACCAGTTACCAAGTTAACCCAAGTTGGGCCCATAAATGTTGGGCCAACAAACGAACAAACCAATCACCAGAGCCGCCACCTCCAATCGCCATCATTTTCTTTTATTGAAGCCCCAAGATTCTCTTACTTTTTTTATTATTCGACTATTTTAATACCCCTTAAATGGATAAGAATTGAAGGAAAATAAATTATAAATAGTTAATTGAATAACTATTTAATTATATATAAATTTATTAAAATTTCATTATTTAAGCCTACTGTTTCTATAATTTATAAATTATTTTTATCACTTAAATTTGAATATATATATTATTAAAAACAAACCTTAACTTAAAGTTTATTTAGAAGTTGCAATGGAAACCTTCGTCAAAAAAAACTCCTACCCATTGAATGATCTCCTTGAAAAACACTTTCTTTTTCCCTAAAAAATTAGAAATATTCAAAATAAAAATATTAAGAAGTAGTCCCAACTTCGTAACCCTCTCGGAAGCTATATTTTGGAGGTGATTTTGTATTTGGCGCGGAATTCGCCGAAGAGTCGCAGAAGAAAAGCATCAAAACAACATCGCACCTTGGACATGTGGACATGAGACATCGGCATCGTGCCCAATCCAATCCAATCCAATCCAAGCCAAGCCAAACCAAAATTCAAACCAAATCCAAAGGCATATCCAAAATACCGAAACCGAAACCCAATCCAAATCCAAATCCGAGCCAAGCAAAACCAAAAATCAAATGAATTGGAGCCACAATCCGATATGTTCGGCCGCTGATGCCCCGACGACCGTCGTGCACCCATCGCAATTTTAATGTATTTGGAAATCGTGCCCAGTTATGCTGTCTTGCTGTCTATATCCCCCTCGATGAGGCCATCTCTTTCTTTAAGGGGGGGTATTCAAGGGGGGGGCCCAGATGTACGAAGTTTAAGAAAACCAGAATGGAAAGCTTTCCCCAAAGAAATCGAATGGAAAATACTCTTTTTTGTTTCGAAAATTAGTAGATATTTTAGGGACTACAATAATAGACGATATATATAGAAGATATTAACAGAATAGATCAAAGTTATATACCCATTACTTCCCTGAAAAACCAACTTGTACTATATAATTACTATACTTCTATACTCGTACTATATATATATTAAAAATTGATTAAAAATATCTCTTTAAACTACAAGCCTGAAAAAAATAAACAAAAATATCTTCAAAACGTATAGGACTTTCCCCAACTTGTAACTCACCGATAGGGTATAAAGAGTAGCTCCCTGATATATACGAGATATTTATATATGAGAATGAAAAGAAATTTATGTACAAACTATGCATTATTAAAAAATGATGTGTACATGCGGTGCGTGGCTCGTTTCAGATTTTTGTTTAATAATCAAAATTCATTATGCGAGTGACGGCGGCGGTGTCGGTGAAATTAAGCAGCCATAGATACATTAAATATATACATATATATATATATAAAGATATGTATAAATCGGAGGAGATGGTCAACGAACTGCCAGAGGCGGATCGAGAAAGTTTCACAACAGACACGATTCTGACCCAAAAAAGGTCCAAGAATTAATAGTTAGTAGATGTGAAATATAACTATTGGCTCTTGATTGTAAATAAAATCGAATGCTGCGTCCTGTAATGTGATATGGCGGGATTGTAAAGCTTCCTGGCCAGTTGGGAGAATAAAAAATAGAAGGATGAGGAAGAGGAGCATGTCCACTCGACCATTACAACGTCGGACTTCCAGTCGGACTTCCGATTCTCGAGTTACGTCCCATGAAATGTGATCGGTTTCGAAGAGGAGAATAAAAATAAAAGGGATCGGCGGCGAAAGTTTAACTGCCGGCTTCCAGTTGATTAAGCCAGTTTAGGCCAAAGTAGCCAGGCTGACGACGACGACGATGACCTCCAGAAACGCCTCCCCTGGCAGGTTGTAACCCGATCCCAGTCAATGATCCGCTGGATCTCCCGTTTTTCCTTTCGGTTTCAGCCAAAAAAGAAAAAAAACATTGTCCTTCTCATTGTCGAGCGCGTTTTGTGGCGCAGTGACAGGTGCACCACCACCACCACCACCACCACCACCACCGACACCACCAGCAGTGGCCACAGCCTGATGATGATGCAAGGATGCACCTTTGTGCGACTGCAGGGGTTGCTGCTGCTACACTTTGAGAAATATTTCAAATAACGAGATTAAAAGAGAGTACCACAAACCGAAACTCAGTCACTTTTGGGGGGCAGTGTAGGTCCTGCCAGGATGCAAAGCGTGCGTCCTGGCCAGAAACTGAGAAACTGAGAAACAGGCCATAACAAAAATGAGGGAGGGGGCTAAGGATGGGCTGTCAGGACTGGTTTAGGGCACAGGATAGGCCACGACAGTACAGGACAGGACAGCGCAAGGAAGCTGTTCCCCGTTCACATTCAACGGCTGTCGAGGAACATGCCTGTATCCTGGCAGCGACAGGACACAACACCTGACCCGCTGCCAGTTGGGCACTCGCTGACGCCGGGCCGCAGGATCAATGCTCGACGATGTCAGTTTGTTGAACCATAAACTGCATCATCCCCTCAGTCTTCAGCTGCCACCGGAGCAGGTTCATCACCAACTTGGCCAGCAATTCCGGCTAAAATGGGAATTAGACTCGAAGAAGTAATGGCTCTAGAAGCGGTTAGTGCGAGGGGCCCGCGATCATTGACATTTGAACCAAGGATTCCCCAGGACATTCCCTTCTTTTTTACCCCACTCCCCCCACACCCACCCCCCGCCAAATAGAGGTGTGTTTTGGCCTTTTTTTATTTATTTATTTTTTTATTTTTTTTTGTAAGCAAATATCGATTACCGAGAGAGAACCAGCCTGCTCTCATAACTCATCACATCATAGATCACGGGCTGAGTAAACAAATTAATCAGTTTCAAATACAAGATACAGATACAACTGCCAGATAAAGATACAACTGTGCGTTGTACATTTGCATTCCAATATGCAGCCGTCCGTCATACATAGTATCTGTATCTGTATCTGTATCTGTATCTGTATCTGCCAACTTCCACATCTCAACTTCCTATATTTTCCGTTTATTTTTCTCCTTTTTTTTTAGGGTTGCACTGCATTCGAGGTTGTGTCAATATTTTCATTGGCTTTGGTTCGGCCTGGCCTGGTCTGGCCTGGCCTGGTGATAAAAAACAGGAGAAAAAAGGAGGAAAAACTGTAGGAGATATCTACGAAATCCAAATCCAAATCGAAGTGCAGATGCATTTTGCGCGCACGCTCCGCTTGTTTGCCCTGCCACGGGGGTGGACGGGGGAGGTGGGCAGAGTGCACACACAAAAAAAAAACTATAAGATTCTCAAAAAAAAATAAACATTTTTAGATAATAAATACAATCCACCTTAATCATAGGAAATATAAGATAAAATTTAAGAAATAATCATACCCGGTACTTTTTGAAAAATAATAATTATTCCTTGAATTCCTTCAAGTTGTTTTCTATAAAAGGAAATATATTTTTCTTACATCTTACTATATTTTGTTAGATTCAGACTTGAAATGAAAATGAAATACACTCTATGGACACTTTTCTTTCGGTGTATTTAAAGATAGTTGCCATGACTATCAGGCGATTATTGGGTTGGCCCGATCCCCGGCAATCTGGACGGGAGTTGAGGTGAAAAAAGCATATAGAATTGGTAGAAATGGTTCGGGGTGGTTCGGGGCTGCAGGACCTCAGGACTATATTTGAATCCCCGGCGAACCGTTAGGATCAACGTTGGGGGAGCGCCCCGAGAGACACCACGAGAGATACACATACACACATACACACATGTACCGCAGATACAGATACAGCGGCTAATGTAAATGAGCAGCTGAAAAATGAAAGGACACGAAGGATATGACGGGAAGGATACCATGAAATTGCGGGTTGTAAATAAAGGAAAGGTGTGGCCCAACTCTGAGTGGGCGGGCGGGGAAGAAACTAAACAACTTTTGCTCTTATTTTTTAACCCCTTTTTTTTCGATCTTCAAACAAGGCATATATTTATTTTTTATTTTTTTTTATTTCTCCATAAAACAGCAGCCATCTCCCCCCGCATTTTTCGCTGCTCTACATATTTTCTGTGTATATTAGAAATACCAATATCACTATCAGGACAAGAGATAACGCTTCAGACTCTCAAAGAGAACCCCTGAGACCGCGTACCATAACAGCCTGGTCTTCCAGGTAAATAGAACCGCACAGTTGGTAGTGGGCTCCTCCACTGCCACCCAAAGAGAAGAGTTCCAGGCCCCTCCATGAAGGGAGGGGTTCTATGTAGAGCGGTATTTCCGAGGCTTCGCCTTATCGGCCAGCAAATCATCGATCATCTCAAATTCACGATCCATCATCATTAGCCGAAGCATTTTGTTTTATTTTTGTTTTGTTTTTGGCGATAAGAAGCCTTAAAATACTCGTACATTTTTCTTATTTCCGAAAAGGGGTTTGGCCCCAAAAATGAAGAATCTATACACCAAAAAAAAAAAAAATAAATAAAAAATATATATGTATATACAATATTTCTATTAAATTTCGATTGATATTTCCCGGGTATAACTGCGTCTTCAATTGCAATTTCTTGGCATTATCTTTACGATCTAATGGCCGATTAAAAGGCACACCCGTCCAATATATAACTCTGGACGCTGGACATACGATCTGGGAACGATTGCAACGTTTTATGGAGCCATCGGGCCATGTACTATATACTATTTGGGGCGATTATCTTCCGAATGGCGGGCAGCTGGGGGTGTTGTAACAATGGCCACCTTTTCGAGGCCCGATAGTGCAGTGCGACCCATAAACCTATCGATCTATATAGCTATATGCTGTAGCTATAGCTATAGTAATACCTATAGCTTGTGTATAGAGATAACCGACCGAACAGATAGGCCTCCCTCCCTCCCATTTTGCTCTCAAAGTCTTTTCCCAAAATGCCAAGTATTACTATCGGCGATTGTTGTTGTTTTTTTTTTTTTGGGCTTTGGCGTCAAAGACGCTGTAAGCGATTTTTAAGCCTCCTGGCACGATGGCCTCCGCCACGGCGCGTGATACGGCGTCCCGTCCGTAGAGATTCCGTCCGCAAGGCTGGAAATCGAATCGATTCCGTATACCAAAGACATTGCATCAGTGTGATCGCTATCTCCTAACTGACTCAGCTGATTCCCAATATCTATGAGTCATCCCCCGTCCCAGCGATCGACGAAAGCCGACTGAGAACTTATAGAATTCCAATAACCGATATCTCCCTCCGGTCGGAAAGCAAAGCTTATTCACACGCCGCCAAACGGTGGTGGTGGATGATGACGATGATGATGTTGTCGTACCCGTTGGAGACCCAAGTAACGGTTAAGACGGTACACGGCGGTACGACGGATCCGTCATTATTTTTCAAGGGGACTTTGCCAGATACCGGACTGTCAGATCAATATTGTTTTGGCACTTCGCCCCGACAGATAGTACTGCCCAGATAATGTGGTTGATCTTTTGGAAAATCACAAATGACGTGCCAGGCACTTGTAGAGGGGGAAACTTTAACAAATAATAATAATAATAATAATAATAATAATAATAATAATAGTTTTGAAGTTGTTAGCTGACTTACAGAAGATATATAATCTCATATACTATCCATAATCTCAGTTATAATCTATAGTATTAGCCCCAAAGTTTTATGACCAAGTATACCCCATTATTCTGGCCCCTAACTCTAATTTCTTTTTTGGATGCTAAATCGAAAATTGTTTCCACTTAAACGAAAGCCGGTCGAGGCATGTAATCATTGACCATTAACCTGAAATCGGAAAAGGTATTCCCTTTGGCCAGAATATATATGTATATATATGTGTAGTGGATGGCCTGTACATAGGTATATGACGGTAGTACAGTGATGTTCCGCCACGGGGTGAATCAATAAAAGTCTCACGCATAATTTATAAGGCTAAAATGGCAGTGGAAATGGCTGAGACTGTATCTATTGTCGGATATTGATTGCCTAACCATCCCGCACCACCGCCACTCGCACCACCACCACCACCACCACCTGACCAGCACCTGAAGAAGAGCAGCTGTGGGGGCGGGTAAGGGTGCTTGGGTGGTGGGGGGTGGTGTGGATAGCCACCATACAGATACACAGATACACAGATATACAGATACACAGATACACAGATACACAGATACAGATACAATCGCACAATTGTTGCCTGGTTACCAAAATGAAAGCCCTGAGAATTTGTACATAACAAACGAAAACCAAAACCAAAACCAAAACCAAAACCAGAAAACCTCGTATAGGGGATGGTTTATATTTTTCTCACTTTCGTAGATCCCACGAGCTGGGCGGTAGGACTTCTGCAGCTTGTTGGATGTTGTACGCTTCCTCCATTGGCCCGAAGCACCAAGCCAACATACATATAATGGCCTTAGACCTCAGACCCGCATGATTTCATCACCTTATGTAATGGGTTTCCACTTTTTTGCATCCCCATTCGAATCAATAAAGTGCCTCTATCCGTATCTGTATCTGTATCTGTTACTCTCTGTAGATACTGTATCTGTATCTGTATCTGTATCTGTATCTTTACCTTTAGCTTTTCTGTTGTTCTGCCAAATGTATCTGCAGCTGTGGCTGCGAATGGCTTTTTTGTGGTTCGTTGACTAAATGCGGGCGCGTGCGTTGATGGCCGGAGAATCAGAGAGAGAGGGAATCCGCCGAGGAAGAGGGAGAGGCAGAGGAAGATGGAGAAGGATGGGGAGAGGGCACAGCTACCACTATATACTTCAATCCGTATATATGTAACATCGCCCATATATGTACTCTGTGCACTTTACACGTCCAGATCAACGTAGATACAGTGGCCACAGGCTAAGAAGTATTTGGAGAAACTTTCAGACCGCCTTGCCAACAACAGATACTTTTTGAAAAAGATACCGCATTCTATGGCCCGGACGCGGCAAGGTCTTTAATCATAAAAATTTGAAAAATTAAAAAAAAAAAAGTTTGTTAAATTAATTTGATGCAGATTTATGGGGAATCGATCTATAAATCGTTCAAGGTATCCCGCTTGAGAATCGGATCAAAATTAGCTGAGATATAGCTATAGATATAGCTAGAGATATAGCTGAGATATTTTGAAAAAAATTGAAAAAATATTTTGTGTCCAGATTTTGATGCAGATTTGTGGGGAATCGATCCACTTTTCGAAAAAGGTACTCCGCTTGAGAATCGGATCAAAATTGGCTGAGATATAGCTATGGCATTGGGCCAAGTATGAAAATCCTGGATTTGACAGGGGTATCCCCAGAAAATTTTGAAAAAAATTGAAAAAATATTTTGTGTCCAGATTTTGATGCAGATTTGTGGGGAATCGATCCACTTTTCGAAAAAGGTACTCCGCTTGAGAATCGGATCAAAATTGGCTGAGATATAGCTATGGTTCTGGTCCAAGTATGAAAATCCAGGATTTGACAGGAGTATCCCCAGAAAATTTTGAAAAAAATTGAAAAAATATTTTGTGTCCAGATTTTGATGCAGATTTGTGGGGAATCAATCCACTTTTCGAAAAAGGTACTCCGCTTGAGAATCGGATCAAAATTGGCTGAGATATAGCTATGGCATTGGGCCAAGTATGAAAATCCTGGATTTGACAGGGGTATCCCCAGAAAATTTTGAAAAAAATTGAAAAAATATTTTGTGTCCAGATTTTGATGCAGATTTGTGGGGAATCGATCCACTTTTCGAAAAAGGTACTCCGCTTGAGAATCGGATCAAAATTGGCTGAGATATAGCTATGGTTCTGGTCCAAGTATGAAAATCCAGGATTTGACAGGAGTATCCCCAGAAAATTTTGAAAAAAATTGAAAAAATATTTTGTGTCCAGATTTTGATGCAGATTTGTGGGGAATCGATCCACTTTTCGAAAAAGGTACTCCGCTTGAGAATCGGATCAAAATTGGCTGAGATATAGCTATGGCATTGGGCCAAGTATGAAAATCCTGGATTTGACAGGGGTATCCCCAGAAAATTTTGAAAAAAATTGAAAAAATATTTTGTGTCCAGATTTTGATGCAGATTTGTGGGGAATCGATCCACTTTTCGAAAAAGGTACTCCGCTTGAGAATCGGATCAAAATTGGCTGAGATATAGCTATGGCATTGGGCCAAGTATGAAAATCCTGGATTTGACAGGGGTATCCCCAGAAAATTTTGAAAAAAATTGAAAAAATATTTTGTGTCCAGATTTTGATGCAGATTTGTGGGGAATCGATCCACTTTTCGAAAAAGGTACTCCGCTTGAGAATCGGATCAAAATTGGCTGAGATATAGCTATGGCATTGGGCCAAGTATGAAAATCCTGGATTTGACAGGGGTATCCCCAGAAAATTTTGAAAAAAATTGAAAAAATATTTTGTGTCCAGATTTTGATGCAGATTTGTGGGGAATCGATCCACTTTTCGAAAAAGGTACTCCACTTGAGAATCGGATCAAAATTGGCTGAGATATAGCTATGGCATTGGGCCAAGTATGAAAATCCTGGATTTGACAGGGGTATCCCCAGAAAATTTTGAAAAAAATTGAAAAAATATTTTGTGTCCAGATTTTGATGCAGATTTGTGGGGAATCGATCCACTTTTCGAAAAAGGTACTCCGCTTGAGAATCGGATCAAAATTGGCTGAGATATAGCTATGGCATTGGGCCAAGTATGAAAATCCTGGATTTGACAGGGGTATCCCCAGAAAATTTTGAAAAAAATTGAAAAAATATTTTGTGTCCAGATTTTGATGCAGATTTGTGGGGAATCGATCCACTTTTCGAAAAAGGTACTCCGCTTGAGAATCGGATCGAAATTGGCTGAGATACAGCTATAGCATTGGGCCAAGTATGAAAATCCAGGATTTGACAGGGGTAGCCCCAGAAAATTTTGAAAAAAATTGAAAAAATATTTTGTGTCCAGATTTTGATGCAGATTTGTGGGGAATCAATCCACTTTTCGAAAAAGGTACTCCGCTTGAGAATCGGATCGAAATTGGCTGAGATATAGCTATAGAATTGGGCCAAGTATGAAAATCCTGGATTTGACAGGGGTATCCCCAGAAAATTTTGAAAAAAATTGAAAAAATATTTTGTGTCCAGATTTTGATGCAGATTTGTGGGGAATCAATCCACTTTTCGAAAAAGGTACTCCGCTTGAGAATCGGATCGAAATTGGCTGAGATACAGCTATAGCATTGGGCCAAGTATGAAAATCCAGGATTTGACAGGGGTATCCCCAGAAAATTTTGAAAAAAATTGAAAAAATATTTTGTGTCCAGATTTTGATGCAGATTTGTGGGGAATCGATCCAAGTTTCCAAAAAGGTACTCCGCTTGAGAATCGGATCAAAATTGGCTGAGATATAGCTATGGCATTGGGCCAAGTATGAAAATCCTGGATTTGACAGGGGTATCCCCAGAAAATTTTGAAAAAAATTGAAAAAATATTTTGTGTCCAGATTTTGATGCAGATTTGTGGGGAATCGATCCACTTTTCGAAAAAGGTACTCCGCTTGAGAATCGGATCAAAATTGGCTGAGATACAGCTATAGCATTGGGCCAAGTATGAAAATCCAGGATTTGACAGGGGTAGCCCCAGAAAATTTTGAAAAAATTGAAAAAATATTTTGTGTCCAGATTTTGATGCAGATTTGTGGGGAATCAATCCACTTTTCGAAAAAGGTACTCCGCTTGAGAATCGGATCGAAATTGGCTGAGATATAGCTATAGAATTGGGCCAAGTATGAAAATCCTGGATTTGACAGGGGTATCCCCAGAAAATTTTGAAAAAATTGAAAAAATATTTTGTGTCCAGATTTTGATGCAGATTTGTGGGGAATCAATCCACTTTTCGAAAAAGGTACTCCGCTTGAGAATCGGATCGAAATTGGCTGAGATACAGCTATAGCATTGGGCCAAGTATGAAAATCCAGGATTTGACAGGGGTATCCCCAGAAAATTTTGAAAAAAATTGAAAAAATATTTTGTGTCCAGATTTTGATGCAGATTTGTGGGGAATCGATCCACAAATCATTCAAGGTACTCCGCTTGAGAATCGGATCAAAATTGGCTGAGATATAGCTATGGCATTGGGCCAAGTATGAAAATCCTGGATTTGACAGGGGTATCCCCAGAAAATTTTGAAAAAAATTGAAAAAATATTTTGTGTCTAGATTCTGATGCAGATTTGTGAGGAATCGATCCACAAATCGTTCAGGGTACTCAGCTTGGGAATCGGATCAAAATTGGCCGAGACATAGCTTTGTTTCTGGGCCATCAGAAAATTTGAGAAATACATATGGATCACAAATGCTGTTAGAGGTTTCGATGCAATTTAAGAGAGAATCGAAACATATGTACTTTGAGAATTGGAAAAGATACAAGCACCGTTCTGGGTCAGAACTTGTGGATTTATTTGGGGATTTCAATAAGATAGTTTTAAAAAAATATGTTCAGGTCCGAAAATGAGTCTGGAATAATAAATAAAATATATACTGTATTTCGGTAGAGCTAAAGCTGAAATGAAATAGAATCTACGATTAAAATATATCCAAAAAATGGGAATGAAGTCGTCGCTGTGGGCTCCACTGTAGCCAAAAGAAGCCTTGGACAGCATTATGCTGTGTATCTGCAGAGAAAAATCAATGCGCAGACGAACGAGGAGAGCAAACGAATCAGAAGAACGCAAGTCTCCAAGCACATAAGATGTACATACACACAGATACACAGAGCAGCACACACACACACACACACACACACACTATCAGCCAAGGGACAGTCCTGCGCAGCAGCAGATACAATTCCAGATACAGATACACAGACAGAGACGGAGATAGGCAGGCATCTGAAACGAGAGCAGGCTGCTGTGGTTGGCTTACACACATGCACACACACAGATACAACCCAAGCACACACACACACACACACACACATAGCATGGAGATAAGCACGCACGCAGTCTGTCACCCAACACACACACACACGCGCGCACACACCCCTTGCAGAGAACAAATCTCAACGGATACCACCCACCCCTGGCACCCACCTCGCCAGCTAGCCACCCCCACCATCCCCCGCCCCCCCAAAAAATAAACCCAAAAAAGGGGAGAAAAGGTGAAAAACGAAGAAGAAAACCTGTGAAAACGAAAGCACGCAGCAGCAGCGTGCGAGAGCGAGAGAGCAAAAGAGAACACGACGAGCAGAGACGAAGCTCATGCCTTGCTGCCGGCGGCGTCGCAGCAGCAACATCTACAACGGCAGCGCCGCCGACCGCGCTGCCTCTCACTCTCGCGCTGGCTCTCTGCCCGGACACTCTCTTGTATCTGTGTGAGCCGGGAGAGAGTATCTGTGTGTGCTGCTGCGCTCTTTTCTTATTTTCCTATTACACCTGAGTTGCTGCTGCTGCGTGCTGCTGCTGCTGCTGCTGTTTGGTTTTCCTTCTTCGACGGCGGCGACAGTGTCGTTGAACGCTGCTGCCAGCGCTGGCGTCAACGCAAACGTCGCTGTCGCTACTTCAATTGAATTGTAATGAGCGTAAGGCGGGTGGCGTCTCTGCTGCGGCCTCTTCACTTTTCTCCTTCCAGTAAGGCACTGAACGAAATAAGGGTTTTCTTTAAAGGACATTCTAGTATTTATGGTTTTTAAGATTTAATAAAAATACATTTAATGATTTAGCTTATATAGAAAAGTATCTTATAGTTTCATGTTTCTTTCACAATTGTTACCTTTTTTCCGCAGTGTAATTCTTTCAGTGACTTCTCTCTTTTGGCCACTTTTCTTTTGGCTTTTGTTGGTGTTGGAAAATTTGTTAAATTTTCGTCGCCAACTTGACGGGTTTTTACGTTTTTGTTTTTTTTTTTTTTAATTTTTACCGCCTTGCTCCGCCTCTTCTTCAGGTTGTTAATGCGTTTTACGTTTTTTTTTTTCTTCTCCATAGCTTTTTTTCGGAGTTATTGTTGTTATTTTTGTTGTCCCCATCTGGCTCTATCTTCAACTCTAATTTGTTTAAATTGTTTTTTAATTAACTGTCAGTGACATTTTCTTTTCATTGTTGTTGCTGCTGTTGCTGTTGCTGTTGCGCCTTTTTGTTTTGTGGCTTTTTCGGTTTTGGGTTCTGGCCAGGCCATAATAAAGCTGTTAAGGGAAAGCTGTAAACTCGAATTGGGTTGCAAATTTGTTAAGAAAATTTAGTCTTTTTTTTGGGAATTTTTGTTTGTTTGTAAGATGTGGTTTTTTGAAGACTTGTGCTCTTTTGGATTTCAAATATTTTATAAATAAAATTCTTTAAAATCATTTCAAATGTAGTTTTATAGAAGAAACTTTAACTTTATTAAATTCTAAAGATAATCTAGATAATGAAAAGTACTTTTATTTTATAAAAACCTTTGAAGTTTTCATCTTTTTGGTTAGAAAATACATATTTTTGAATTTCTTACGAGTGTTATCTTAAGAAACCTTTAATATTTTATATTTTCTTCCTCTTGAAAGTTAATTCTTATATTTCCAATTAATTAACCTTAATCTCATTACCCTTAATACTGAAGATTAATCTATTTTTGGCCAACTAACCCAAATGGGCCAGTAATAATAGTCGTAAATAGTTCAAGATATTTTTGAATTTTTTTTCTTTGTAGACTGTTCCGTAGAACGAAGTCTACACAGGAAGGTCCAAACCAACACATATATATATATTTATTTGAATTTGTATTTGTATTTGTATTTGTATTTGTCAAGACCCCCGATTTATCCCCCGATTTCTTATCGATGGGGGACATGATTGAACGCTAGTGGTGGAAACGACATTTCTACGGCTGCTGGTTGCTGGTTGCTGGTTGCGCCTTTGATGGCCGAAGGGGGCCTATCTAATCGAAAGTAAGACTCCCTTCCTTCCGCACACCCGCTCCCCCTCCCCGCCGATGGCGTCGCTTCGCCGATTCTTCAGAGGATTAGCGAAGCTGGGCGGCATTACGTTTCCTGCGCAATTTCTCAACAGCAAAAAAAAAAATATATAAAAAAAATGTATGCGTCAGCAGAGGTATTTTTATTTACCAAATAGATCGGGTATTTAGTTGACTTTTTATCGAATTTGCCTAGCCAGAGATTCGAGTTAAAAAACAGACGACGCAACTGTACTTTCACAGCTGCAGAAAGCCAATAGCAATTCTCGCAGAGAGTCCCAGAATCTCGAATATCTCCCTGTCTGGTTTCTGCGGAATTTCAATTCCCAACTCCAGTCGCAATGGCAGATTTTTTTCCAATAAAAAGTCCGGAGATTCTGCGGTAATTGATCCCAAACACATCCATATAAAATTTCCAAAACAAAAAAATAAAGAAAAAGACGACAAAGAATGACTATGGGTTTGTTGTTTTTCTTTTTTTGTGCAGTGTAGTGGCTGCTAATCTTTGGTTTGCGATAAGTGGTATCTGGTCTACTGGCGTATTAGCATAAATTGCCTGAGATTTCGGCCTTCGCCGGAAGGGAGCCCTAAACCCTATCTGCCATTGGAATTTGTGCGATTTCCAGATGATCACCTGTCCGAACGGAAGGTGGCACAAATCCCAACTCGGACACGTCCAGCCGTCCAATATTTTTCGCTTTCGAGCTTATGCAAGTGGCTCAGGGTACAGGGTACAGGAAGACGTGTCCAAATTCAATTTGGCCGATGACGAAACCAACGAACTGAAATCGAAGCCCCTTTCGCAAAGCCAGCCCCTTGATTCACTTCCAATGCGAAAAATGGCATGCTGCATGTCTTCATTATCTTTTGAAAAGTGAATACAAGTATGCTTTATATAATAGAGGTACAGAGGAGAATAAATATATATATATATATATATGTAGCATATATGTGATTTGCGGGAGACAAAGGTAATCCCTGAGTATTGCACGCGTTGTCGATAAGCGATCGAATTGTAAACTCACTCAATGCAATCAGGCCATTAAATTGTATCTGTATCTGTATCTGTATCTGTATCTGTAGCAGCTGTATCTTTGCACAACAACAGCAGAAAAATAAAAAAATAATAATAAAAATAAAGCAGTCTCTTAAGATATTTATTATTTATTTTTTTTTAAATGCAAATAGCAACAGGAAAAAGTAAACAGAAATGGTCTATATTTTCAAGACCCCTTGAAATTTTAAGTTCTAAGTCCCTATTTCTAAGGGTTGTAGTCTTTCGATTCTCTTTATTTTAACAGCCATAATTCTTCTATTAATAACTAAAGTTTATCCCAAGTTTCAGCCTTTTGGCTTTAAAATTGAGAGAGTTGTTAACCAAAAACCCAACACGCGGACAAACGGACAGACGGACAAGGTCCGCCAGGACTTAAATTTTAGCAAATTTTTATACAATATCTGTGCATAATTTTCTCTATAAAATGATTTCTATAAACTTTTCTCTCATGTTCTTGAATTTATTTTCATTTGTTTGCCTCGTGGCGCCAATCGCAACTGGAACACCCAAAACACCATAATGCCGTAATACCATAATACCCATAGTATATGCGTCCATATGTACATATATATTAGTGGTATTCTATAATCTGGCGAGCGTCTCTTTCTCTTTGTCTGGCACTGACCCATTCAGTAATTACCCAATTGCAGCCCAATCTGCAGTTCGGGCTCACTCTTCTATATAAAGTACATATGTACATATATCAGCGACTACGTGCCGGGTGATTTTCTTTTTGCTCGCATAATAGCGAGTCTTGTTCCCAAGCTCCCCCACAGTTTAAGGTTTAGCAGGTTGTTCCCAGGTAATGCCTGACCACATAAGACCAAGAATTTTTCTTTATGACAATTCATTTGTTCATTGGGAATCTGGCTTGCATAATGGCGAAATGGTCTTCGTCCCCCAAACTTCTGACTTCTGACTTCTGACTCATCGTGGGTGCAGCGAAAGAACCCCAAAGATACCCATATATAGAGTAATATATGGAGAGTTGAATAAGAAATTGTTTAGGTAATAAAAGCCTGACTAATTTCTGTTGTTCACTTTCCATTCTCCCCCTCGCCCGGCAATTTGCAATTTTCTTCTCCAAACTTCTTCTCCAGACTTGTTACCTTTTTTTTTGTCATTGTCTGGTCGGTTCCACCTTCCTGTATGTATTATCTGGAGACTCTCGACTCTGGACTCTAGTCTCTGGTCTCTGGTCTCTGGACTCTTGTCTCGAGAACGTTTTCGTTTTCATTTTCCTCTGGCTGTTGCCTAATTTCCATCAAGAAGTAATTACGTTGCTGCTCATTAATTTCATGATCGCATGCCATGTGAAGTAGCATCTATGGGGTGACTTGACTTACTTCCACAACACCTGCTCAGGTGAGAGGGGGATGAATTCTGCCCGGGAAGACATCTGCCTTGGCTAAAGTAGCCCATGCAGGCTTTGGTGCCTCTTGAGTCTTGAGCGTAGCAACTCCAGTTGCAATTTAGAGCGTGCCACAGCAGGCTGGCAGCCACCCAATCTAGCCAATCCACCCAATCCAACCACCACCCACAATCAAACTCAATCAACGTCAGCCAAGAGGCATAATCAATGGGTCTGAGGGCGTAACCCCAAGCGTTGAACGTTTAGCACGGGCCGCGGCTAACTTTCCCATGATTGATAGAGAAAAGAAAGTCCACACACGAAACAAAACACAATTAAAATGTGCTCCACTGTGCAACATGCAGTTATGAGAAGCGCGGAGAGAGGCCCTCGCTGCAACGGATCTTAACCAACGGTCTGACCTAGGTTGCCCCATTTCTGTGGGTTATGATTACACACGGAGTAACCTCCACGGATCGATACTGGCATTCCAGATCTGTTCAAGGTTCGGAACTAGAAATAGCCACAGATATGGGGAGGAGATACGAAAAGCAGAAGGTGCATACATACATCCATACATCCATACATCCATACATCCATACATATATGTATGTATATGGAGGGCAGAACAGAACCCGAAGACAATGGCAGACTGCAGACCTTGAAACAGTTCAAAAACGTAAACGGTTCAGTGATCATTGATGTAAAAGCTAAAATGCTAAAAACGGAGCAAACGGTTGCCAACGAAACGAAAAGCGAAACATAGTCAGTCACCGGTGGATGTTAAAGTGAGAAGAAGTTGGGAGTTCAACTCGGAGTAGGAGTAGGAGTCGGAGTCAGAGTCAGAGTCAGAGTCGGAGAGTTAAAGTTGAAAGATAATGACTGTCGGAGAAGAACGAGAAAACGCCACCGCACAACATCCGTCATCTGGGCATGTCAGTTGGAGCAACAAAATAAAGGGGGGGCCGGTCTTTGAGATACAGACTGGAAAAAATGTATATATTTTTATATTCGAATCTGGAGCTGGTGGCGGTGGCGTGCGCTCTGATCTGCCTGACTGCCGCCTCACATGGATGGCTCTTGGGCCGTCTTCGGTCTTCGGTCTTCGGTCTTGGCCTGGTCAAAAAAATCGGTGAGCCGTTGAGCTGAAATCTGCGAAAAGCATATTTTGACATGGCCACTAACCAATGGTTATCCGGCATCTCTTTAAGCTAACTGTATGCCATTGTTTGGTCTTAAAGTAGTGGCTTTTCCTTTGGCTTTTTGGGCGAATTATATAATTATAGATACATTTTTAGATGGATTTTACTTCTTAAGAATATTAGAGACTTGTACAAGAGGTTCTTGGGGAGTTCTAGATCTAGAGCTCTCCAGATATATTTTTTTAAACATCTCTTCATATCATATATCATATAGTTCCAGAGTTCCTTTGTCCCTCTATTCCTTTAATTATTAACCCCAAGTACCGGCTATCATATAGTCACAATTCCCATAAATCCCTCTTCTGGGGGCGGATGCAGTTCCTGCAAGATCCAAGCCGCCATTTAGAAGCACTCGCTTGCCTGTCTGTGGGTTTTGGGTTTGGGGTTCCTGTCTTCGTTCCACGATGGGTTGGGTCTCTTCTCCCTCGCCCCCTGGCCTGGGCCGTTCTTGGAGAGAATCTCCCTGGCGAGTGCTGACGTCGGCCCCTTCTTCAGGTTGTCGTCGTTTTTGTTTTTATATTTTTTTTTTTTTATATATTTTCGCCCTGTCTGCCCTGCGTTGTTGCCGGTAATGATCTTTAACCAAGCGTAACGTTCGCTTTCAGTGCGTCTACATCTGCGCCGTCACCATCATCATCATCATCATCATCATCATCTTCTGCTTTGGTAGCAGCAGCAACATCACTAGCTTTATGATCATCTTGCAGCCATTTCTTCAGACACAGACACAAAAACAGATACAGATACAGATACAGACATTTAACTCGGCTTGCTCCACCCGCTTCGCTTCCGTCGTATCTCCATCTCTCATTTAAATGGCTGGCTGCAGACACAGACACAGATACCTTCCACACACACACACACACACACAGATACAAATTGACACAAAAGTATCTGTGGCTGGGCAGAAGTGCACTTTAAATGATCAGTCGGGGAGGCCCAGACCTTTATTCCCCAAGGAGCCCATCGTCCATCAGACAAACAGACAAAAATAATTCCCAGAGGATTTGGGGGACATCCAAAGGGTACTACTATATACCTTCAATACTAAATATTAAATAGATAATATTATAAAATATATTTGAAGTTATTTAAGGTTTACCTTGCAACCGACTACCAATGGAGCAAATAAAAGTGGAACCCTTTGGAAGTTACCCTAGAAATAGTCAAATATTTGTTATTTTTTTAAGAAAACGTGCTAGACACACTCCTCCCAAAAAAACATAGTTTGCTAAAAAAAAAACAAAAATAAAAACAGCCAGATGTATTTACTTGGCCAACAGAGAATCATCTAAATACCAGAATCGACCATAAATCTTCCCGGGCTCTTGCCAAACAAACCATTCTGTGTAATCAGCTTGTGGAATCCGCGGAAACTGCTCCACAGCAACGGATTTAGCCAGAAGCCAACCTTGCGATGATGTCCCCCCTTTTATTTTATTTTTTATTTTTAGTTTGTTTTTTTTGAGAAGATGAGAACCCAAAATGCTAAAGACCCAAAAACCCCACCCCAATAAAAAATCGTAGGAAACGAGCCAGACAACAGCCTGGCAATTTCGCAGAAAACTAACACATATAGAGCACTTGGAGAATAATCGCACTTCATGTGTGTATCTTTGGCTTTGGCTTTGGCTTCGATATAGATACAGATACAGATACAAGGGCATGGTCACGGATACACAGATGCGGATACCAAAATGCTAATGCGCTTGGTCTCTGTATATTTTTTTTCATTTTTCAATTTTTCATACTCTGTTTAAGAGTATTTTTAAATTTGCTGAATATTTGGAGTTTTCTTTCTAAAAAATATAAACTAATTCAAGCTTAAGACTTTTTAGATTTTGAATATAAAAAAATAAATATAAAACTACAAATATTATGTATATTTAGAAACATTTTAGAAGGAAACCTAGCCATCCATGTCCGTTTGTCCGCCAACTTTGTTTGTCTGTTTGTCCGTTTGTCGGAACTAGAGACTTTCTTCCAAGACTCATAATATTATCCAAAATTCATCTTAAAAAGGGTATACAATATTCGCTTTAAGCCAAAGTAGAGCTTCCCTCATTGTATTCTTCTGGCTTCACGTTCAATGGGAGAGATGACCATAAAACTTTTGGCCCATGCATCGCTGACTGGACCAAGACACGAGCTGGGGCCGAACCGGGAGGGGGGCAGAGGGAGAAGGGGGAGCGGGTGGCAGGGATGGCTCAAATGGACAGGTGCCGGAGGTTCCCGAGGAGCCATAGGAGCCATAGGTGGCATAGGTGGCGTGTGAAAAAGGCCAAATGGCGCAAGTGGCTTCTGCAAAATTGATTTTCTTTTCTTGTCTTTCGGTTGGCACAAATATTTGTGCCTCCATTTATTCATAAAATGCCAGAAGGAGACAAACAAAAAGAGTGCGAGAGAGAGAGAGAGAGAGAGATAGAGATTCCCAGATACAGATACAAAAGTATCTATAGATGTAGGCGTTAAAAATCTCAGCAACAGTAGCAACAAATAAACGAGAAGCCAGAGATCCCATTCGCTTTTGCAGCCACCGCGCCGCACACAGATACATAGATACAAAGATACAAATACACAAATACAGGGACGGGAAAAACAAGAATATAAATCTTACAGATACAAGTTCGGGCGCCCCAAAGCCAAGTGTATCTGTATCTTTTTTTCTTTCTTTTTTTTTCTTTTTTTGTTTTTTTTTTTTTTGGTGTGCTCGCCTCTCGTTCGCCCATAAGTGCTTCATTAATCTCTGTCAGCGCCGTTGTTGTTGTTGTTGTTGGTGGTGTTGTTGGATCTGGAGTTGCCCCCTGAACCCCCCGCCACCCTACCCCAACCCAGCCCTCCTCCACCATCTTGCGTCTGAATGATTTTCGTCTCTTTGGACCTCAGTTTCGCGCTCAAATGTATCTGTATCTGCGCCAGTGTGAATGTATCTTTTGTGGCGATCGCTCTGTGGTTAGCTTTTGATGGCTGCCCGGCTCCGGCATTGATTTTTCTTTCTCTCTTCTTTTTTCCCCCCCCAATCTTCAATCGTCAATCGTCAATTTTCAATCTGTGTTCCGGAGGGGCCGGCCTTTGATTGGTGGAATCAATAAAGAAAGCAATGAAGTCTGGAAATCGGGAAATCGGGAAGGCCATCCCATCCAGAAGATCTCGCCCCCCGCCCTCTCGGCAGCCCTCTGGCCGTCACATGCCACTGGGCAGACACATGCGTGGCTGCCACAAACATAAATACACTTTTCTGTGTAGTCGCCTCCCAGCAGATCGCGTGCCTCGTGCAGCCAAAAAAAAAAAAAAAAGAAAAGCGGCCAACACATCCAGAAAACAAAAAATCAATAGCCAAAAAAAAAAAAAAGGGCAACGCATGTGGCAGCGGCTGGTGGTAAGTGGCAGGAAGGTATGAAGTGGTGGCTGGAAGTGGTGGCAGATGCTGTCCCCCCTTGCTGCCACATCCTTGCAGCCGCACCTCACATCGCCAAAGGGACACACCCAAAAAAAAGGATACACTTTGGGAAAAAAATGGTAGGTTAGTCTAGGAAGGAGGTTTTTTAGAAAAAGATTAAAAACAATTAAAACAAAATAATATTACCTATTCTTGCAATAGTTTAATTTAAATAAATTCTCTAGCTTCCGTAGACTCAGAAGTAATGACTGAGAAGCGGACAAAACAACGGACAGACGGACAC
Source organism: Drosophila atripex (assembly GCA_035045925.1). Taxonomy (NCBI): domain Eukaryota; kingdom Metazoa; phylum Arthropoda; class Insecta; order Diptera; family Drosophilidae; genus Drosophila; species Drosophila atripex. The sequence goes on from JAWNOP010000076.1 coordinate 877,374, forward strand.
TCTCGTTAGTCGAAAGTAAAAAGCAACTCTTGGCCGTTTTTTAATTTTTCATCCAACCTAGAACCTTCACCAAATATTTATATAAAATTTTTATAAGACCTCACCTAAATTAAATAATTTCTAAATTAAATATACAATTTTTTTGTCAGTGCATAGGAAGTTAAGTACCAAAAGTCCCAAGTCAATGACACACCTTCCAACTCCCGGCGAGAAAAAAAAAACACGAAAAATTAAGGAAACGTCTTTGGGGAAGTCGGTTGTTCAAGTGAATGACCAAAAATAATCCCCAAATGGCTGAAGCTCTTCTTTATTTTTTATTCTTTAATTTTATTGAAGAAAAACGAATGGAAAATATCCTCGAACGAATAATGGAATTGCGCAATCTGGGAATTGTACAAGAAATTCCAATTTGCGAAAATATTGCGGAAAATATTATCAGAGAAGGCTTATACAATTTGTAATTGTCTGGTTATTTGTCATTTCTGGTTATCTGAACGGGAATTTATATCTTAAGGAGGGATTTAATTGTATAACTAGAATGGAACTTCCACAGGAGTTTGGAATAAAATGGGGAAAGTCAAGTGACTGGACTCTAGACTCTAGACCTTGGAGCTTCGAGGTAAAAAGTGAGGTTCTTAGAGACTTACGATCTTTGGATATATAGAGTGGTATATAGAGTGGTATATAGAGTGGTATATAGAGTGATATATAGAGTGATATATAGAGTGGTATATAGAGTATTATTTGGAGTAGGTATTCGTACAACCCCCCTTCTAGAACTTTTTTCCGAGGCCAGGCTTTGATGTCTGCATCGGGTTTCAGGTCCTAATGACGAAGCCTGTGACGAGTCGTCATCATCAGCGGGTAATTACCAGGTTGGGAGGGGGCAGTAGTGAGCAGTGAGTGGTGGGTGGACAAAGTATCCACCACCTGGACAGGTGAACACTGCTCTGGCTCATTAGGCAAATCCTTGGAGAGTAGCAGGACCTGTATTGTCACTGCCATTGCCAGCGGATGAGTAATGTTTCGAATCCATTTATTTGCCCGCCCACAGCGGGGTGGTTGTGTCAAAGTGGGTGGTTGGGTGGTTGGGTGGTTGGATGGATTGTTGGGCTGACCAACCAAAACACCATACACTACAGAACCAATCCGCCAGCCTGACTGACTTGATTTACATCCTTGGGCTCCGGCATTCGAGCGATGTCAACTTCTGTGAGGAAGTTGCCAAATGCTAAATGCTAAGTGGGTGGTTCTGGGTGGCTCTGGGTGGCTCTGGGTGGTGCCACGTGTGGTGCAATGGGTGGTGGCTGTTGACTAACATGACCCAAAAATGTTGGCTTCACTGGACAATTTATTACGTGACCCTAGAATACTTTCCACTTGCCACAAAAAAAGTGAAAAAAAATACATCGCATGAAAATAAAGATTGAAAAATAAACTTAAAAAATAAAAATTTAAGTTAATAATTATATATCACTATCCTTACTATATCTTTGAAGTACTCTTGTGAAAACAGACTCCTCAGACTTCTTGAGAGCCGCCTTGAACACATTGTCCTTTCTAGCAGGTCCTTTTCCAGCCAGCCTTCCTCTCTAGTATTTTGTTTTTATTTTTGTTTTTTCCAAGTCCCAGACTTGGCCCAGAGCCATTGGACACATCAATGTGCGGCCCGACTGGGGTAGCTCCCAGTATCCTTCAGTACCCTTATCCTTGCGGCCACGTGTTCCGAGAGGCGGAGGATAGGATAGGATTGGATAGGATAGGGGGTGTGGTGTCTCTATGCGACAATTTCCTGTTTTTTCAAACTTTGTCCAGCGGACTGAGGGAAAAGCTGGAAAATCGAGGGGCAAAAAACGCAGCAAGGAGCCAGAAAGTTACAGCAGCGATAAATTCGAGGGAATTGTATCTGGCGATCCTTGCCACTAACATCCTTAAAAGCAACCACCCCCTGCCCCCTGCCCCTTGCCCCTTGCGGTTGGCGTGCGGCAAAAAAGTTTCCTTTTTGTTGCTATTGTTGGTGGAAGGTTTTTTGCATACGAAATGCGAGCTGTAAATTGTATCTGTGCGCTACTTAGATACACCAATGCGAGGCGCACGGGGGTGGCACATTCAACCACCGCACCGCCGGCATTGCCGCCCAACCACCCCACACATATACATACTAATATATATGTATATATATGTTTATATGTATATGTTTTTTTTTTTTTTTTTTTTTTGTATTTTTTTTTTGGTGGTTTCGTTTGCCCGCAATTGGTTGCCGCAGCAACGTTGATTTAATAGATTTTTCCGTTTCAGTTGGAAATGTATTTTGCAGATACGACAACGACAACGACAACGAGGACAATAGCCACAGAGGGTTGAAAAGCTGAAATCCACCCACCAGAACAGTTCACCACCCACCACCCACCACCCACTGACACACCCACAAAAACATCCCCTGCATCCGATTTTCCGGCTAATCTCTTCTCCGTGATTTGCCAGATTTGTTTATATTATGTATCTTGTTTTCAGGATACCCACAAAATGGCGCCCCTCTCCAATTTAAATAACAAAATGGCAGCTCTATTCTATTTTCCTGTAATCTATATTTAATGAAAAGCCCAACACGATGACTAAGCCAATCGAAAAGTCCGCCAAACTCTGGACAATGGCCGTAAAAACAACGTTTTTTAAGGCAAGAGGACCTAGAGATGGGGCCACCCTAAAAGGGGTGTAGTTATTGGCCCAAAGGGGGTCGCTCGTTGGGCATCCAACTTGCCGCAGGACAAAAGGCCCACGTCAGCCGCATGTCACTCGAGGTAAACGGAACCAAGCCGAGCCGAACAGGACTAAACTGGAAACCCAACAAATATCGACAGCTAGACGATGAATTTTGCATACTCTTTAGAAAAAAAATAAATAAAATATATAAATAAATATAAAAAAAAATAAATACAAATATTGTTAAATTATAAATTTTATATTTTCATAAATAGCCATTTTAAAACAAACATAAAAACAGTAAGAAATAAAGCTACTTGTTATAGTGACATGTTATTTTGCTATAATTCTCAACTAGTTCTGGCAAGTTAGTTGAGAATGGAAACTCTCATTGACAATATTTTAACTACCTTTATGGCTATGATTTTAGAAAGTAAAAACTTTATATATACATTACTTAAAAATATACCATTTTTAGAGAACAAATCCTTATAAAAATATAATAAACCAAAGTCCTGAAGAAGCCGAACTAGCCCCAGTTAATGTTCGTGTAATGTAGAGTATCTAAAGAGCCAAAAGAATTTCAGATTCATGGCTTTGCTTGTGTTTTCTGTTGGTTCATTTCCGTTTTCCCCAACACACACACACACACACACACACACTGGAAAAAAATCTGTATATAATGGGAAGGGGGAGGGGCGGCAGATTATACCTAAAGGACAGGAAGAGGAAGAGGCACAAGCAGAAGCAGAAGCAGAAGCAGAAAAGAAGGAGGAAGCCGAAGGACCATATTCACATCCAAGGAAGTTGAGCCAAAAGTCTCGACAAACAAAAAGAAAACAACAAAATGAGGGGAAAGGGGGAAAAAAGCGGGAAAAAGCAAAAAAGCACCCTCCAATCTGCAGTCTGTCATTAATTTTACCTTTCACCCTCGACTCACCTGTGCAACCACCCCCTGGAAGCCACCCACACCCCTGTAGCTGGCACGCAGCGGGGCCTTCAAGTTAGTCAGCCTTGTCAGCTCGTCAGTTTCAGTTTCAGGTTCCATCCACATCCACATCCACGTCCACATCCACATCACAACAAACGCAGCCACCACCCTCCCTCCTTGCCCTCGCCCTCTCCCGCTTTTTGGCCAAAACCCCCCCACCCCTCCCTCTGTGATGGGTCTGTATGTGTGTGTGTGTGTGGCACCCTGACAGGTGAATTATTTCCCTCTGCGGGCATTTCTAATTGGATTTTCCCTCAGTTCTAAGAAAAAATCTATGGAAAAGAATTTTTGTTTCCATTCCTCTCATTTTTTTTTGTTTTGGCTCTCTTAGTATTTTATTTATTTTATTTTATTTTGTTTTTTTTTTTTTTTTGTGGCTGCGACCTTCTGCGGAAGCCACCCCCGCGGAGAGGAACTAAGCCACTATTGCTAAGTAATTCTTTTAAAAGGTTTTGCTTAAAAAACAAACATGTAAATACAAAATTAAAAAAATATAAAAAAATTGCATTATAATTTAAAACTTTATTTATTAATTTTTAATTTATTTTTATACCAAAATCGGTTAAGAACTTATCTCTAAACTTTTTTTTAAACCCCTTTGGTTAGTTCATAGTAATAATTTCTAAGGAAAAAAACCTTTAAAAATTGTTGGATATTTTTCCACTTATTCCTTATTATTTATAATTAATATTTGTATTTTTTATGAATTTAGTTAATAGTTTTTTCATATTTTTTTCGCTCTGTGTAGCCAGAGAGTAGTCGCAGCAGCTCAGCCACACTACCCTCTGTGTGACCTCTGCCCACCTGTGCAACCACCTTTCATCCTCCCCCTAGTGTGCCCCGCCTCCCCAGCCCCTCTTGCCACCAGCCCCCACAATCCCCCTTCCTCCCCCCAAACCCCTCTTTGTTCTTGGGTGTTTTTTTTGTGGCCATCCAGGGATGATGACGTCGTCGGTCTTCCTTTCTCGTTCGTCGTTTTCGTTGTTGCTCGTGTTTCATTGTTGTTGTTGTTGTTGTTATTGTTGCCTTGGCCGATTCTCGACTGGTACATAGAATATATACATATATATATATGTATATACGTATATAGAGAAGGCATAGATGTGGTATATATGTAGGTATAGATGTATGGCCACGTCGTCGTCGGCAAAAGTTCCTCTGAATTTCTGATGTTGCTCTGATAAATACTTCACTGCGCCATTCTCTCTCTCCCCTCTGGCCCCCTCTATCTTTCTCTTTCCCCCATCCTGGCTGCCGTCCCTCTCTCACTCTCTATTGCCTTCGCACTCGCTCATGGTGTGTCTGTGTATCCTCTGGTGGAAAACAGGGCGTTTTTTCCACCCATCAATGCCAAGCACTTTGCAGCATTATGTGGAAAAAACAGCAGCACCACCAGCACCACCAGCAGCAGCAGCAGTAACAGCAGAAAAAATCAATACAGATGGACAATGAATATATATCTTAATATATACATGTATGGGAAAAATAACACTCACACACACACACCACAAGGCTAACGGGGCGTATGAGTAATGGAGCAAAGAAATTCCTCAAAAGATTTAATCTCAAAAAGATATTTACGAAAGATATTTCTCAGGATTTATTTTTGCAAACTTCTTAAGCATTTTTAACAATTTTTTTGGAAGTACAAAGTTAAGATTTCAATTAAATAAACAATGGGCAACAGTGCGTATGCGTAATTTTCAAAACAAAAGCCACCTAGAGTCTAAATCTTTAGTTAGTTATACTATAGATTAGTATCTAAAATATTTATAGTAAATATTTAAAATTTTATACAGTTTTTACACCACAAAAAATTAAATAAAGTCAAAAAATACTAAGTGCTAACAGTGCGTATGAGTAATGTTGAAACCAAATCCCTCACAACCTACAATCTCAAAGCCACTTTTAAGCCAAATTTCTAGCCAAAATATTGTTGAAAAAAATTCTAAAAACCTTTAACTTAGTTTATTAAATATATAGCCCAATGAACCTTAAACCTAAATCATAAATCCAATGACTAATAGTATCAAAGTCTAGGCCATCTGATTGATTTCTTTACGCCACCCTCCCCAGGCCCAGATGAATCACAATGACAAGACTTTGTTTCAGTTCGATTGATTCCTCCATTTGGGGATACTCATGGTATATGGGGGTACACCACGTCGTATACGCTATATTTGTGTCTATGAGTCTATAGAAAAAAAAAAAAAAGCGGGAATAGAAATAAAACCCGTATCAGCTTTTCAGACTAGTAAGTAACGCCAATAGATAAGACCAACATCTGGTAAGCAAGTCGTGACGGGGCTAAAAAATAAAAATTAAATGAAAAATGTAATTTTAATATAACAAATATTATTATATTCAAGCCAAATGATAAACAGAAAAGCGTATTTTATTTAAAAATAATAATAACTAACCAGGCAAGTGTTATACTATTTTCTCTTAACTTTCAAGCACAAATACATCAATGATTGATCCTCAGGCACTCGGAGAAAACACGCGGCTGCTAAGCTCATCCGGCTGATTGGCGTCGATTTCCCCATTTCGAACCGAAGCATTCCCATTGGAATTCTCAGACCCCAAGCTCTAGGTTCCAGACCCCAGACCCCAGCAAGAGACCCAATTCTATTTCTATTTTCAAAGTCGGAAAGATAATGCCTGGACGTTAGTGCAATTTCCAGTTAATTGCATTTTTTTTTTCGCTGCCCCGACACCGACGACAACGACTCTGGGTTGTAAAATATTTGTATATAGATTTGGGTTTCTTCGTGAAGAGGCGCCAGATTATGGGGCCCCATAAGGAAGAACCTTGTGCGTTTGTGCAAACATTGCAAATCAATCGAACTATCTGCCACTTGTAGGTCTCGGCCCTCCTCTCCACTCCACCTCCGTCTCTGCCTCCGGTAATCACTCAAAAGATACTTTCCGCAAAAAAAAAGAAGAGGTTTACGCCTTATTTTTGTGGTTTCAACTTCAACATCTGTTGGAGACTCTGGTTTTTGGTCATCCCTACTTAAAATATTTATTTTATTTCTTATGCCATTCAGAAGCTGTGCTAATCAGCCTGAGAAGTGCCCACAAATTTGCGGTTTTTTCTTTTTATTTATTATTCATAAACATGCCACATCTGGAGATTGATAAAAAAAAGAGTCATGAGAAAATAAATACGATTCCTTAATGTGGATGCCACAAAGGCATTTAAGATAAGCAATTCTCGAGGAAATATTTTACAGATTTATATACTATTTTTCGATGCTTAGAAATGTAGGAAAAAATTATACGAAATGTGTTGTATTTTTAATCATTTTTATACAAAATATATAGATAATAATTTTACAATCTATATTATTCTATTCAAGAACATAAACCTCACAACAATTTAAATTCAAAAAGACTGCACTCAAGTCCCTGGATTGCGGTTTCGAATAAAATTTCTTATAATTACAAGTGAACAGGCATTATAATCAGTCACAAGTCGTGGTAACTGGAAAGCCCGAAATCATTCCGATAAGATTGAATATTTGCGGTCATCTTGTTTGTCGAAAGGCGGATAAAAAGTGTCCCATGGGAACTGGTCAACAAACAGTGTTTACAACTTGGATCGAAACGGAAAGAGCTTGAAAAACTGATACATTTCCAGGAATTTATGCAGGTATTAAAAATGCAAAAAAACAAAAAATGAAGAAAAAATAAGAGAACAACGAGAAGCTTCTCTTCACATAATCGAGTATTTTGTTTTTGTTTTATAAACGATAATCCCCTGAGTGGACAGAAATCGAAGTACAAACAGGTAATTACGATCATTGATCTATATATTGTAAGAAATGCGAAACATCAGCGAAATCCAGGAACATGAACGGCAACTTAAGACGCAGTTTAGGTTTTATATTTTACATACATTTCTTATATTTATTTTCAGTAATGAGATATCCCAATCTCGAAGGGGGAAAATTTGAAAGATCAATGATCTCTGTGAAGGTTATTTGGGGAAGTGTTTCAACTAATTTTTGTCTTTATAGGAAGTGAATTATATATAGATTTATTTATTTTTTATTATAGATTTCTAACCAAATCCATTGCAGGTATATTTATTTTACAATAAAATCCTTACCCTTTCAAGACTGAAACTAAAAACTATAGCAGTTATTTAAATAAATTTTTGTATATAAGTTTTTTATACTCTGAATTATAGTAAGTTGTATTAGTATATTATTATTATATTAATTTATATTTTCCCTATAGTAACCTATCCCTATTTTTCGCAGTGCAGCGATGCACTACGAATGCCATTGACCTGCGTGGGTAAAGCAATCATTGTCCGGTGCAGGGTTCTGGCTCTTTCTCTCCCCAGTCTGCCATCTCTTTCGGGAGCACGTGTCTGGCAAATGGAGCAGAGTATCTTGTATCTTTCAGTTCCATTAATCATGCATCCACAAGTGCCAGCCACGTCTGACCCACCTGAATTGATCAATAATATATATGCAAATATACAGAATGCACATTATATATGTGTCTCTGATCTCGGATTTCATTATAATCATGTTGCAATTAAATGATTTGTTCTTTCTTTATAAGAATGAGCAGAGCAAAGATCTCTATAGAGGTGTCTCTTTCGTCTTATTCACGATTCTATATATTTATGCTCTTGTGCTCTTGTCTGTATATTTATGTTTCGGTTTATGGCCTGAATTTTATCTTGGCAGTGCAGTTTTTTGATCGCAACCATGAGATACTCGAATTCTATGCGGACTTCGATGATTCGATGATGGGGGGGAACTTCTCGTATTACCGTCCAAACCGAATGGTCTCTGATATTTTCAATTTTTGACGGTTTTCGGTTTACACTTCCACTTGAGTGAGCTCTTTTTGTACAATTGTTGCTTTTTTGTACAATTATAATATATATATATATATTGTTTTTTGTAAATTCAAGTCTCTTTTTGGTTTCATTTTTGCTGATTCTACGCAAACTCAAACTTTATATAAAATTTGTACGATTCTTGGGGGATTATCGAAGGGTTCTTAGCCCGAAATCGATAAGCTAATTTCTGTTTCTAAGATTTTCGCAATCTCTCAATTGGTTTCATCGGAATGGAAGTGTCAAACAATGGTATTTCTGATTAGTAATTAATCCTTATCGCGTCGGAATCATGCTGGTTTTGAGAATAACGCTGATTTCATAGTGAGGTGCAAAGATCTTCTGAGGTGCCTATATTGGTTTTTTTTTTTTAGTGGGGGTCTCATAATATTTCTGGTCTTTTTTTTATCGTCGCTCTGGCTCCGGTTTCCCCCCCCCCCTCTCTATCGCCTCGGGTTAGTCACTCGCGGTACTGGGTATTAGGTGAACTTCGAACACTTTTGCCATTTATTTATCACATGAGAAAGCCATAAAACCCAGGGGCAAAATGATAAAAAAAAAAAAATAAAACAAACTCGCTTTACTTTTCCAATTTTCTTTGTAATGTGTCGGGAGGTGTGGCGCCAAAAAAAAAAACCCAAAAAAAATAAGAAAAATATTATAATAATGAGACACTTGAGCTTCCACAGAATCGGATACAAAATTGAGACGGAACGGTTTCCTCAATGACAGCGATTGTTCAATGCTGGAGCCAGCCCAAGATACAGATACATGCCGCCATAGATACAGATACAACAACACAGTATATACATTTTTTGTGGCGACCCATTTGGCCATTTTTTCTTATTTACTTTTATCGAAGGCGACGCCAGATTTCCAACCTTTGATAAATGGGGGGGGCGCCCATTACGAGGCTCCGATTTTCATAAAAATATGTATGTATATATCTACATACATATATAGCCAGAAAGAGATAGGCAGATAGGAGGGGAAATATTTGAATAGAGCCGCTTTTGAGATAAAAAAGAGCCACCCTCGGATGAAAGTATCTCCAGGCCCCAATGGAGTTTGTTCCCGGGGGGGAAACATACAGATACTTGTGACTATTTAGGAGACACTCCTGCAAATGCATTAATTTTTCTAATTAATTCCTTTAAATAATTATCCTCTTAAGGACTACCTTTGGGATATTTTTTTCTTCTAAAAACCTTTGACTCTAAACTCTAGACTAGCACTTGAAGAAAACCCCCTAGCAACTGCTTCGCAAAATCATCACACCACTTGCCACCACACCACATTTCCCTCCTCAACTCCCAACAACTCAGATATTATCTAACGCCCCAACAAATCCCCGAAAAGCCCACAAGACCTGCCAGAAGGCGACTCGGGCGTGGAACATATGACAACAGCACATCATCATTCAAAACTGACTATATATATATATGTATATATTATATATCTTATCAGTGGAAGAGGGGGAGTGTGGAGCAGAGAGGGAATCCGCAATGGAATCGGAATCGTATCGGATCAGAATCGAAGGTCTGTGGGAAGAATTGTGTCGCCAGGCGGATAGTCTCCCTTAGTTTGTGACGAGAGCTGGAAATGGTATCTATCTTTAAGCCCCCTCTGAAGGAAAAGCAATCAATGTTTTTCACAGTGCACTTCTATATCTCTCTACATGTATATTTTTTTGATTTCTTGAGACGTTTGTCGCTCCCTGTTTGCCAATAACTTGTGGGCTTGTAACTTGCACCGATAACTTGTAATGCCTCCAGCTCTCTATATATAATATTTCCTCCATTTCCAAATCTATTCCATATTATTTGTGTTTCTCTTGTTATTGTCACCGTCTAGCCATAAAGCCAAACGAGCTGTCGGCTTTCGGGCTTAGAAGTTTGCAATGACATCGATGCCAAGTCACGAAATGTAAACCGATCGAGGGCTCCTCCCATGGACTTCCACTTTTGAGGGAAAATTTCGGATGACGTGCTCCGATATATATATATGTATATATAACCTATATGTCTGTCTAGTGGAAGGTCGCCCTAGTGGATCCCACTCGACGTTTATCATCTGAAACTCTGTGCCTGATGGGATTGTCATCCATCGGAAGTCGGAACTCCCACTTCGGTGGGTTTATGGAAAAATATTGGGTTTCTCAAGGGTTTTATTTTCTGGAAACTATTTAATAAATAAATTGATTAAAAATACGTTTCTTGAAACCTTCTTAAAATACAATATTTCTACAAACTTTGTTCTACAGTAAAGAATCCATTGATTAATCTTTGGACGTCAGTCAGGCCCGGACATCTGAAAGTTTTGCTGCCAAAAACAAAAAATAAAACCCCGATAACCGTATCCCCACTTCTCCGATTTTATATTATTTATTTTTGGGACTGCTCTCTTATCGCATTCCAGTTTGAAATGATTTTTCTCATTAATACCCAGAACAGAAATTCAATTAAAGCACCTGCGATGGACGTGGCTTATCAAGCAGCATGGCGTCCGAGAGAGATGGCCATATTGGAGTGTGAGAGAGAAGGCATCAGCTTGTTCTATGTTGGGGCCTGTTTTTTATATAATTTTTTTCTTATGTATTTTTTTTTTTGGTCAGCACTTGACGAAATCTGTGGCACCATGACTCTCTCTATCGGGCCACAAAAAATACGTCTCATGGGGTCAGATGATTGATATAGAAATTTCAGGTGATTACCTTCAGTTGGCGTTTCTCAATCAAAATCAAAAATACTGCCAAAAAAAAAAGTGGCTTTTGAGATAAAAAAAATTGATAAAGAGCAAATTTTATGTTTTAAACTTAATTAGTTTATTATTGTATCATTATCTTGTGATGGATTAAAAAAGGTTTTATTAAAGTGTCATTACTCCCTGAACTCTTCCTTAATTTTGATATAAGTTGTAGGAGTTTCTCTCAGTGTAGAAGGGCTGTCAATGGAGCTTTATCTCCTCGCCTGCTAATGAGTCCCCGTGAGCCACACACATCATCTCGCCGGCCAACACCCATCCAAAGTTGTGAAAAAAAAAAAATGCCCCAAACGATAAGGGGAGTACGAGGTGTGCCAATAGCCACCCCCTCCCACTTGCACCACCCCCTGCACCACCTACGCATCCACATCCGCATCTACATCCGCGTTATCAGCGGCGGTCGGCCTCTTTGATGTTTTGTGTCACCAATGCGTTGATGATGAAACCCGTCGACTGCGACTGGCCCAGACAAGACACTGCAAAAAACAAAAAAACCAAAAAAAATAATCCCCAAAATAAAGCCAAACAATAAAAGAGAGACTCACTTTCGAGACAATTACTTTTTGTTCTTAATTCGATTTTTAAATAAACTGTCAAATATTATTGTGTACTTAGATGTTATGATCTTGGTGTTTGGACAAATGGTGATCATATTTCTATTGTTTATTTCATATGAGATAATAATAATAATAAAAATAATAATAATTATCCAGCTAATGCAAGGAACTAACCCACCAAGATGAAAAAGTATCTAATGGAAGTGGAGTTGCAGAGTTACTACCAAGGAGCATACAAACTTATAGATACATCCATGTATGTATCTATGCATGTATAGATGCGGCTATATGTGTGGCATATGGGATGGGGAAATATAGAATGTTTACCCAGCTTATTAGCAAACATTCTTATCAGTCGGCTCAGAGGTCTGTTTGGCTCTGGTTCTGTTTCAGTTCAGTCAGGTTGGGTCGGACATCGATGGCTATATAATAATGCCAATAATCATCATCATGATGATGATGATGATGATTTATCACAATGACGATAATGATGATGAAGATGTCTGTGTTGGCGTTGGGAAAACAAAACTGGTAACAAGAGTAAGGCGACAGACAACAAGGAGATGCAATAATCGATAATGGGAAGCGCGGCCGAGAGAAAATACATCCAAACTGACAAGAGAAAAAACAAAAACTGAAGACTGAAAACTGAAAACTGAAAACTGAAAACCAATGCGTCTAAAGAAAACAGTATCTGTGTATCCGAAAGATAGAAAGATAGACAGGCCACAGATGCCGATACTTGCGACACATGCGAAGCAAAAAACGAAAATAAAGAAAGACGATTATTTGCTTAAGTGTATCTGAAATCGAAAACTCCGGCCAGAGTAACTGAACGACAGCCAGCCAGTCAGTCAGATACCAGATACAGATACTTTGGGATACTGGGTGGTTGGGATGGAATGGGATGTGATGGTGGAAGGAAGCTCGGATGGCGGTAAATACCGATCAGTTGACAATCAACGTTCAAACAATAAAGTCGAAAAAAAAACGAAAAAAAAAAAACTTTCAACGTTTATTTTCACAGATAATAAGATACAAATAGCGGACAAGGCAGCACCGGCAGATACAGATACATATGTATCTGTAGATTTGCGATCTGAGATATGTGGGATCTGGGCTTCGGCCTGCTGGTCCAAAAGCTTACTAAGCCAAACACCGAGAGATCCATCCCGGAGAGATCCATCCCCAATTACGAGAGGAGCATCTGTGTTGTCGCGTTTACAATTCGCAATTACACTTGAACAAATATCAACACTCGGCACTCATCATGGGCATCCAGCCAAGACGATGGCGATGAGTACGCGACTGCGATGCCTTCGACTTCGTTTTTTTATTTTTAATATTATTTTTTGCCAGGTCTCCCGGCGACAATAAACCCAAAACCCAATGGGCGAAGTACAGAGTATTTTTGGGCAGAGCAATATGAGAACAATACACACAAAAAAAAAAAAGAGTTCAATTCAGTCAGTCATTGATAGGATTTTCGTGCTAGAAGCTGTTGGGAATTATAGTGAAATTATGAAAGAAAATTAAGAGTCAAGTTCAACACCATGTTTACTTTTTTTTTTGCCAAAAATCAAACTCTTATTTACAATGATTGGTAAATAAATGTAAAATATTTTAATTAAAATTAAAGCCATTTCTCTCAGTGCAAACACTCATATGTACTGAGAACACTTCAGTCCTCATCTCATCTGGCGCGATGCCAGAGAATCGCTAGTGTGTGTCTCTTGTGATAAATCTTGCAATCGTTTGCAGAGTTCTCGTTTCGGGAACTTATTTTATTTTATCGCCTTGATAAGGCCGGTGGGCTTATGTTACCCTCTCCCTTTCACTGGGCCCCCCTTGCCAGACCCCTTTCGAAATGAAAACTGTGGGAAACATCAAAGCCACAAAACGCTGGCCAAACAATCAACGCGAACAAACGGAGTCAAGGCCAAGGCAGCTTGGAGAGGAGAGGCCGGCGATGATCTTCAGTTGGAAGCGGAAACAGAAACCTTAACCAGAAACTCCAACTTAGACTACTAGAAATAGTGGAGAAGATATAGACTGAGTCATGGGATGGAAACAAAGTATACAACTCTATATTCCGGGTCTCAAAACTTGGTTACTTCTCACCACCTCACCGATACACAATCTTAACTGAATCATTTCGAACAAAAAATATCCCCAGTATAATCTTTACGATCTTAACTAGACTTTTGGATGATCAAGCCCTGTTTTCCCTCAACAGGGGAAAAAATAAAAAATAAATAAATGAAGACTTTCAAACCCATTTGCACACCTTTGCTTGTACGCTGACTAAGTGCCGATAGATCTTTTAAGACACCCCCTTCGCTTGACATCGAAGAAAAAAAAATAAGGAAAACACACACTCACTCACACATACAATACACAATATATATGTATGTACGTATATAGTGTATTTTTCACAAAATTCCACAGATCCCAGATAATGTGAAACCACAATCGAGTTAGCAGAGAACTTTCAGAGAACGTTGTACGACAACAAATTCGAGAATTCGAGCCAAGTACTCCACGGTGCTCCTATCTGCCTGCCACCCACTCCCGTCATCACTTCTCACCTTTCGGCTTCATGCTCATGCACTTCCACTTCCAATATATATATATATATATTGTTATATATATATATATATATATGTTAGGTATATGTGGGTCCCAGCTGCTTATCTTTTATGGGGGCTCTGGGGTGGATGGGTTTTGGGTTTTCGGTTTTCGGTTTTGGGTGCCTCTCACTGTTCGATACGATACTCAATGAAAAGCCTCTGATGGCGATGACGCCGCAACAAGAGGCATTCGAGTTCAGATGTTGCTATTGCCTTGTACTGGACAGGAGGATTCTGAATCATGGATACACTGGGAGAATAAAGGGGGACTATCAGAAAAGTGGGGGGTTCTCAAAGGCCTTCTTTTCAACTTGATAAGTAGAGCAGGATACTACTACTATTGCTATCGATTTTCTTTTCAATTTTCTCTAAATAGTTTTCAAAGATGGTCACACTTGAAAACCTATATTTATTATTTATTTATTTAAAGATGATAGTGAAAACCTATATATTTTAACATCTTATTTCCAACAAGATATTTTTAATGTTAATGGAGAGACACAAGAAGATCTATCTCGAAGCTCCTACTTCTATTATTGCTTCATAATTCATAATTCTGTATACTTTCGAGCCCTGGTCACACTGGAAAAGCCTAAAGATAGCTTCATAAAATGAGGCTATCCATTTGAACCACTCCGTACCTTTATCTATTTCCATCAATCCAAACAATCCAAACAAAACTATGCATATTTTTGGACAGTGCCGATAAGCAGCAGCACTCCTTGAAACCCACTGACCATCATGATGATGCAGATTGGCCAAAAAAAATGGGGGGGAGAGCGGATGGATCGATGCTTCCACTAACTGACGAAATCAGGCCGCACAGCACGAGGTCTCTGGAAGGCTGGAAAACCCCCAAAATAAAGTCTCCGATACGAGAATGGGATCTGGCCAACTAATGCCCCGAAGGTAATATACAAATATGTGTTTATATACATATAGAGATATAATAACGAAGCAAGTCACCTGTGTGTATTGGCGGCGCCTTATCTTCTTTTTCTGTTTCTTTTTCTTTTTATTTTTTTTTTTGTAGGACCGACGAAGACGTTTTTGGTTGGGTTACGGATTGGTGGTTATTCATCACGGCCCTGCGACATAATCAAATTCCCGTACCCGAACCCGACCCGTACCCGAACCCGGACCCGGACGGCATGATTTAGTGATATAGTGGCGGTGTTGCATCAAGTCGGCTGGACTGACCGGCTGGAACGGTCGCCAAAGGAACAATATCCAACTATTCATCTATCGATTGCCGCCGTCATAATTCCGTCGCCGCAGTGTCATAAAAACCCAGTCCGCCAAAAGAAAAGGTTCTCTATAAAGAGTACACTGACAAAAAAAATCTGGCTAAGCCGGAGAATAATAATTAAAACCAAACACATTTTATTGCAGGATATATATTGCAATTAAACCTTAATAAATTAATGGTTTAATAACAAAACTATATAGTTTTTGCCACTTATTTTTGTCAGTGCATCTATATTCCACATATAAGGATATTATCTACCTGCCGAGGATATGCGGCGCGTGCGCTAATATACCTCTATCTACCAAATGATGGGCAGACCCAGTCCTTTTTTGTTTTTTTTTTGTACAACCCAGAGTGTCGATGATCCTGCGAAGTCAATTGGTTTCTAATGAGCTTAGCTCCTGTATACAGACTGTGTCTGAAAACGAGTCAATTATTGGATAAGAGTCCTTCAAAGAGTTGTACAAAAAAAATATGATAAAATAGTTTCAGAATTGTAGGGACATCTATGACATCCTTTTTGTTTAGATAATATTTCAAAGTACAAATATAAAAGATAATTTAATATAAAAAACAGTTGCAACTATTTTCAAACTATTAGTCTAGTCTATTTTTATCGGAAACAAATATTTCCCTAACCTTACTAGTTTTGGAATTGGGGGCCCGACTTGTCCCACTTGTTGAGTGTCTCACAAAATATATATACATAAAGACCTACGTCTAAGCACTATTTTATTTTATGGCTATAAACATTGTCACACCCCCGAAATCCCCGGGAATTTCCCTGGAAAGCAAACTCTAAACTGACGCACTTTTCTGCCAGCCAGCGGAAAAGGTTTGGTTCGAGTTCGACTACTACCTACTAGTATTTAATAATTTTTATAAAAAATAAATATTTTGTAATAAAATATTTATTAAATAATTTGTGAATAGAATATTTTTTTAAAATTCTTTTATCTTAATTTAAAAAATATATATTAAGCAGTAGAAAAGAGTATCTATTGGTTTGGCATCTAAATACCTCAAAGCCCTTTATGATTTGTTGTTTTTTCCATTATTTTTTATTGTTATTATTAAACAAGCCGTTTGGCTGGTCATAGCTATTGTTTCTTTGGTTTTTTTGGTGCAAAGTTTAGGAAAAAACATAAAAGCGATTCAGTAAAAAACGAAAATAAAACTATGGCGCGCGCCTTTTCAATAAAATGTTTATCATTGGAGCTTGTGTGTATTTTGTGGGTGGCTGGGTGGTTGGGTGGTTAGTCGGAATTGGTTGCCCAGTCACCTTGACATGTCACTAACAATAATAACAACAACAATCACAACCATTAAACCCATTAACTAAACCACAAAGCAACAAACACAACAACAAAGCCAGTGCGAATTAAAACAATTATGAATTTGAAATAAAAAACAAAAAAAAAAAATAAAGAGAAACGAAAGTGAATTTCAAACATTACTGTCTCGAAACAAACAGAAACAGAAAAAAATAAATAATAATAATACTAAGCACAACTCTGCCCCAGTTGATCAGGTGCGAATGAGACGGGTGGGCCCGGCGCGAAAGAGATGGCAAGTCAGAGTTGAAGAGCAAAGCGTGGGACTTTTTGGTGGCATTGTTGGTGCCATTTGTTTTATGCCAAATTAAATGCTAACTAAATGTTGACAATTAAATGTCTGCCACTGCACTTTAACACTTTTCGTGCCCCGTTGAAAATGGCAATTGAAAAGGGAAATTGAAACAGCAACTGAAACTGAAACTGAAACTGAAACTGAAATCTGAAATCTGGAATGGAGAAAAATGCAATATTTCAGAGACCATTGTTGTTGCTATACCCGTTGGGCCTTTAATGTTTATTTAACACGCATTGCCAGTTACAGTTATTGTTGTTATATTATTATTGTTATTGTTGTTATTGTCGCCATTGTTGTTATTGTTTGGCGCCATTGAATGCCACCCACGCGCAAGCGCAGCCCGCCAGGGCACAGTGACACTTCCAATTGGACATCATTGAACTGCAATCGCTTTCAATCGATTGATTTTATAATTAAATTGTAAAATACGAGAGGGATCATTTTAAGGTTTCATCTTTTTGTTAATATATTTTATCTTTAGACTATCTTCTGAAGGACCTCTTGAAATCACTTGAAGTCCCTTTCAATGTTGAATTGAAAAAGCGTTCTACTTTTAGTATTTTCTTGTCAAGACTTGTCAAGTTTATGTTTTCAAAAGTTTCTTTATTAAAGTTCGTTTTTTTGTTTACCTTTTGTTAAAAAAAAATAACAGGAAAGTTAAAATATTTATTTTTTTAATCATCCTTTAACTGAAAAATGTATTTAAAATATGAAATCACTCTCCAGAAACCCCTATTTTAGTCTCTAAAAGCTAAAGAACTTGAAATAAACACTTTTATTTAATGAAAAATACAATTTTTATTTAAAATTATGACTCACCCATCGCTTTTTGAACAGACGCACTCTTTACCTGCTACTGTTTTCCGCTTTTATGATTTCCACTAAACGAACCACTGTGCGAATTTTTCAAGTTCATTATAAATAAAACGTAAATATTATTAAATTGTTTACAAACGGCGCGTTGCACGTGTCGCCCAGTGTGTGTGCGGCGGTGTGTGTGTGTGTGTGTGTGTGTGCTCGGGTTCGGGTGTATGTGTGTGCGTAGGGGCGCGTGTTTGCGTAGGTGTGTGCTTTTTGTATCTGTGTGATGTGTATCGAGTGTATTGAACTCTTGCTGCATTTTTGCACAATTTCGACTTGTCTTTTCTTTTTCTGTTAATTTTATTTTTTATTTATTTATTTATTTATGCTTTTTTTTCCGTCGCCCCTTTGTTGCTTCTTATTTAATTTTATTTATATCATACCGATGCCACTGTTTTTACAATTGTTTCAAGAACTTTAGTGCCTTTTTCTTCACAATATTGATTGATTCTTAGTCTCAAGATGCTCTGAAGGAAAAATGTCGTATTGTAATTTGTAATTTTTGAATTTAATTGCAAAGCCTATTAGGTTTAGTTTATTTTATTTTTCTTACCAGCAGCTGACACTCCGAAATTGACCTCTCCTGGTATTTTTCTTAGGGCGGTCAACTGTAACGACAATGTAGCTTCTTTACCTTTGGTAAGACACTGAGAAAAATCACTATGTGTGTATGGCTTTTTAAAAATAATTATTGTGTTTATTCCAATTATTATATTATTATTTTAGCAGAGAAAAATCTGCACAAATAGGACAAAAGGGAGCAACTCGGAGGAAGTTAGCGGTTATAATTCTCAACTAGTTTTTATTTTGAATAAAAAGCTCTAGGTTTCTGGGGTATTTCTTCAATTATTGGAATAAATATTATATATCATTTGTCAGGGCGTGGTTTAAAAATAAAATAAAATATACCATATCATGGTCTCTGCATATGTCTCTCCAATTTGCCTTTTCTCTCAGTGTATTAATGTTAATTTTAATGTTGCTTGATTGCCGATGACGCACCCTGAAAAGCTGAAAAGGTGAAAACGTGAAAAGGGACAGGGACAGGGACAGGGAGCATAAGACCAGCAGATCGTCTCCGACTTCCGTTTTCGGGCCAAAGTTAGAGGTTAAGGTTGAGGAATTGTCCAGGAAGTGTCCGCACTGTCGGGGGGTTAATGGATGCGGATATGGATGCCGATGTTCATGTGGATGTGGATGTGGATGTGGATGCGATGGGCTCATCGTTAGATGAGAAATACACTCACGAGAGGGTGACTCTGGCGGATAAGGTGAGCAAGCGAGAGGGAGATGGGGTGCTGGAAAGAGAGGGCAAGAAACATGGAAAGCGTGGCCAATGGCAACGGGATTTGCCCAAAATCTAAAATGCATCCAAACACACACACACACACACACATAAATAGGGATACAGACTCATATATGAGTACATAAGAGGCTATTACATACAGTGGACACTCTGGGGGACAAAATTAAATACAAATTTAAGCAAACTGTTTTGTTTTCAAGTTTTTAAAAGCTTTTTAAACTATTTCATGGAAAAACTTAGTTAGGGATTATTCATAAAATCATATTTATTTTTAAGCAAATAAAACTTTCGACTTTGAACTGGTGTGGCTATCGAATTTATTTATTCAAGACTTCTTAAAAGTAAACAACGATTTAGGATGATTAATTCGGGAATTTAAGTTTGTTTTGTGGCTTTTTTCGAAAAAGCTTGAAGCCCATTGGGGGAAATGGCCCAAGGCCCCTGTTTCCCCAGTTTTTGGGGCTCACTGTGGCCAAGAAGAACGCTTCTCTCTGCAAGATGAGACTGCAGCTCTCTCTCTCTGGCCCACACGCACTATGCCAATGTATGTGTGAGTGTGCGTAATCCTATTTGCCGCAAAAACAAAACAAAAACAAAAAATCGAAAAAAGAAAATCCAAGAAAGAAGCAGTCGAGCTGCTGCTGCTGCTGCTGCGCTGCCTCTGCCAAGATTTACAGAGCTGCGCAGCGCCAAGTCTGTTTGCTCTCTCCCTCTGTCTCATTGGCTCGCTCTCATTCCCTCTGCTGCTGCTGCTGCTGCTGCTCTGCACTTTTATCTAACGCACACCACTGCAGCCAAGCAGCCGCCGCACGCACACACCCAACAGCAGCAGAGAGGACACAGCAGCAGTAGCAGTAGCAGCAGCACCACCACCAGCAGCAGCAGCAGCAGCCTGCTCTCTTTCCCTCTCGAAGCCTGAAAGATAACTGCGCTCGGGGCCTCTCTGCCGCTCTGCTGCTCTCGGCGACAGCGCTGCCGGCTGAGCGGCAGAACGGTGTGCGGCGTGCGGCGCGCTTTGCTCTTTTATAAGTACAACTTCGTAGATACGTAGATACATTCGAGCTTCATCTGCACTGCCGAACGGTAAACCGTTACTTGACGTTGCGCTGCGGCTGCGCTCAGAACTCGTGCGCGGCAAAAAGCAAATGCAGAAAGCAGATACAACTACATCTTCAAAAACTTGACAAAAAATCATCCAAAAATTGGAGCTAAAAACTCTTTGAAAAATAAACACAAACTACGAGTGCTTAACAAAAAAAAAAAAAAACAAAGAATATATATATATTTTTTTTAAGTTTCCGACTCCTTGGATTACCGCAAACTTACAATTTTTTTTCGCTAAACTACCAAAGAAGTGTGATCGCCCAAAGTGTGCTACCAAGTGTTCTACAAAACAGAAATACGAAAATAAACAAAAATATATTTTTCCAAAATATATCAATATTTCAACAACAAAAACATACAACCGATAGTTACCAACCAAAAAATAATATATATTATTTAACGCTTTAAAAATTGATGTGGGAATGCCGTCGCAACTTTTCGAAAAATAAAAGATACAAAAATTAAACACAAATAAAGGTAATTAACTTCCAACGTGCTTCTTTTTTTTTTTTGGATAATTCTCAAATTTTTTTGTTTCTGTGCTGAGTGAGTGAGTGATGTTGTTGTGGAGAGCAGTCATGCCGAAATAAAAATGGATTATCAAAAGGATAAATTTAGAACTAGTACTTGGAGAGGGATTACTTACTAACAGTAAAAAAAAAAAAAAAATAGTAATAAAAAAAAAAACTTATCCCCCCACAAAGTTAATTTCTGGAAAACGTTTTCCAAATTCAATTTAATCAACCAACCACCTCACATAAATTACCTTAAAATATTCCACAAAACTGTAGATAACATTTCAATTTGGTTGTCCTTCCCCTAATTTCCGACCCATTTTTAGGGTCAAGTTTCTCGCCTGGCAATCACCCGACCAGGGTCATCCAAATCAACCATGGTCAAAAAATTGAAACCCTTGAACTTTGACACACACACGGTCTGGTTCCAGAAATTATCACAGGGATGGGACGGTCCCCGTCTATGGGGTTAATTCAGATTGATGATCTGTTTAGTGTTTAGTGTTTAGTGTCAAAACGGTTCATTTCACAGCAAGTCTTTGCGTTTATACGCCTATTTTGAGCCTCGCACCTGGACGGCACTCCATTCATTGATGAATCCCATAAAGGTGTCATAAAGGTGTGAAATACTTGATTCCGATTCGGGCACCGTCGGGAGGCTTTATCTCCACGAGCGAGTGAGTCATTCCGAAATTGAAATCAGCCAACCAAAATGAAACACAAACACTTATTAAGAATTATTGTATATAAAATATATATGTACATGTTATCGTTAGAAATTTGGTTCGATGGGTCAGCCTCTCATTTTAGTTTGGGAAGTTTAGGATTTCCGAATGGGCCTCTGATGCCATAAAAAAAAACAAAAATACAAATTGGAACACCACTAATAGTCATAGCCTTGATAACGGTAAATGTTAATGAGCATGCCCACATTTTTCATTGGGAAAACAGAAAAGATAAGCTTTGGAAATACAAAAACATACAAACATACACATTGTATATATGTATGTATGTAGGTAGATACTACTACACCTCCATCACAGTTATAACTGGACGGCTCTGCACTTGCAACAGTCGCGAATTCCTCTAATTTGAGTTTCATTTGAAAGCGATTTCGATTTCGATTTCAGTTTTCTATTTCTGCTTCTGTTTTGAAGTATTCTGTTTATTTGGCTTGGTCTCGTTTGTCATTAAAAAGGCTATTTGTATCTGTATCTGTATCGGTATCGGTATCAGTATCTGTATCTTGAACTGCATCTACATCTGCGGATTGTATATGTTTCGATCAGCTGTTTACGGAGCTTTCAGCGACCAGTGGGGACAGAGTCCGGGGGAGATCAGTTTTCGATCATCAGATCGTATTGTTTTTGGGGATTTTATTGTTTCAAAAGAATTCCTAGCTCTTCTTTAGAAATTATGATTATTGATTAATTTGATGATCTACAGGCATGATTTTATCGACAGCCGGCCATCTCTAGTGGCCTGCAGCTTTCGCTATCCTTGCTGACTTTGTGCGCTCATGATTCCTCATTCTCTCTCTTTCTGTTCTCTTCCCTCGGCGCAGTCGGCGTCCCACCAGGCAGAGCACACCCGTCACAATGCTGGCAGCACAGCAGCAGCAGCAGCAGCAGCAGCAGCAGCAGCACAACACCAGCAACAACACCAACACAACTAACACCACAGAGAACGAGATGGAGCGCCAGAGGCGGGACTCCACCACCTCGGAATCCTCGCTGGAGCACCTGGATCTGGGGCGCACGCCCAAAAAGCTCAGCGCAGTGAGCGGCGGCGGCAGCGGCAGTCTGGTGCTGCAGCCGACGTCGACGCCACACGATGTCGCGACAGCGACGTCGCGCAAACGTAAGCTGCGCCAGCTCCAACATCACCACCAGGACCTGCTCAGCGACGAGGACGAGGAGGAGGAGGACGATGCATCAGCGGCAGGGCTCCGCCCCCACGGCCGACAAAAGCAGCGACGCAACGCCTCTGCCTCGGCCAGCATCGTGCTGGACGGCAGCGGCAGCGACGCCAGCTCGCTGCGCAAGAAGTTCCGTTTGAATCGCTCAGCAGCTGCGGTGGCGGCCGTCTCCAGTCTCTCGGAATCGGGATTCGTGGACACCACCGCCCACAGCGGCTACTTGGGCAACAACAGCAGCTCGGCGACAGCGACGTCGACGGCAGCAGCAACTGCAGCGCAATCGGCCAGCAGCAGCAACAGTAGCAGCGGCAGCAGCAGCGCCGGATCCGGCGGATCATCGCCGCAAGGCGGCCTGTGCCTCTCCAGCGGCGAGTCCGGCATTGGGGCGGGGGACGAGCACATGAAGTACGTCTGCCCCATTTGCGAGGTGGTCAGTGCCACGCCCCACGAGTTCACCAATCACATTCGGTGCCACAACTACGCCAACGGGGACACCGAGAACTTCACCTGCCGCATCTGCTCCAAGGTGAGTCAGCTACAGGGGTAACCCACTAAGGGGGACAGGGTTTAGTTTGTAAAAAGGAAGTTTTTTGAAATAATTATTAAATAGTTTTTCATAAAAATAATAATTACAAGTTGCTAAAAATATATTAACTTAATGATTATATCATTTTTTTTATTGTTTTTTTTTGGATTTAATTTTTTGAAAAGTTTTTGAATTTATTTTAATATTGATAATATTTCTTACTTAAAAATAAATATTTGAAGCTCAAAGTGTTTAAAACAGAAAAAGTAAATTATATTATTCAAATTTATTTAAAATCTTTTAAAATTAAAAAAATATATATACATTTTAAAGAAATAAAAACCAGAAAGAAATAAAAAGTAGGAAATCTAAGAGGGAACTTATCCAGTGCCCACTGTACTGACAGGTGTAGTGGAGTTTCCCCACCTCCCCTGCAATTACTCACCTGTTCTCCCGCTTAACGCTCTCTCTCTCTCTCTCTCTCCCTCTCTCTTCCGCTATGCCTCTCGTTTGGGGAACAGGTGCTGTCGTCCGCCTCATCCCTGGACAGACACGTGCTGGTGCACACGGGCGAGCGTCCCTTCAACTGCCGCTACTGCCACCTGACCTTCACCACCAACGGGAACATGCACCGCCACATGCGCACCCACAAGCAGCATCAGGCGAACCAGTCCCAGTCCCAGTCTGGCTCCCAGCAGCAGCAGCATCAGCGACGCCAGCAACAGTCACATCCTGCCCAGCAGCAGCAACAGCTGCAGCAGCAGCAGCAGCATCAGCAGCAGCAGCATCAGCATCTCCACCAGCAACAGAGCCTCAATCCCGCCCAGCAGTCGCTGTCGGGACGGGCGGAGAGCTACGAGAGCGACGCCAGCTGCTCCACAGACGCCTCCAGCGGGCACAGCCGCAGTCGCAGCAGCTCCTCCCTCACCCACAACAACAACAACAACAACTCGCAGAAGGCCAACCACAACCACAAGGACATGGAGCTGGACCTGGAGCTGGAGGAGGAGGTGACGAAGCACCACCAGAACCGTCGCGGCCTCAAGACCACCATCAACAACAATGTCATCGAGAGCGAGCACGAGGAGGAGGACGAGGAGGAGGAGGACCGGGACCAGGACCAGGATCACGACGATGTCGATGAGGAGGCGGATGTGGCCATGCTGACATCCACCCCGGATGTGGCCACCCTGCTGGCCGGCGCCAGTGCCTCGGGAGCTGCCTCCCGCTCTGTTTCTCCCTCGTCGGCCGCCTCGCCGGCCCCCCTCCTCAGCTGCCCCGCCTGCGGAGCCGGGGACTTCGAGACGCTGCCATCGTTGTGCGACCACCTGGACGCCCGGCACTCGGACATCCGGGCCAAGTGCCGCGATTGCGAGGTGATCTTCGCCAGCCACCGCCAGTTGCAGGCCCACTGCTGTCGCGGCGGACTAGGACGTCCAGCTGGTGTCGGACTGCCGCCCCTGCTGGGCGCCAGCAGCTCCCCGCTCCACGGCGACGACGATGCCGAGGACGAGGATGATGAGGACGCGGAGCGTCGTCTGCGGCTGGAGAAGCAGCGCCTGTCCGACCAGCGCGAGGACTTCTTCCAGCAGCTGTACCTCAAGGGGAAGACCTCCGGCGAGCATCCGCCCTCGCCGATCAAGCACGAGCCGGCGGACAGCAAGGACCTGGCCGACATCCAGAGCATCCTGAACATGACCAGCTCCAGCTGCACCAGCAGCTTCCTGCGCAACTTTGAGCAGTCGGTGAACACGCCCAGCTCCAGCCAGTACAGCCTGGACGGGCGCGACCAGGAGGAGGAGGCGCAGGATGCGTTCACCTCGGAGTTCCGGCGGATGAAGTTGCGCGGCGAGTTCCCCTGCAAGCTCTGCACCGCCGTATTCCCCAATCTGCGCGCCCTCAAGGGCCACAATCGCGTCCACCTGGGTTCAGTGGGTCCGGCCGGGCCGTTCCGCTGCAACATGTGTCCCTATGCCGTCTGCGACAAGGCCGCCCTGGTGCGGCACATGCGGACCCACAACGGGGACCGGCCCTACGAGTGCGCCGTCTGCAACTACGCCTTCACCACCAAGGCCAACTGCGAGCGGCACCTGAGGAACCGGCACGGCAAGACCAGCCGGGAGGAGGTGAAGCGGGCCATCATCTACCATCCGGCGGAGGACGCCGGGTGCGGCGAGGACGGCAAGTCCCGTCTGGGCGAGGATCTGGACCTGAGCTTCCGCTCGATCAGTCCGACTCCGCCGCCGCCACCACCACCACTCCCGGAGAGCAGCTCCCAACTGAAGCACATGCTCCTGGGCGAGAACCAGCCGGCGGGTGGATCTGTGGGAGGAGCACCTGCCCCCCAGCAGCCACTGCTGAAGATCCAGGTCAAGAGTCTCGACCAGCTGGTGGACAAGAAGCCAGGAGCCAGCCAGGAGAAGGGCTCGCCCAGCGCCGCCCTGGACTTCAGCATGGACGTGCTGGATCTCAGCAAGAAGCCCTCCAGCGGATCGGCGGCCATCACCCCGACTCCCACACCGAATCCGGCACCGCTGGTGGCTCCGCCGGGAGTGCCTGGCACCCCGGACCTGGCCGCCGCCCTGGAGCAGCACCAGTTGCTCCTCGCCCAGCAGCAGCTCTTCGCCGGAGCCGCTGGTGACGCCGCCTCCCAGTATGTCCAGCAGTTTTTCCGCAGCCTCATGCTGCAGTCCCAGACTCCGGGCTTCTCCTACCTCTATGGTGCCTTCATGGCCCCGCCGCCACCGCAGGCCAATCCGGAGAAGCCACCGCCGCTGGTGAGTCCGCCCGGCCGGGGCCTCAATCCCCTGCCGATGGGCGGCGTGGGCGTGCCAGTGCCGCCGGGCGGGCCCGTCAAGATGGTCATCAAGAACGGCGTGCTGATGCCGAAGCAGAAGCAGCGCCGCTACCGCACCGAGCGGCCCTTCGCCTGCGAGCACTGCTCCGCCCGCTTCACCCTCCGCAGCAACATGGAGCGCCACGTGAAGCAGCAGCACCCCCAGTTCTATGCCCAGCGCCAGAGGAGCGGCCACCACGTGATGCGCGGACGTGGCGCCTCCAACGCCGCAGCCGCTGCCGCCGCCGCCGCTGCTGCCGCCGGCATGGGAGTTCCCGGCGTGTCATCTGCCGGCGTCGGCTCCGGAGCTCATCACCATCCCGGCCATGGTCATGGACACGGCCATGCCCCCATCTCGGAGCAGGTGAAGTACGCCATTCTGGCCCAGCAGCTGAAGGCCCACAAGAACACGGACTTGCTGCAGCAGGCCCTGGCCCACGGATCGAGCAGTGTGTCCGGCAATCCCCTCCTGCACTTCGGCTATCCACTGGCCACTCCGCCGCCCAGCTCGGCGCTGCACAACGGTGGCAGCGGACAGGCGGGAAACGGGGTTCCCATGTCCTCCATGGACGACGATGAGCCCAAGCTGATCATCGACGAGGACGAGAACGACAACGACGTGGAGGAGGTGGAGGACTTCGAGGAGGACGAGGAGGAGGAGGAGGAGGATGAGCCGGAGGACGAGCCCGAGATCATTGCCGACGAGGAGCCACTGCCACGCGATGAGGAGGAGGAGGGCCAGCCGCAGGACAAGGACATGGAGGAGCTGGAGCTGCCGAAGCCACTCACGGAGCAACTGCCCCTCGAGGCGGCCCAGAAGACCGCCGAGACCATCCTGGAGCAGGCCATCAAGGCGGGCAAGCCGGTGACCACGCCCCCGCCTCCGCCGAAGGAGCAGCAGCTGGAGCAGATCGCTCCGCCCGCTCCCAGCTCCCTGAAGACGATGATCGCCCAGGCCGAGTCCGTGGCCAAGTCCCTCAAGGAGGTGGCCAGTTCGCCGTTC
This sequence comes from Drosophila atripex, assembly GCA_035045925.1. Classification (NCBI taxonomy): domain Eukaryota; kingdom Metazoa; phylum Arthropoda; class Insecta; order Diptera; family Drosophilidae; genus Drosophila; species Drosophila atripex. The sequence goes on from JAWNOP010000076.1 coordinate 904,829, forward strand.
AAGGACGAGTCGCAGGACCTGGTCCCGGTGGCCAAGCTGGTGGACAACGCCACTAGCCAGAACATGAGCTTCAACAGCTACTTCCGGCCCAGCGACGTGGCCAACCACATGGAGCAGAGCGACGAGGAGGGCCTGGTCGCCTCCGGCAGCGCCTCCGAGAGCAACAACAGCGGCACCGAGGACGTCACCAGCAGCTCCTCCAGCAGCGAGCCGAAGAAGAAGTCCGCCTACAGCCTGGCCCCCAACCGGGTCTCCTGCCCCTACTGCCAGCGCATGTTCCCGTGGAGCAGCTCCCTGCGCCGCCACATCCTCACCCACACCGGCCAGAAGCCCTTCAAGTGCTCCCACTGCCCCCTGCTCTTCACCACCAAGAGCAACTGCGACCGCCACCTGCTGCGCAAGCACGGCAACGTCGAGTCCGCCATGTCCGTCTACGTGCCCACCGAGGACGTCAGCGAGCCGATTCCCGTGCCCAAGTCCGTCGAGGAGATCGAGATGGAGGAGCAGCGCCGCCGCCAGGAGGCGGAGCGGGAGCGTGAACGCGAACTGGAGCGTGCCCGGGAGCGGGAGCTGGAGCGGGAGCGCGAACTGGAGCTGGAACGCGAGCGGGAGCTGGCCGAGAAGGAGAAGGAGCGCGAACGCCAGCAGCTCATCCAGAAGTTGGCTGCCCAGATGGCCGCCGCCGCTGCCGTGGCTGCTGCTGGTCCCGGCGCCCCGGGAGTCGTCCCGCCCGGCGGACTAGACGCCCAGGCTGGCGGGGATCTGCCCTACAAGTGTCATCTCTGCGAGGGCTCCTTCGCCGACCGGCTGCAGTGCCTCGAGCACATCAAGCAGGCCCATGCCCACGAGTTCGCCCTGCTGCTCGCCAAGGGCGCCATCGAGAACGAGTCCGTGCTGGGCGAGTCCGCCTCGGGGAATCCCAGCCAGCCCCCACCAGCCAGCCACCAGCCCCATTCCGACGATGAGGCCACCAACGGCGTAGTCGGTGGGGCCGGTGGGCGTGGCAAGTACCCGGACTACAGCAACCGGAAGGTGATCTGCGCCTTCTGCGTGCGCCGCTTCTGGTCCACCGAGGACCTGCGCCGCCACATGCGCACCCACTCCGGGGAGCGGCCGTTCCAGTGCGAGACCTGCCTCCGGAAGTTCACCCTCAAGCACAGCATGCTCCGGCACATGAAGAAGCACAGCGGACGCGCCCACAATGGTGACGCCCCCGGCTCCGATTGCTCCGATGATGAGCAGGTGAGCAGCAGCCCCCCAGGCACTCCGGCTCCACCAACGGCCACTTCTGCCAACAACAACAACAGCTGCCACACCAACAACAATAACAACAACAACAACAATACAGTGAGCGCCAAGCTGGGCCTGAAGCTGCCGAAGCTGCACGAGCTGCTGGACAAGGCGACGGAGTGGCGGGCCAGCCGGCTGGCGGGGGAGCACAAGGAGAACCTGGGCGAGGCCACGGCCCCCTCGGGCTCCAGCACGGATCTGATCGGGAATCTGCTGGGGATCAGCGACCAGGGCATCCTCAACAAGCTGCTCTCCTCGGCGGACGAGGCGGCCAAGCTCCTCGGGGTGGACAACAAATAGATCTTGAAAGCCATAAGATACTGCTGGGAGATCCCCTCTTAAAAAAAATGAAAACAAAAACGAAACTACACATATATTTCTTAAAAAAGAAAAGAGAGTAATATTTAAAAAAACAACAAAAACAAAAACAAAAAGAGAGTAGAAGAAGCAGCCTTACGTATACCAAAGCTTAAATAGTTTTCAGTAAATTATAGTACTTAAAAAAAAACTACTTAAAAAACTTAAAAAAACTACTCAAAAAAAGAGACCCATTTTGAAACACTCCCCTCATATTTTTTTTTAAACTTATTTTAACGGTTTAACCATCAAATCAAAAAACATTTAAAAACACCATTTTTTTTTTGAAGCAACCATTTTTTTGTCCTAGCTGTAGGTAATTTTAAATATATATTTTTTAACTTAAGAACTTAAGTAGCAGCAATCGAAAAACAACGAACATTTTTCATGACAACAAAAAAAGACTTTCACAGAGACACACACACAAAACAAAAAAAAAAAAGCAAAGAAACATAAATTAAAAATTACACAAAAATATATAAAAAATATATATGTACATTGAAAGAGGCCTTGAGAAACCGCAGCGTGGCTTAAATATATTCATTAAGAAACAAAGATAAACTAAAAACAAATTGCAAACAAAATTGTAAGTCAAATTATTCGATAAGACTCTAGTTTTTAGGCGCATGTTTTTTTTTTAAGGATCTTATTTAACGAAACTCATTCATTGCTGTAGCCTACACACATTTAATATTATAATATTATAATATTTAGCTATTAAAGACACGGAAAGCATGATTCTTATATTAATTACAAGTTAGTGGACTTCTTACAGCAATAACCAAAGCATTTTTAAGATAAACGAAAGATTAACTTACCCACTGCATGCCTATATACTATATTTAATATTATATCAAATATATATACATCAGATCGAAGGGGCGTACTTAACTTTTACTTTAACTTTTACTTTTAATGTGGCAGCAACAAACTACTGAACAAATTAAACTATGTACTTAGCGATTATTGAATGTACTTGACAAACAAACTACGAAAAGTGTACTTAATTGTAAACCCCCAGCAACACGAAGCAACGAGAATGGATTACAAATTAAATTCAAATAAAATAGCGATGAAAGAAAACGTTGATTGTTTTTTATTTTTCAATTTAAATCGAGTTTAACGAAGAGAAGAAGCCAGCATCCGTGATAGTCAACTTTTAAATTACCCGCCACTGTTAAGCTACAGCCACCTGTTGCGTTCAACAGAGCACTGTTAGGGCCACTACTATCGATAGTCACGCAAAGTATAACGATAGTTCCCTACCCACCACTGCTCGTGACAGTAGGAGCCGCTTGTTGCCCATCCCTGACACTCGGTCGTCGTGTATTTTGGTTTTTCGTTTAACGATTTTATTTTGATTCATTTTTGTTTCGTGTCAGCTTGAATTGAGTTAAAAATTGGAAGCCCTGTGCCGGGTCAAATCCATATCAAAATTATCCAAATTCAACGTGTGCCCCCCAGTGCCGGACGAGTGCGTGTCGCCAGGGAAACGATTGGAGTCCAAAACCATAAAAAAAAGAGACCAACAACTAAAATAAATCGTAGAGCGTGTGCGCTTGCCGTCTCTGACGAAATTCAGAGATAATTCCAGCAAAAAGAGCAAGCATTTTCAGCCAGGTGAGCAGTCACAGTGCCCACCGAGCAGTCCCGGTGAGCAGACCTCGCCAGCTCCCCCCAAAATCTCCAACTAATATTTGTATTTATTTTATTTTCGATCAGTAGCAGCAGCAGCAGTTATACCCATTCCCACGTCCCGAAGCCATCATGACCAGCGAGGCGAATACACCAGTCCTGCGCAACTGCATCCGGTTGCCGCTGGCCGAGGATGAGTTGCTGGAGGTGACCGCCAAGGCCAAGGACTACGCCATCATGCACGGTGCTGCTATGCGATCCAAGACAGCCTTCAGTCCCGACTCCCTGAACGTGAGTACAGTCCTGCCAAGGCCAAGGTCCTTTTTACATTTCGTTTGTTGTCTTGAAGTTTGCTCCGTTCGTGCTGGTGCCGTCGTCCTTTCCGCGCAAGGAGTTTGAAAAGGCCGTGGCCCTGCAGCCCATCATCAACCGGCTGATGCACAATGTCGCCCACGACGAGGAGTTCATCACCACCACCCTGGCGGAGACGATTAAGGTGGACGAGTTCACGGCGAATCTGTTCAAGATCTACCGCAAGGTCCTGGCTCACGGATTCACCCAGGTGAGATGCCGTCGGCTGGCAGGCAAAGTCACATCATCCATGCATCCGATCCTGCACCAAATGCCATCTAAACCACCAACCAACATCCCCATCTCACTCATTCCCATCGGGAGCACATCCACAGGCAGCCAGCTTAGATTTATTGGGCCCCTCCACCCACCTCCGCGTTGCAATCTTATCGCCCGCCACTCCCTCCCCCAAATCCATAAATCGCCAGAGCTCCAGTCGGTTATAGTTGCTAATCTCGCGTGATTTATTTAGGCATCCTGCGGACCGCTCCTTATCGCCGGTTGGGCCCAGGTAGCCGCTTGTAAATCCATGTAGGCCATCCGTCCACTCCCGACCCATCAACATAAAAATAGAAACCGAATGCTAGCCCTTTGCTGTTGCTCTAAAGAGTCTTATTTATTTTTTGTTGAAAGTGATATTGGAGATTGATTATTTGCTGGAATGCCACAGTTCCATGACTAATTGCGGGTCATATTTTTAAATGACCAGGCTGGATGATGACTTGTCCAATATCACTTTCAATATTATCATTTTTTCCTGCTTTTTTTCGTTTATTTTTTTTTTTTGTTTTTTTTTTTTTTAAATCCTCCCACTCTCCACTAAAAAATTAAATGAAAATAATAAATTCCTAACCCCGCAATTGTACAAAATATCTCGACTACAATCACAATCTGTTGCTCCATTATCCGTCACTCATTGCATCGCTATGCTATTCTATGAATCGGGAAAATCGGATTATCGGAAAACCAAAGAAAATATCACTGGGAATGCTGCGGAGCGACCTAATGCTGGAGTCCGGCTGTCCGGAGCTCTCGCCCCATGCATTTAGATCGAAAGCTGGTGCAGATGAGGCTGCCGGAACAACTGCTGCTGCTGCTGCTGCTACTCCTCCGCCTGCTATTGTTGGGACGGAGACTGGGACTGTAGGTGGCACTGTCGAGGAGAAGATCAAGAAGGAGACGGTGGCGGCGGCGGAGCGGGCGAAGAATAATCGAAAGGATTGCAGGGAGCTGCAGTTGAGCCAGGCCACCACAGAGCAGAAGATGGAAGCGAGGAGCGCATCGGCGTACTGCTGCTGGAAACAAGTCGAGATCAATACTATAGCTTCGGGCTTTGGCCATTTGGGACCAGCAAGTAAAACCATACAAAGGTGCTGTCCACAGTCCACCCCACCTCCTTCAACTCCATTCCATTCTCCACTCCGACCAAGTTCCTCCTTCAACACCATCACATCCAGCAACATTTAAACGATTCGACCCATGACCTCTGAACTCGATCATCTCCATTGCATCGCTTGTTTCCTCCGCTAACCCCTTCCCCCCCTCGCTGCATCCATACACAAGTACACTAACACACTAGATCAGGAAACTATATCCATGAATCATGAATGAGATTTTTTATAAAAAACAAAAAAAAAAAGTAGTTTCAAAAAAGTGTTTTTAAGATTTTCAGTTAAAAAAATATAATTTTTATTCAAAAACTCTATAAAAGATTAAATTTTCTACTTATTTAAATCAATTAAAGTTTGAAAATTCTTCGAAAATTATTTTATAAATTTAGTTTTGAGTTTTTTGTATTATTTTTTTCAAAAAATTATTATTATCCTTTTCTGTATTACAGTGTGTTTGTGTATGTCGCTTGTAGTGTGTCCTTTGTATTTTTGCGATTTTTAGACAAATTTATTTAAAAACTAAATATATCCTGTATATATATATCCTGTATATATGCCTGAATGTTACTTTTTGTTCCGTTTGTGATGAGTCTTGAAAATGTTGAGTAGTTTTTGATTTGCTGCCGCCGCCTCCTGTCCACCGCCTCCAGCTCCTGCCTCCTGCCTGCTCTGTAACCGATCTGCTCCTGCTCCTGCTCCAGCTGCTTCTTAAATATTTATACTAGTTCCTGCCACTGCTCCTCTAACTCCAGCTGCTAAAAACTAATCGCAATCGCTTCAAAGTTCTCCTCCTCCCTATTCCCCCAACCCACAGTGATTGTCCGCAAATCGTAAAGTCCCCTTCCAAAGTCTCTATCTAATGGTTTAGGATAAATATTTGTTCCTAGAGTTCCTGGACGGATATTGGATCCGCATTGTCAAGGTCGCCTGTCCCCCCCAGTCCCCCAGTTGGGGCATAATAGTTGCCCCGAGATAGGAATTCTAAAAAAAAAACAAAAATTATATAGATACGCCCCGTAATGGAGCGATAATGTGGAACTACAAGTTGCACTTTTTCTATTTTTTTTATTTTTCTGTTTAAAATATATGGATTGCAACCCGAGATTCGAGACCCATGGGCCTCCAACTTCCACCAGTCACTATTATGATTGTTTTTGTTTATTTTCAAGAACTTGGGGAGCCAAGCTTATCGACAGACTTTTGTTTCCGATTTTTAAACTCAAACACAAAACACATTTTTATTTCTATTTCACTTTTGTTTCTATTTTTGGTTTTTTTTTTATTAAATGCCCACCAGCCATGACGTAAGCAATTTGTTTTTTGTGAATAGATTAGAACTTGAATGATAAAGTGATGAAGTGCAGGCATGATAAAAATTAGTTTCTGTTAGCAGATAATTGTGAAATCGGGCCGAAGGCTTTAGTTGATTATCTAGAGCAGAAGTTTTAGATTAAAAACATACTTCAATTGTAGTTGCTGCAATTGCTGCACTGGCTGGGTACTTTACTTTAATCTATAAACTTGAAATAAGCATAGACTTTTTATTTAAAATAAATGAAAATGAAAAAAATATTTAGGGTGGACCCTACTTTACTTCCATACAAAGTTAATACTAAATATAAATTTGAATAATTTATAAACTGTAAAATAGGAATATTTTAGAATCTGTCTTTAAAATAAATAAAAAATATGAAAGAAAAATGTCATATCAAGGGTACCGAACTCAAACCTTAGAGTGGACCTTAGTCTAATTTAGTACAAAACTATTTCAATCTATAAACTAAAATCGAATAATTTATAAACTGAAAAATATCAATTTTTAGAACCTGTCTTTAGTAAACCCCATAGACCCCCATAGAGATTAGCTGCTGCTGCAATTTTGGGGGCCAGGGTAGCACCGTTTCATCGACCATATTCCATTCCTCGATCTACAATTATACGACTCTGCACCCGTTTCATCCCTAGATTAAGACCTACGGGCATAAGACTTACTATAAACTATACTAGATGTATTATGCTAATAATTATAATTTTTTTTAATTATAATTTTTATAACTGCTTCACCGGCTAGTTAGTTGTAGTTTTAAGGGCTGACCTTAAAAACAAAAAAAAAAAAAAACAAGGACCTGAAACAAAAGCACCTAATGTATATATAACGTATAATGATCATTATTGCAGGCTTATAGCATCGGTCTGTTGCGATCCGACTATATGGCACACGTGTACGAGGACTGTGCGATAAAGCAGGTCGAGATCAACACGGTGGCCTCCAGTTTCGCTGGCATTGCCACCCAATTGGTGCCGCAGCAGAAGTATTAAGCGCTCTTCTCTATCTATCTCTCTCTCTATCTATCTCTCTCACACACACACACTCGAATGCACAAACACAAACACACATTTGCACACCTGTTCCCCTCCCCTCCACCCCCCACTCCATGCACGAACTGATCTCACCTGTAAAGAAAAAAAAAAACAAACAAAAATTTCTACAAATTGGTTATAACGGTTTCATTCTTTGTTTTTAATTTGCATGTGGTTGCATCTCTTTCTATCTGCATATGTCTGTACTTCTTCAACCCGCCATAGCCTTGCGTTCTTAACAAAGTTAACCCACCTTTTCCAAACTCCCCCGCACACCCGCCACCCACACATCCAAACACACACCTAACCCACTCCAGGTTGCGGCCACACTAACGGTACCCCGTCCGACCCAGACCCCCCACATTTGTTGTTGTTTGTTGCTGTTGTTGTTGGTCCACCGATTACGAAATAATGCTAATCACCTTTCTCTTTCTGCTCCTGCTCCTGCCACTCCCCCTCGCCACCACCTTCCTCCCCGCCGCAGATTCGTACTTAGCGAGCTGGGCCATGCGGACAAGCTGAAGAATGTGAGTATACTGCCTAAATACCTCTCTGATATCATACTACTAATCCAAAAATAGTTACTAACCAGCCAAAACTATACTTGGTATCCATAGGACATTGATCTACCAATAATTTAAGATACTCCGCTTAGGAATCGGTTGAGAATCGGCCAAGATGTAGCCATGGCTCTGAGCCATACTTGGAAATCCTCGACTTTGTAGGGCACTCTCCTCAAAATTTGGAAAAAATTTCGAAAAAATATTTTGTTGCTAGGTTTCGATGCAGATCGGTGGAGAATCGATCCACAAACGTTTTAAAACATTCCGATCAAAAATCGGTTGAGAATTGGAAAAGATATAGCCATGGAGCTGGGCCCAAGATAGAAATCCCGGATTTTGCAGGAGACCCCCCACAAAAATTGAAAAAATTTCGAAAAAATATTTTGTTGCTAGGTTTTGCTGCAGATCGGTGGAGAATCGATCCACAAACGTTTTAAAACATTCCGATCAAAAATCGGTTGAGAATTGGAAAAGATATAGCCATGGCGCTGGGCCCAAGATAGAAATCCCGGATTTTGCAGGGGACCCCCCACAAAAATTGAAAAAATTTCGAAAAAATATTTTGTTGCTAGGTTTCGATGCAGATCGATGGAGAATCGATCCACAAACGTTTTAAGACATTCCGATCCAAAATCGGTTGAGAATTCGAAAAGATATAGCCATGACGCTGGGCCCAAGGTAGAAATCCCGGATTTTGCAGGGGACCCCCCACAAAAATTGAAAAAATTTCGAAAAAATATTTTGTTGCTAGGTTTCGATGCAGATCGATGGAGAATCGATCCACAAACGTTTTAAGACATTCCGCTTCAAAATCGGATAAGAACTGACAAAGATATAGCCATGGCTCTGGGCCCAAGTTGGAGATCCCGGATTTTGCAGGGGACCCCCCAGAAAAATTGAAAAAATTTCGAAAAAATATTTTGTTGCTAGGTTTCGATGCAGATCGGTGGAGAATCGATCCACAAACGTTTAAAGACATTCCGCTTCAAAATCGGTTCAGAATTCGAAAAGATATAGCCATGGCGCTGGGCCCAAGATAGAAATCCCGGATTTTGCAGGGGACCCCCACAAAAATTGAAAAATTTCGAAAAAATATTTTGTTGCTAGGTTTCGATGCAGATCGATGGAGAATCGATCCACAAACGTTTTAAGACATTCCGATCCAAAATCGGTTCAGAATTCAAAAAGATATAGCCATGGCGCTGGGCCCAAGATAGAAATCCCGGATTTTGCAGGGGACCCCCCACAAAAATTGAAAAAATTTCGAAAAAATATTTTGTTGCTAGGTTTCGATGCAGATCGATGGAGAATCGATCCACAAACGTTTTAAGACATTCCGATCCAAAATCGGTTGAGAATTCGAAAAGATATAGCCATGACGCTGGGCCCAAGGTAGAAATCCCGGATTTTGCAGGGGACCCCCCACAAAAATTGAAAAAATTTCGAAAAAATATTTTGTTGCTAGGTTTCGATGCAGATCGATGGAGAATCGATCCACAAACGTTTTAAGACATTCCGCTTCAAAATCGGATAAGAACTGACAAAGATATAGCCATGGCTCTGGGCCCAAGTTGGAGATCCCGGATTTTGCAGGGGACCCCCCAGAAAAATTGAAAAAATTTCGAAAAAATATTTTGTTGCTAGGTTTCGATGCAGATCGGTGGAGAATCGATCCACAAACGTTTAAAGACATTCCGCTTCAAAATCGGTTCAGAATTCGAAAAGATATAGCCATGGCGCTGGGCCCAAGATAGAAATCCCGGATTTTGCAGGGGACCCCCACAAAAATTGAAAAAATTTCGAAAAAATATTTTGTTGCTAGGTTTCGATGCAGATCGATGGAGAATCGATCCACAAACGTTTTAAGACATTCCGATCCAAAATCGGTTCAGAATTCGAAAAGATATAGCCATGGCGCTGGGCCCAAGATAGAAATCCCGGATTTTGCAGGGGACCCCCCACAAAAATTGAAAAAATTTCGAAAAAATATTTTGCTGCTAGGTTTCGATGCAGATCGATGGAGAATCGATCCACAAACGTTTTAAGACATTCCGATCCAAAATCGGTTGAGAATTCGAAAAGATATAGCCATGACGCTGGGCCCAAGGTAGAAATCCCGGATTTTGCAGGGGACCCCCCACAAAAATTGAAAAAATTTCGAAAAAATATTTTGTTGCTAGGTTTCGATGCAGATCGGTGGAGAATCGATCCACAAACGTTTTAAGACATTCCGATCAAAAATCGGTTGAGAATTGGAAAAGATATATCCATGGCTCTGGGCCCAAGATGGAGATCCCGGATTTTGCAGGGGACCCCCCACAAAAATTGAAAAAATTTCGAAAAAATATTTTGTTGCTAGGTTTCGATGCAGATCGATGGAGAATCGATCCACAAACGTTTAAAGACATTCCGCTTCAAAATCGGTTCAGAATTCGAAAAGATATAGCCATGGCGCTGGGCCCAAGATAGAAATCCCGGATTTTGCAGGGGACCCCCCACAAAAATTGAAAAAATTTCGAAAAAATATTTTGTTGCTAGGTTTCGATGCAGGTCGATGGAGAATCGATCCACAAACGTTTTAAGACATTCCGATCAAAAATCGGTTCAGAATTCGAAAAGATATAGCCATGACGCTGGGCCCAAGGTAGAAATCCCGGATTTTGCAGGGGACCCCCCACAAAAATTGAAAAAATTTCGAAAAAATATTTTGTTGCTAGGTTTCGATGCAGATCGGTGGAGAATCGATCCACAAACGTTTTAAGACATTCCGATCAAAAATCGGTTGAGAATTGGAAAAGATATATCCATGGCTCTGGGCCCAAGATGGAGATCCCGGATTTTGCAGGGGACCCCCCACAAAAATTGAAAAAATTTCGAAAAAATATTTTGTTGCTAGGTTTCGATGCAGATCGATGGAGAATCGATCCACAAACGTTTAAAGACATTCCGCTTCAAAATCGGTTCAGAATTCGAAAAGATATAGCCATGGCGCTGGGCCCAAGATAGAAATCCCGGATTTTGCAGGGGACCCCCCACAAAAATTGAAAAAATTTCGAAAAATTATTTTGTTGCTAGGTTTCGATGCAGATCGGTGGAGAATCGATCCACAAACGTTTAAAGACATTCCGCTTCAAAATCGGTTGAGAATTCGAAAAGATATAGCCATGGCGCTGGGCCCAAGATAGAAATCCCGGATTTTGCAGGGGACCCCCCACAAAAATTGAAAAAATTTCGAAAAAATATTTTGTTGCTAGGTTTCGATGCAGGTCGATGGAGAATCGATCCACAAACGTTTTAAGACATTCCGATCAAAAATCGGTTCAGAATTCGAAAAGATATAGCCGTGACGCTGGGCCCAAGGTAGAAATCCCGGATTTTGCAGGGGACCCCCCACAAAAATTGAAAAAATTTCGAAAAAATATTTTGTTGCTAGGTTTCGATGCAGATCGATGGAGAATCGATCCACAAACGTTTTAAGACATTCCGATCCAAAATCGGTTGAGAATTCGAAAAGATATAGCCATTACGCTGGGCCCAAGGTAGAAATCCCGGATTTTGCAGGGGACCCCCCACAAAAATTGAAAAAATTTCGAAAAAATATTTTGTTGCTAGGTTTCGATGCAGATCGGTGGAGAATCGATGCACAAACGTTTTAAGACATTCCGATCAAAAATCGGTTCAGAATTCGAAAAGATATAGCCATGACGCTGGGCCCAAGGTAGAAATCCCGGATTTTGCAGGGGACCCCCCACAAAAATTGAAAAAATTTCGAAAAAATATTTTGTTGCTAGGTTTCGATGCAGATCGATGGAGAACCGATCCACAAACGTTTTAAGACATTCCGATCCAAAATCGGTTCAGAATTCGAAAAGATATAGCCATGACGCTGGGCCCAAGGTAGAAATCCCGGATTTTGCAGGGGACCCCCCACAAAAGTTGAAAAAATTTCGAAAAAATATTTTGTTGCTAGGTTTCGATGCAGATCGGTGGAGAATCGATCCACAAACGTTTTAAGACATTCCGCTTCAAAATCGGATAAGAACTGACAAAGATATAGCCATGGCGCTGGGCCCAAGATAGAAATCCCGGATTTTGCAGGGGACCCCCCACAAAAATTGAAAAAATTTCGAAAAAATATTTTGTTGCTAGGTTTTGATGCAGATCGGTGGAGAATCGATCCACAAACGTTTTAAAACATTCCGATCAAAAATCGGTTGAGAATTGGAAAAGATATAGCCATGGCTCTGGGCCCAAGTTGGAGATCCCGGATTTTGCAGGGAACCCCCCATAAAAATTGAAAAAATTTCGAAAAAATATTTTGTTGCTAGGTTTTGATGCAGATCGGTGGAGAATTGATCCACAAACGTTGTTAGATATTCCGCTTAAGAATCGATTGAGAATCGGCAAAGAAATATAAACAAATAAGCGTTAAAAGATGAATATATTTAGGAACCATATATTTTTATTCAGAAATTGAATAAATTCATAATTTTTTGATAATTGAATTTTATTGTCAACTTTGATTTGAAGTTAGTTAGTGATGGCCTTATATTTTAGTAATTTGTTGTGTTTTCTCTTCAACAGATGCCGGAGAACAACGCCCTGGCTGGACTCTGCGACGGAATGGTCAAGGCCTGGGACATCTACGCCCGACCCAACGCTGTGATCCTGTTCATCATCGAGGACGTGTCGTACAACATCTGCGATCAGCGATTCCACGAGTTCTACATCCGCGAGACCTATCCGCACATCAAGGTCCTGCGTCGCACCCTAAGCGACGTCCATCGCGAAGGAAAACTTGGCCAGAACAAGGAGCTGCTGCTGTAAGGGACTATCCCCCCCCCATTGACTTCCATTATTTATAGCCTTGTCTTCTTCCCAAAGTGGTCAGCAGGAGGTGGCCGTGATCTATTTCCGGGCTGGCTACGAGCCTGGCCACTATCACTCGCAGGCGGAGTGGGACGCCCGCTACCTCATGGAGACCTCATTGGCCATCAAGTGTCCCTCTATCCATTACCATTTGGCGGGCACCAAGAAGGTGCAGCAGGCGCTGGCCCAGCCGGCGGTGCTGGAACGTTTCATCAACGATCCCGAGGAAATCAAGGCCGTGGGCAAGATCTTTACCGGACTGTATTCGTTGGATGACAACGAGGCGGGCAATGCCTCCTACGAGATGGCACTGAAGACGCCGGAGAAGTTCGTGCTGAAGCCGCAGCGAGAGGGTGGTGGCAACAATGTCTACGGTGTGGATATTCCGGATGCTCTGAAGGTAAGGAGTGCTTGGTACTTGCGGCTCATACTTTAAAAATGTTAATCCGTATTGCCTCCATAGCGCATGTCTCGTGTGGAACGCTCTGCTTGGATCCTGATGGATCTGATCCATCCGCCACTCACCAAGGGCTATATGGTGCGGCCTGGTGCCGACATGCCGCCGCAGATCGTGGACATGGTCTCCGAGCTGGGCATCTTTGGAGTGGTGATCGGCGATGCTGATCACATTGTGCACAACTACCAGGCGGGCCACATGCTCCGGACCAAGCTCTCCACCGCCAACGAGGGCGGTGTGGCGGCCGGCTTAGGTGCTCTGGACAGTCCCTATCTGATCGATAGCGACGATGAGGAGGAGCAGTAGGACCAGAACTGGTGTGATCCGGCATTCCACCATGTGGCCTCAATTGTGTATAAAGATTTATTTTTTTGTAGAGTGTGTTGTACATTATTTTTTTTACTTAATCTCGATTGCAATAAACCAACTGTAAAGCTACGTCATCCTTTGGAGCATTACAACGAGTTTTGACATTAAAGCTTGGCTTCGAGAACACATCCTATTTAATAACTATCACCAGGGGGGTATATTACAAATATCTGGAGAGTTGGAGTAAATGGAGAGTCTTCACTACCGTATGTGCTGGCGGTATGTGGCATCCATGACACGATCCACAAAGTGGTCGATGGGATGCACGATCAGTGGTATGCTGGCCAGGCCCACCAGTGTGGGCACAGTCTTGAGGAAGAAAACAGGAGAACGCCTCATCGCAAGGCGGGTAGCCCAGGTTATCCTTCAGAAAGATAAATAATGATTATCCAGCTAACTTAAGAGGAGCTACTGGGCACTTACCGATTGATAACTAAGCCGGGGATCGTTACCGAGGCCAGCATCTGCCAGGAGAACACATCGCCGCCCTTGACGAGCACCTCCCGGTTGGGGGCTCCGTTCATCCGGAGGCGCAGCACCTTGTCGAACGTATCCGTGCACACATATCCGATGGCCATTCCGTAGGATGCTGCTACCAGGGATTTAGATACCAGGGGTCGAAACGCCTCACCAATTTCATTGCTGTAGCCTTTAGTTAATCGTAATGACGTCAGCCGGAATAAATCACTAGAATCTCAACTACTCACCCATGTAACGTATGAAAGTATCGCGGAATATGTCCATGTCTTTAGAAACCTCTTTGTTAAAAGTAGCAACATCTTCTAAGGAAGGTTCTTGCCTCCGATCACTATTGGTTTGTTCCGGCATTTTATAATATTTTGAACACTCCTACTATTTTTTAATTCAAATGACAGTTAAGTAATTCTTCACTTTGTTCTTTCCGAACAGCTGATATTGGCAGTGTTGGCAATTTTTTGCAGCTTTTAAGCAACACTAAAAAGCTTATTTTATAATGGAGATTATAATGTGAAACTTAATAAATTAAAAGTCTATAAAGAAAATTATAAAGATAAAAATAATAGATAAATGTATTAAATAACTTTTGTATTGTTTTTCATGCTTTTCATGGTTTGTTTGTAAGCTTTCTTGTGAGTAGGGCTAATGAATTCAAATACACAGTTTTCTAATAAAAGTATTTAATTAAATGTTAAAGAAACTGTACATTTTTTTATATAATCTATCAATTTCAAAAATCCCGCCATAACTCTTCAAAACTGCATATTTCGCCAAATGCTGTTTGCGGACCACGGTCACACTGGCAAATAACAAAAAAACACAAGACGTCGTCATTCGTGTTGGAATTCCACCAAAATAGTTAAGTTTTCGTTTTTGTTTCAACTTTTGTCGGAGTACCAGGAGCACTTGGGAACGATCGCCAGGATTTCGGATCACAACAGCCAGCCAAAAGGTGAGTAATGCCCCGGAACGCACCCCCATCACCTCTTCACTCTCTGCTGTCGCAATTTGTTTTTGTCAATGCCGCCGCCGCTGCGAGCATTAGTCATGCTCAGAAATTCGATTTTGTTCGCCAGCACTGCGTCACCGAAGGACTGTGCCTGGATAGCTCAAGGATTGGGTAACCGCTATCACAGATATCAGGGAATGCGAGGAGGGTGATGAGGCACGAAGAGCGGATGATTCGATTGGACGCCAGCTTCCTAGGGAGGGGCTAGACCTCAAGGGAATACAGTGGCTATAGACTATGAAGGAAGCATCTTCAGGCGGTCAAGGAGTGGGAGGATTACGGAATTCACAGCCACATCCATCTGGTTAATCCATCTTTATTCCACTCCTAGTCTATTACTTAGTTAATGTTTACTCTAGCTACTAAGTTTGTTTAGTTTTTAAGATTAAAAAAAACATTAAACACGAAACATGAATAGTCCGCCCCGTTATCTAGAAGCTATATCACACGATGACGTCATATCCCTCGAAAAAGCAAGGCTTGAAATTATGCCATTAATTAATTTATTGACCTCGCCTTCCAGCATCATGGCAGCCGGAACCACACTACAGAAGGCCATCGACTTGGTGACCAAGGCCACCGAGGAGGATCGCAACAAGAACTACGCGGAGGCATTGCGTCTCTACGAGCACGGCGTGGAGTACTTCCTGCACACCATCAAGTGTAAGCGAACCTTAGACCCACTTTAATCCACCTACCCAGATACTTATCCTTCCAACAAACACACAGATGAGGCGCAGGGCGAGAAGGCCAAGGAGTCGATACGGGCCAAGTGCCTGCAGTATCTGGACAGGGCCGAGAAGCTAAAGGAGTACCTGAAGAAAGGCAAGAAGAAACCGATCAAGGAGGGCGGCGAGTCCAGTTCCAAGGAGGACAAGGACAAGAAGAGCGACAGCGACGACGAGGACGGTGATGATCCCGAGAAGAAGAAGCTGCAGAGCAAGCTGGAGGACGCCATTGTGATTGAGAAGCCCAAGGTGCAGTGGTCCGATGTCGCCGGCCTGGACGCCGCCAAAGAGGCACTCAAGGAGGCTGTCATCCTGCCCATCAAATTCCCACAGCTCTTCACCGGCAAGCGTATACCGTGGAAGGGCATCCTGCTGTTCGGACCACCCGGTACCGGCAAGTCCTATCTGGCCAAGGCTGTCGCCACGGAAGCCAACCGGTCTACATTCTTCTCGGTGTCCAGCTCTGATCTGATGTCCAAGTGGCTGGGCGAGTCCGAGAAGCTGGTCAAGAATCTCTTCGAGCTGGCCAGACAGCACAAGCCTTCAATCATCTTCATCGACGAGATCGATTCGATGTGCTCGGCTCGGTCGGACAACGAGAACGACAGTGTGCGCCGCATCAAGACCGAGTTTCTGGTGCAGATGCAGGGCGTGGGCAATGATACGGACGGCATCCTAGTACTGGGCGCCACCAATATACCGTGGGTCCTCGACTCGGCCATCAGACGTCGGTTCGAGAAACGTATCTACATTCCGCTACCGGAGCCGCATGCCCGCCTTGTCATGTTCAAGATTCATTTGGGCAACACCACGCACGTTCTCACCGAGCAGGATCTCAAGGAATTGGCCGGCAAGACCGAGGGGTAAGTGGAGGAGGCTTATCTCTTTTCCAAACTAAATGTTTCTCCACTCGCAGGTACTCCGGCGCGGATATATCGATTGTGGTACGCGATGCCTTGATGGAACCAGTACGAAAAGTTCAAACGGCCACGCATTTCAAACGGGTCACAGGACCCAGTCCAACGAATAAGGAGGAGATTGTCAACGACCTGCTGGTGCCGTGCTCGCCCGGGGACGAGGGTGCCGTCGAGATGAACTGGATGGATGTGCCCAGCGACAAACTCTTCGAACCGCCTGTTACCATGGTAAGTAGCTTGGAGTTTCTTCTCTTTAAATAATAATCTTAAATTTTATTTAAATATATCTTCAGCGCGACATGCTTAAGTCGTTGTCGCGTACGAAACCCACTGTGAACGAGGACGACCTCAAGAAGCTGCGCAAATTCACAGAGGACTTTGGGCAAGAGGGCTAGACGCCGGATCCCCGCCAGAAACCGCCCTTCAGCACCACCAGCTAATTCAAATTGTTGCCTATTACATAAATTCAAACACGTTTTTACCTTCTGGCTCTCCTTAAACTCATTTTTTTTTATTTTACTTTATATATATATATATGTATACATGCAAAATATGGTTAAAAAAAAACAAACAACAAACAATGTAATTCTGATGGAGTGAAGATGGAGTGTTAGAAGATGAGGATCAGGAGCAGGAGAAGGAGGAGGGATTGTTGTAATCACAAAGTCAATGTATTTTTGTACTCTAATTGTTAAGCTGTAGAACCCGAATCCGATATGAAATATGTGTCTGCGCTTGCGCAAAGTCTTGCCACAGATATCTGATCAGGAGGCGGCCGAGTGGTGTGGTCGGAGCAGGCGGAGCATGAGGCGGGCTAGTTGAAGGAGCTAACCGAGTCGGGCCAACCAAAGCCCATTTCAAAATTGTAACGTTCGAGTAATAAAATTCAGATTGTATACACACAGAATGCCAATTGAGAGTGAATCGACTTGGGGAATACCCTCGCCACCAAGTGACCCCATTTGATGGGTATCGCTTAGACAGAGAAGGAATAACGCAGACAGACAGAGAGGGAGAGAAAAAGAATGTGCCACTTTTGCCGAATGCCCTACATGCCGGGTATGTCTATGGCCGATAACATCTTTCCACCGACACACCAGCTCGTAGCTGGCCGGCCAGATCGGGCCCCAAGTTAACGGACGTGCTGTGGGGGCGGAAATGTACAGTGGGCCCAGCACGGAATTTACATTATTATTACCTATATTTTATGCTTCATTCAAAAAGAAATTAGTTTTAATTATTTTATATAGGATTGTCACAAAAAGTAAATAAATGCCCAATGTTTGAGTATCTGGGAAAATATAAATTCAATGTCCATTTCATTGGAGACGCCGGGAATTGAACCCGGGACCTCTCACATGCGAAGCGAGCGCTCTACCTCTGAGCTACGTCCCCTTGGAAGGACTCCAAATGTTTCTAAAATATGTGATAAAAATAAATATTTCATTAAACGTAATATTTATTTATAATATGAGGTAATAACATGTAATGATTGTTTAATTTTTTATTCATTTTACATTTCAATTTGTACCATTTGGTAAACTCAAGTAAATAATTGCAATATATTTTATATTTTACAATAAATTTATATTTCTAGAAATAATTTTTAATTCTTATTCTCAACATTAATTTCAAATTTTTTGACCATTTCTTTATACAAAACCCTCCACTGTGCGAGGCGAATTAAGATCGGCGATCGGTGATCGGCGGTGGAGTCTTCGGCTTGGGGCTCGGCTCCCTTCGACTGCTCCGGCGAGTCTCTGGCTTGGAGCCCGGCTTGAAAGCATGCTTTATGCTTTTCAGTTGAGCTTCAGCCGCAACGGCTTCAGGTTCGAAATCCGGCCCATCGGTCCGCGCTGTTCTATTTCATTTTTGGTTTGCCGCTCTTCTGGGGCCGTACATTCGCAGTTCCGTTACGTGAGTGCAGCGTATCTGCCGTCTGCATTGCACAAAAAATATCCAAAAGATACAAGATACAAAGATACATTTCTCGGTTTGCTTTTGCCTTTAGCTTTGCGCAACCTTTCGCAGCGGCAAGCGTGAAAAGTGAGATACAAGATACAAATAAACATTTAAAAAAAAAGTGCGTATTTGTTGTGATTTTTTGTTATTATTTTTTTCAAAGTGCATTTTTGGGCCTGGCCCTTTTTGTTAATATTTTTTGTGGGAGCGGTCTTAAGTTAAGGTTTTGTTAGGAAATTAAAACCTAATTTAAATTTTTATATTTTTGTTTAAGAACTTTGTGTTGGCCAATATTGTAAGAAAAAGAGTTTTTCTATTTTTTAAACAGAGCTATAGTTTTTTTTCCCAAAATATATAAATTTTTACAGATTTTGAAACTCTTAAAAACTAAAAACTCATAAGAAAAATATTAAAAATGTTAATTTAAAATTTTTATTTTATTTTATATTTTTTGATTTGATTTTTCTTTATTTGTAGTTTTTTTTCTCTTAAAGTTTCTATGTTTTTCCATGTGTTTTTTTTTAAGGATAGCTTACATAAATATCTTTTATTTTTGTTTTTAGTAAAAGATACATCATTGAACTGCCCATAAAAAATATATTTAAATTTTTTTCCTGTGAAGCTGTTGTTGTTTTTGTTTCTGTTGGTGGAGCTCTGGTGAAGCGCAACTTTCACGCGCTTCGAGTGAAACCGTGAGCCGGGTCCGAAATAAGCGAAATGAAGAAGAAGCGGCCCCAGACGCCGCACAGCAGCCACAAAAAATACATACTTAAAAAAAATATATTTCTTGTATACTATTGTCTATATATATTTTTTGCATTATTTTTATTTTTTTTGTGTATTTTGTTTTGGCTACTGTTTTTTTTGGTATGTTTTGTTGGTTTTTTTTTTATGTGTCAGTCGCGTAGTTTTGCGAAACTATTTCAAAAATGCATATTTCTTGCGACTCAAATGTGTCCAAGTGACTTGAATTATGTGCATTAATTTATGTGCATTTCGCTGGCAATTACAGAAGCAGTTAATCATTATTTTTTCGCAGCACTTCTTGCAACTCGAATCATACATACATAGATACACTATACTATATGGTGTGTATTATGCACACCTTTCGATTAAACTTGTTCGCAGAGCCATCGACACCTGAAAAACTAAAAAATCATGCTGACATTGACACGAATTGTCGCCGCCAGCAGCAGCAACAAAACAAAAACAAAAAAAAAACAAGCAACTCACCAACAAACAAAACAAAAAGTCAAATCATACAGTTTAAAGTTGAAACCCAACAACACACTCCACAATTAAAGTGCATAAAATTCCAACCAATGTCAAAAAGACGCCAACACAATGAAATATTTTGAATTAGTAGCTCTTAAGTATTTCTTCTCTTTTTTTTATTTTTTATTTTTTTGGTGGCTCTTTTCAAGTGCATAACATTTATTGATATGTTGATGGTAAATTTTCAATTTAATAGTAAATATGTATTGGAGCGGCAGCGACTTGCATCTTGATGGAAAACACAAACTACAAGTCACTTGATTGTTGCCTTGGCTGCTGCAGGCTTACCTGTCGGGGTCGGGGAACAAGGTCGCTTGCCACCGCGCCACGCCACATTATACCATATTATCAAATGCAAATGGGCATTATGTCTGCTAAACGCTGGAAAATTTTCTCGAATTATTTACCAGCAATTTGTTTGATCGCTCTTTGGCCATAATGGCTATTTTAAATTCGTTTACCCTTGTTCGTTGGCTTCATTTTGCTTAAAAACTACAAACCACCATTTTTTTTATTTAAGTTTACATCACATTTATGAAACTTAATAATAATACTACACGTAATTGCCAAGAAAAGAGTCCATAAAACGAGTTCAAGCTAATTAAATTTCTTTTTGTTCTTGTGGCCTGTAATTAAAAGAGAGGAATTACTTTTAATCGGTTCTTTTAATAGCGGCCTCTGGATCATTATTGTCACTGCAATGGAAAGCTGGCAGAGTTCTAGAATTCAGATTCCAGACACATAGTACCTATGACTTCATTGTTTTGTCAATACTTCTCACCCATTAGTTGTATAATTTTCGTAGAAGACACTGAGTTTTGTCAGCGTTTTGTTTATATTTTTTTGAAGAGACTATTTTTCTTAGAACTGTGTCTTTAATTTTTATACATTTTTTGTTGTCATCTGGTTAGTGTCATTGGGTAACTGGGCCAGAAGGTTTCATAAGCCGAGAAATGATGGAGTAGTTGCTGATTAGGTCAGCCAGCCGGCTCCAGCCATGAGCTGTGAACCATAACTGGCAACTTGATGCTGTCAGAAAAGCGGGATCCATGGAGCTATGGAGTAAATGACATTCCCCCCATTCTCCCGCCATCCCGCCATCCCGCCAACCCAAAACTCGAAAACTGTGTCAACTATCTATGTAAAGCCAAGCATTGCATGCGATTGCTGCCACACTGTTGCACTTAACCGTTTCCAAACTGATTTATGGCTTATTGTTTTCTGTGTGTCTGTGTTCTGCATTGGAAATGAGTTCTTTTTTTTACTTGCCACTAATTGCCTGTTGCACGTAAGAAACAAAAAATCGGATAGATAACAAAACACAACCGACGAGAGCGGAAATTTTATGCGCTGCTGGTTTCCATGATATTTCTTCGCCTCGAATTGGATCGGCTTCCTCCCTTTTTTTTCGTTACTTTTAACTTTTTAGCGGAGTTGGTCGTAACAAACAGGAAACAACTACCAGCGATGCGAAAATTGGCCAAGGAAATTTTGTAAACATATTTTTTGGGGTTTTTTTCTCGATTGGACATTTTGTGGCAAGTTCGTTGCCTAAGTCTTTCGTTTTGGCAAGTGACGTTGAGTCGAAAATCAAAAGGCAAGTCAGGCTTTGTGTCGTGAGCTGAGTTTGGGGCTAAGAGAAAGGGTTTTTTGTTTCAAATATTTAAAAATAACTTTATTTTTTAATTCAGAAACTAGTTCTGAAGCAATTTTCAATCAAAATTCGACTTAAATCGGGTTGTAGATTGTTTAATATTTTTATTACCCTCCGCCATAAAATCCAGTATAGTTTTTTGTGAAATCAGTCTGTGGGGGAGCCTATAAATCACCTGGGATTTCTTCATCACTCGATTCGATTTCTTGCCGGAATTCTCCATGCAGGTATGGGCTCTACAGTGGAGTGCATAGAGTAACAATAATACAAAGTTCGTCTATTGCGCTGGGCTTTGTTTTTATTTCTGCCATGTCGCTGGCTTGACAAATCAATCAAATCGCTTCATGCGAATTTCGATTGCACAAAAAAGTAAAAAATAAAAAACAACAGCGAAGACAATGCATTGGTATTATATTATACATAGTATTGTGCGGCTTGGGGTCTAAGGGGGATTTGGCAATGTTGACTGACCATTTCCATTCCCATTGTCCGCCATTCGCTTGGCTCACGTCCAGAGCTTAATGAGACGACTGAATGGGACAGTTGGACTGACAGACTGGCGGGCAAGCGGACACACGGACAGACGAGCGGACAGTTCGGGCAGAAGGTAGAAAATACCTGAGACTTTTGCTGCCATTTTCTTTGGCATGGTTCGGTTTTCTCAATCGATTTTCAGACTTTCCCAGCCAGTTCTCAGATCTTCTCACTTTTATACACTGTTATTTTTTTTTGAAGCGGGTACTTATTAGACACTAAGAAAAAAATAAAGAGAGCGGTTTTTCTAACTTAAATGTTTGAAAAGAAAAGGAATAACTTTTCAAGAACCATTATAGCTTTATCTGTCTGTCTGTTTGTCAGTGCCTGTATGTTTTTTGTTGTTAAATAAAAAGATTCTGTATAGTTTTTCTCACAGTGCTCTGATCACTGCCAGTCGTTCTGTTTAATGAGCTGAATTAGCCGCCAAACGCGAAAATGAGCAGCGAAAAGCGTGAGAGCCGCCAAATTGGGTTAATCTATTTGAAAGTGGAAGCGCTGTCCGGCTGTGGCAGCACCACCGAGCCACTGACTGAACCACCAAAGCCACCAACCACTTTTGACTTCACCTTCATCTTTGGCTTCAGAAAGTCTCCCCCCAGAAGCATTACCTATTGCGTTACTTTCCATTTTGATGCTGACGTCTGTGATGTTTGTCGCTGCTTTCTCAGATTTTTAGCTTTGTTTTTCTCCATTTCTTTATCTCCGTTTCGTTTCTTTGCTTCACTCACCTGTCGGGCTGCTTCTTCGTTTCTATTCTTTAACGGTACTCGCATTTTAATTTTACTTTTCATCGGATGTTCACACGAAGTGGCGCGAACAAAGGGTCTCGGATCTCCAGATAATGGCCGTGGAATTGGATCGGACTTAATGAAGATGATTAGTGTCGACGGAGCAGGGGGTTAGAAATCCGACAGATGAGGCTCTTCATTGGCAGCTAAAAATTAATTATCAACGGGTATTTTCGCAGAAAATTTAAATGATTTATGAGAAGCTTGTTGGGACAAGTATTTCTTATAAAATAAAAGCCATTTTATACATTTTACAATCAAATACTATAATTACTTTAAAAAATGTAACTTATGGCAAGTATAAGATATAGTCGACCTTTTATAGTATACCTTTTATAATGTTATGAAATAAAAACCGCAAAATGTATTTTTTTAAATCAAAATATGTTAATAATGAATGAAGAAAAACAAGGTTTTTAAAACTCAATTAAGTCCGTTAGTCACAATAGTTTCAAGAAAAGGCGTCCATAAAAAACTTCAATTTATGAAAGCCAGCCAATTTGGTGTTTTAAATAAAGTTCATTAGTTTCTCAGAAGTCTGTTTATTAGATCCAAACTGAGGTTGTATTTAAATTAATGACTCAAGTTTCAAAACATTTCAAATGATAGCCGCTTCCATGAAAAGCAAGCCAGAACCTCTGAAGACTAAGTGGCTAATTGGCTGCAAGTTATTGGCCAATTAGTTTGTTAACACAGCACAGTGCAATTGCAGTTGTGTTAATTATGATTACCAAAAACGATGACAAAACACTTTCGTGGCCAAATAGATACAAATGTATCTTGGCATCTCTTGCACAATCGGATGCTAATTGAAAGATCACGGAGACCGAAAACCAACGAAAGTGAAATGATGTTACCCGTGGTAGTAGTTTTTTTTTGGCTTTATGGTTTTATGGTCTGGCTTTGTGAATCGATAGGGAAACAGTTTAGGGTTTTGGTTACGGTCTTGGTTACTCAGGTTTCGGTGTCAGTTTTTTGTGGTTTGTTTCGTTAAAGGTTTTCACTTTCGTTTGTCACATCGCCCGGCCTGAGTCACGCCCCCCCCTCACACTGTATTGGCTTTTTGTTCGCTGTTGGCTCTGTTGGCTTTTTGTCTCATGCCATTTAGCTGCTGATTTTGAGTAAATTAGCCAAAAGTCAACAAACGGCAATTTGTCTGTTGGGTCGGCGTGTTTGTTTATTCGGCTATTGTTGGCTGTGGTTTTTTACTCTCCGCCTATTGACCCAAATGTGCAGCGGCCAAAAGTGGTCGAGCTGGATTCGGTTTGTTTGTTTTTTTTTTTGCCGCCAGAATGCTCCAATGCTCGGAGTCCGAGTCCGAGTCCGAGTCAAGTGTAAGGTCAATGGCCAGAAACAAACAAAACAGACCAAGCGACAATGCTCAAGATGGGAGGCGACAGGCTGCAAGAGACAAGGCACACAAGAGACACCAGAGAGACACGGACAGTGACAACGGCCAGACGCACATGCGCAACATCCTGTTCGGGCGGCACTGCAACCGGCCTATTATACAACGGCACTAGTGGCAGCACTGAAAGAAAAATATATAGGGAAGAAAAGGGGGATTGAGATATAAATATATTTAAGAAAAATATTTATTTTAAATTTTTGGAGGGAACTCTTTTAGAAATTATCAGCATTTTTCAAGGCGTGTTTCTCCACTCTTATAATTATTAATTTTATTATAGAAATAGTATATTTTATATTACATTTATACATTTTTCAGTTACAAAATTACTCTTTCTGAAAAATATAAATATTATATTAACTTTATTAACCACTTTATTAACTTTATTTGTTCGCTCAGTGCCTTCTGTTTAAGCCGCTTTAACTCACCAGAGTGTTTTGATTTTTTTGTGATTGCAGACGACCGATCGCCAGCCATCAATCAGGCCATCAATCAGTCAATGCCGCTTGTCGCAAATTGGAGCTGAAGTCGCACTCGGAGTCGGAGTCTGGGCGTCTGTGCCTCTGTTACTGTCTGAGCTGGAGCTGGAGCTGGAGGTTGAGTTTCACCCTTCTCGGAGAAAGCCAAATGTATATAAGCGATATAAATGCCATACCTGATGCTTCGCCTTGCACATAATTCAATCAAGTAATCAGCAATCGAGGATCGAAGCTTTGGACATCCAACTGCTTCTTTTTTTGTCGTTTTTTTTTTTTTGGAGACAGTTTTGGTTTTGGAGTGTCTGCCTCTATTTTTTGTTTTGTTTTTACTTTAAAAGTCAGTCAGTGAGTCAGTCATAGTTATAGTCACGATTCCGTAGCCAAAGCCACCATCTCGTCTTGGTCTTGGTTTTGGTTTTGGTTTTGGCTCCGCGCTGGCTTTTGGCTTCAACTTTGCTGGAGTATTGTCGCCTGGCAGGTTCACAAATAAGTGAAAGTGAATTTGTTTATTGTGTATATTTTGCTATTACCAAAGCAAAAAAAACAAAAACAAAACAACAAAAATAATAAAAGAGACGCATAACACCGACCGACTACCATCGAGCAATGTTCACTGGATCGCCGACAGAAACAGCACCAGCAGCGACAAAAATTCATTGAGAGGAAAAATACCCAGCCGAGAGGAAAAATAAAAGACAGATCGGGCCAATTTGATCAATGAAGAGCGTTGTAGAACAGCGGAAACATGTCGAGTGCCAGCCAAGTGATTTATCTTCTGTTTCTGCTGATATTCCACCCGGGCCCTGCAAATGGAAATGAGAAAAGTGAGTATACGCCCCGTGGGCTCCATTAACTAATTGCCAGACATTAACTAATTTACTCAGCGCTCAAAGGCGGGGAGGGGCACTGCATTCAGACAATAGCACTTTCGTGTGGGTGGTTATAAGAGGGGGGCGGCTGCCGGGGGTGGTGTCTGGCAATTGAGAAGAGGCGATCAGCGAACCACTTCACGGCACAGATTGCACAATGGCCCGGCCACTCCGCGGCTTTCATGTGTTTTGTGTGATATTTACACAGGGAAAAATAATGGGTAATGTGGGTCAATAAATGGGATGTAGTTGGCTTAAATATAAATTATATTTTGGAATTTTTTGTACTAGTTTTTATTGTAGTTTAAGAAAGAAAAGCTATCAAAGGGACTAGATGAGTTCTTGAATTTCTTTTGAATATTTTGTATATTATTTGTTTGGTTTTAAAGTGAAGATGTAACTGTTTTATGTAAAGATAATCTTATTTTTATTACTTATATGTAATATATAAAGAACTGTTATAAGAAATCTTACTAACTATTCCTTTACAGTTCCTTTTCGATTAATGCCTTTTGAATCTGTAACTTTGGATGATTCAGAAAGGTGAAGTAGTTGGGTTTCAATTACTTTTTATAATCATAATTTGAAATATATATTTTATATATTTTGCCATTTCTCCAAGTGCCTTTTGTTCCCCTCCCACGAAGCCCAAACCCACTAAGCACCGACTACACTTGCGACTGAGATTAATTCACCCTTGGGCTGAGTGGAGGAATCCAAGAGATATATACCATATAGGCTATATTTAATTTGATTTAATTTAATAGAATCTGTGTCTGTTTCCTTGGCAACCTTCTGGCTTCATGGACTTAGCCCAGTAGGCCCTGGGCGTACAGTTTGGGGAGCACTGGGGCTTATGTTTCGGAGTTTAGACACTCCGTTCGGTGTAGCCGGAATGGCCTTAGGTGTTTGAGTCCTAGGGCCCGGGCCCGGGTACGTGTGCCCCCCGTCGGGGGGATCGAATCCGGGTCCGTGTGTGAATTGTGACGTGATGTCTCCCTAATTGTTGTGGATTAAAAGCGAGTGTGTACGTGTGCGTCGAATGTTGTGTTTGTGTTGTGGTGTACTCTTGCCTGTGTTCCTCTATCTCCATGTGTTTCCAGCCAGTGGCCTCTCCTCTCAGACGGCCATGACCGGATCCGTGATTCCTTGGTTCGGGGGTGTGGCGACCGGGTTTCGGGGTCTTGGGGCTTCAAGGCGCATTTCGGTATTTTGAATCATCTACCTCTATTTTTTTTCCTCCTTTTCTTTTCCCCTTTTTTTTTCTAATTATTATTTATAAATATTCAAATTCTATGGCTCACTATTTCCCCATCGCCAAAACTGGGCGGCGTGTGCGTAAAGATATTTAAGTTATTTTAAAAACGCAATCACGCTCCACCGATTTATTATAAAAAAAAAAACACTCCTATGTGTTATGTCATCCGCATGGCGTGCATTTCGAATGGTTCGAGGAAAACGTAAGACGGAAAATTAAAATTAAAATAATTCACGCGTTGTCATTAAAGAAATTACAAACAGTTGACGATTTGTCACTAAATGAGTAGAGGTTTTTTTTAATATTTTTTTTTATTGGGCATAAGGAAGGCTTTAAAAGTTAAATGATGTAAGGGATGTTGTGTCTTAATATTTATGTTTTTTTGGGCCTACATCTTTTCTTCCCATTTTGTCTATTTCTTTTATTCATCTGTAGATGTCTATAGATTTTAAATTCGAATAATTATTATAGAACCATATCAGTGAACCCAAAATCAATTGAAATCGAATAGGAACGTGATCTTCATTTAAATTATCCCATTTCTTTCTTAATTTCTTTTTTAACGACTCACTTGGGAATCTATAAAGTATTTTTATGATTTTTTGTTCTTTATTTATAGCCAATGCCCCCCAGGAAGTCTCAGCGGTGACCTCATCTCCGCCTTCCTATGCCAATTTCACGGAATTATCCAGGGCGGTCGAGGAGTCCATCAAGGAGTTCGAGGATCGGCAGAAGGAGCGTCAGCGGCAAGGACACACGAGGACTCGCAGAGCTGTGAAGAGAGTGTGCTATGGCGAACTGGGCTGTTTCGAGGACTCGGGTCCTTTCGCCTACCTGGAGATGCTGCCATCCGCCCCGGAGGAGATCAACACAAAGTTCTACTTCTATTCCACCCGCCAACGCTCAGATCGTCCTCTGATGGAGCTATCCTTCCTCAACATGACGAGTGCTTTTCGCGGGAAACGGGATGCGGAGGTCAGCACCAGTTCGCCCGAAGGCAGTGGCCGTTCCTCGGGATCTGGCTCGGCTCCCAGCTCTTCTGCTAACCAGACCTTCACCACAGAGAGACCTTCCAGCCAAAAGAAACCCTCAACCCCTTCGATTGACGATCTGGAGGGCTTCGACGAGCTCTCTGTGAGGGTGATAGTCCATGGCTTTGGCTCCGCCTGTCCGCACGTTTGGATTTATGAAATGAAAACGGCTTTAATGGCGGTGGTGAGTATTATTATTAGATATCTATGAATATTTTTAGACCATTTTAAGACTAGTTTGTATAACTTATATTTCAATCAAATGATTCGCAGTAAAGTAGTTGGTCCAGAGGTTAAGATCTTCGGCCTGAAACCCTGTAAGTGGAGGGTTCTAGACTGCCAGGAGGCTAAGATAGTTATTTATTTTATTTTATTTTTTTTGTGTAGTGCCCGTACTTGTTTTTTGTTTCAATAATATTTATTATTTTTCCCAAAATATTCCCAAATTCCAGGAGGACTGCATCGTGATCTGCGTGGACTGGGAGAACGGAGCCACCTTTCCCAATTATGTGAGGGCGGCGGCCAATACGCGTCTGGTTGGCAAGCAGCTGGCTATGCTCCTGCGGAACCTGCAGCAGCACAAGGGACTGGATCTGATGAGGACCCACATCATTGGCTTCAGCTTGGGTGCTCATGTGTCGGGATTCGCGGGCGCCGAGTTGCCCGGCCTCTCCAGAATCACGGGTCTGGATCCGGCAGGACCCCTGTTCGAGGCCCAACATCCCAAGGTGCGGCTGGACAGCAGCGATGCGGAATTTGTGGATGTCATCCATTCGAATGGCGAGAATCTGATCCTGGGCGGACTCGGTTCCTGGCAGCCCATGGGCCATGTGGACTATTATCCGAATGGAGGACGCGTCCAGACAGGATGCTCCAATCTTTTCGTGGGAGCTGTCACAGATTTCATTTGGTGTAAGTGGTCTTAAATGAATATTTAATTTAATTAATTTTTTATTACAAATAATAATAAACTATTTCCCCCCACAGCTGCCCAGGCGGCGGAGGACGAGGAGGGACGATCCTTGTGCAATCATCGACGTGCCTACAAATTCTTCATCGACTCGGTGGCTCCACGGTGTCTGTTCCCGGCCTTTCCCTGCGCCAGCTACGATGACTTCCTCAAAGGACGCTGCTTCCCCTGCGCCCAGGACGACGAGGATCTGGCCGAGGGAGTGCCACGGTGCGGCAACATGGGCTACTACGCCGATCGCTCCACCGGCCGGGGCCAACTGTACCTGCTGACCCGCGAGGAGGAGCCCTTCTGCGCCCACCAGTTCCAGCTGCAGATCTTCAATTCCTTCAACGACCTGCCCCTCCGCACCATCGGCCGCTTGGAGGCCATTCTGGAGGGCGATGGTGGTCTGAACGAGACCTTTGAGATATCCGAGTAAGTGTTCCTTCTCGGGGATTACCTTTCGAATTGCTCAACTTCCTAATTTCTTGTTGAATATTTGTTTTTCCGCAGAAAGGACGACGCGGAGTTCTTCGCCGGCGACATCGTCTCCAAGATCATCGTGCCCCACCCAGCCCTGGGCTTCCCCACCACCCTCAGTCTGCACTACAAGTCCTACAGCGGGTGGCTCAGCAAGGGCCTGCCCCACTGGGACATCGACAAGGTGGTGCTCACGGACAGCTTCGGTCGGAGCCACTCGCTCTGCCGTCCCTCCACCAAGCTGAGTAGCGGCAGTCCAGTGCGCTTGCGCCTCCAGGCGGGCAACTGTGAGTTGGATAACCAGGAGGATTACGGGGCCTACACCACCCAGCCGCCGGGACAGAATGGAGGGGGAGCGGCAGGAGGAGGCGGATCTGGTGGAGCCGGAGGAGGAGGAGGAGGAGGTCCTACCATCTCGCCCACGGATGTGCCCGATTCCAGTGTCCAGGAGTCGGCGGTGGATGGCGTGGAGACGGTGAAGCAGCGCAAGGACATCTTCAATTTGGGCACCAGCTTCAAGTTGGCCCAGAACCAGACCTATCCCTTGGGCCAGGACGATGAGCTGCCGTGGCAGCCGATCCTCGTCGGCAATTCCCTGGACAATGAAACCGCCGAGGCAGCCGAGTCCAGTCGCAGCCTGTCCGATTCCCCCGGAGAGATCTTCGAGCCTGTCCTCAAGGATCGCCGCTTGGCGGTGAACAAGGGAAGGAATCTCCAGGACTACTCGGGAGATGCCAGAGGCAGTTCCGGTTCCGCTTCCATAGCCACTCAACCTGAAATCGTGGAGCCCGTTCTGAAGGCCACCACGCCGCGCGTCAAACAAGGCAAGGACTTGGACCTGGGACAGGATCAGCCGACGCAGGTGACAGCCACGCCGCCCAAATTAATGGCCCAAATGGGCACGGGCCGTTCCCCGGATCCGGATGAGCCGCAGACCGTACAGCTGCTGCCCTTCCGCTTGGGGGAGTTACTTCAAAAAGCCGAGCGCTACGCCCGGGAAACCCTATTGCCTTTGATTTCCGTCCAGGCACCGAGATTTTTTGGCTTCAATGTGACGCCCCACGACCGGGAGGCAGTGCGTCCGGGCGAGTCCCGCAAGCCGCGCTACATTCCACGATACGAGGAGTCTGCGTTTCTGAGCGCCAACAGCTCCTCAAGACGGCGATCCAAGCCAAAGGCCTCCCGGAGATCTTCGGTCGTCCAGCAGCAGAGGAATCTCTTCCGTTTGATGAGGGCCAGGTCCCAGAAACAGGACACGGAAGCTCCGAGCCCTGACAGAGGCAGTGAGGAGAGGAGCAAGGAACAAGAGAGGCAGCAAGCTGACTTCAATTATTATACAAATGTGCTGCAAACGGAGTCGAGGTCGATGCGACCAGAGAATCCGGAATACAGGCCTGTCTTCATAGATCTTCCCACCTACAGGCCATCAACTTCCGCTTCCGCTTCCGCTACCTCTGCGTCTGTTGGCGCTTCCGTTTCCACACCCTTGACAGCAGCTTCCGTTTCCGTTTCCGCTTCCACTTCCACTTCCGCCTCTGCTTCTATTTCGAAAGCACGAAGACGCGGCAGATCCTCGCATCTAATTCCCTGATATCCAAACTCCACAATTCATAGCTCTCCCGCCAAAGGGGACGAACACTTTGTGATATGCACACCAGATCCTGGCCATGGCCCCAAAAAAAAAACAAAAATCAAAAATCAAATGAACAATCAAATACGAAACCCAAGAAATCATCCCATTAATCAAATCACTAAACAAATCAAATCCTCACCTGCTTGGAAGAGCACTGTAAATATCCGAAACGAAAACAAAGACATAGAAATGGAATTTCGACAATGCCGACACAGCGCATAGATTATAATTTTAAGATTAAGCTTACAATGTGAGACAGAATAATAAATAATTAATAAATAATTAGGCTTAACACAGTCGAGGGTCTCGACTAAAAAATACTAGAATTATATTAAAGAGTTTTTGTTGTAAACTGGGGAGAATGGGAAGAATGTGTCCTGCGAAAAAAGGACATTTTGGTCCTTTCCGATAGACATAGCTCTGCCAATTCACATCGGATACAAAAACAGGATACCATTTTGTAATCAGCGAACTAATTGCCGCTTTTCCTCATTCAAAATATTCCTTAAAAGCCGTTTTAAAAATTTCCGATTTTTTTCAAGGGGTACCCCTGTAAAAATCGCGACTTCGCGGGACTTCGCGAAAAAAAGGACATTTTGGTCCTTTCCGATAGACATAGCTCTCGCCAATTCACATCGGATGTGAAAACAGGATACCATTTTGTAATCAGCGAACTAATTACCGCTTTTCCTCATTCAAAATATTCCTTAAAAGCCGTTTTAAAAATTTCCGATTTTTTTTCAAGGGGTACCCCTGTAAAAATCGCAACTTCGCGGGACTTCGCGAAAAAAGGACATTTTGGTCCTTTCCGATAGACATAGCTCTGCCAATTCACATCGGATACAAAAACAGGATACCATTTTGTAATCAGCGAACTAATTGCCGCTTTTCCTCATTCAAAATATTCCTTAAAAGCCGTTTTAAAAATTTCCGATTTTTTTTCAAGGGGTACCCCTGTAAAAATCGCGACTTCGCGGGACTTCGCGAAAAAAGGACATTTTGGTCCTTTCCGATAGACATAGCTCTGCCAATTCACATCGGATACAAAAACAGGATACCATTTTGTAATCAGCGAACTAATTGCCGCTTTTCCTCATTCAAAATATTCCTTAAAAGCCGTTTTAAAAATTTTCGATTTTTTTTCAAGGGGTACCCCTATGAAAATCGCGACTTCGCGGGACTTCGCGAAAAAAGGACATTTTGGTCCTTTCCGATAGACATAGCTCTGCCAATTCACATCGGATGTGAAAACAGGATACCATTTTGTAATCAGCGAACTAATTACCGCTTTTCCACATTCAAAATATTCCTTAAAAGCCGTTTTAAAAATTTTCGATTTTTTTTCAAGGGGTACCCCTATGAAAATCGCGACTTCGCGGACTTCGCGAAAAAAGGACATTTTGGTCCTTTCCGATAGACATAGCTCTGCCAATTCACATCGGATGTGAAAACAGGATACCATTTTGTAATCAGCGAACTAATTGCCGCTTTTCCTCATTCAAAATATTCCTTAAAAGCCGTTTTAAAAATTTCCGATTTTTTTTCAAGGGGTACCCCTGTAAAAATCGCGACTTCGCGGGACTTCGCGAAAAAAGGACATTTTGGTCCTTTCCGATAGACATAGCTCTGCCAATTCACATCGGATACAAAAACAGGATACCATTTTGTAATCAGCGAACTAATTGCCGCTTTTCCTCATTCAAAATATTCCTTAAAAGCCGTTTTAAAAATTTTCGATTTTTTTTCAAGGGGTACCCCTATGAAAATCGCGACTTCGCGGGACTTCGCGAAAAAAGGACATTTTGGTCCTTTCCGATAGACATAGCTCTGCCAATTCACATCGGATACAAAAACAGGATACCATTTTGTAATCAGCGAACTAATTGCCGCTTTTCCTCATTCAAAATATTCCTTTAAAGCCGTTTTAAAAATTTTCGATTTTTTTTTCAAGGGGTACCCCTATGAAAATCGCGACTTCGCGGGACTTCGCGAAAAAAGGACATTTTGGTCCTTTCCGATAGACATAGCTCTGCCAATTCACATCGGATGTGAAAACAGGATACCATTTTGTAATCAGCGAACTAATTGCCGCTTTTCCTCATTCAAAATATTCCTTAAAAGCCGTTTTAAAAATTTCCGATTTTTTTCAAGGGGTACCCCTGTAAAAATCGCGACTTCGCGGGACTTCGCGAAAAAAGGACATTTTGGTCCTTTCCGATAGACATAGCTCTGCCAATTCACATCGGATACAAAAACAGGATACCATTTTGTAATCAGCGAACTAATTGCCGCTTTTCCTCATTCAAAATATTCCTTAAAAGCCGTTTTAAAAATTTTCGATTTTTTTCAAGGGGTACCCCGTAAAAATCGCGACTTCGCGGGACTTCGCGAAAAAAGGACATTTTGGTCCTTTCCGATAGACATAGCTCTGCCAATTCACATCGGATGTGAAAACAGGATACCATTTTGTAATCAGCGAACTAATTGCCGCTTTTCCTCATTCAAAAATATTCCTTAAAAGCCGTTTTAAAAATTTCCGATTTTTTTTCAAGGGGTACCCCTGTAAAAATCGCGACTTCGCGGGACTTCGCGAAAAAAGGACATTTTGGTCCTTTCCGATAGACATAGCTCTGCCAATTCACATCGGATACAAAAACAGGATACCATTTTGTAATCAGCGAACTAATTGCCGCTTTTCCTCATTCAAAATATTCCTTAAAAGCCGTTTTAAAATTTTCGATTTTTTTCCTATGAAAATCGCGAACTTCGCGGGACTTCGCGAAAAAGGACATTTTGGTCCTTTCCGATAGACATAGCCTGCCAATTCACATCGGATGTGAAAACAGGATACCATTTTGTAATCAGCGAAACTAATTGCCGCTTTTCCTCATTCAAAATATTCCTTAAAAGCCGTTTTAAAAATTTCCGATTTTTTTCAAGGGGTACCCCTGTAAAAATCGCGACTTCGCGGGACTTCGCGAAAAAAGGACATTTTGGTCCTTTCCGATAGACATAGCTCTGCCAATTCACATCGGATACAAAAACAGGATACCATTTTGTAATCAGCGAACTAATTGCCGCTTTTCCTCATTCAAAATATTCCTTAAAAGCCGTTTTAAAAATTTTCGATTTTTTTTCAAGGGGTACTCCTTGAAAATCGCGACTTCGCGGGACTTCGCGAAAAAAGGACATTTTGGTCCTTTCCGATAGACATAGCTCTGCCAATTCACATCGGATACAAAAACAGGATACCATTTTGTAATCAGCGAACTAATTGCCGCTTTTCCTCATTCAAAATATTCCTTAAAAGCCGTTTTAAAAATTTCCGATTTTTTTTTCAAGGGGTACCCCTGTAAAAATCGCGACTTCGCGGGACTTCGCGAAAAAAGGACATTTTGGTCCTTTCCGATAGACATAGCTCTGCCAATTCACATCGGATACAAAAACAGGATACCATTTTGTAATCAGCGAACTAATTGCCGCTTTTCCTCATTCAAAATATTCCTTAAAAGCCGTTTTAAAAATTTTCGATTTTTTTTCAAGGGTACCCTTTAAAAATCGCGACTCGCGGGACTTCGCGAAAAAAGGACATTTTGGTCCTTTCCGAATAGACATAGCTCTGCCAATTCACATCGGATGTGAAAACAGGATACCATTTTGTAATCAGCGAACTAATTGCCGCTTTTCCTCATTCAAAATATTCCTTTAAAAGCCGTTTTAAAAATTTCCGATTTTTTTTCAAGGGGTACCCTGTAAAAATCGCGACTTCGCGGGACTTCGCGAAAAAAGGACATTTTGGTCCTTTCCGATAGACATAGCTCTGCCAATTCACATCGGATACAAAAACAGGATACCATTTTGTAATCAGCGAACTAATTGCCGCTTTTCCTCATTCAAAATATTCCTTAAAAGCCGTTTTAAAAATTTTCGATTTTTTTTTCAAGGGGTACCCCTGTAAAAATCGCGACTTCGCGGGACTTCGCGAAAAAAGGACATTTTGGTCCTTTCCGATAGACATAGCTCTGCCAATTCACATCGGATGTGAAAACAGGATACCATTTTGTAATCAGCGAACTAATTGCCGCTTTTCCTCATTCAAAATATTCCTTAAAAGCCGTTTTAAAAATTTCCGATTTTTTTTCAAGGGGTACCCCTGTAAAATCGCGACTTCGCGGGACTTCGCGAAAAAAAGGACATTTTGGTCCTTTCCGATAGACATAGCTCTGCCAATTCACATCGGATACAAAAACAGGATACCATTTTGTAATCAGCGAACTAATTGCCGCTTTTCCTCATTCAAAATATTCCTTAAAAGCCGTTTTAAAATTTTCGATTTTTTTCAAGGTACCCCTGTAAAAATCGCGACTTCGCGGGACTTCGCGAAAAAGGACATTTTGGTCCTTTCCGATAGACATAGCTCTGCCAATTCACATCGGATACGAAAACAGGATACCATTTTGTAATCAGCGAACTAATTGCCGCTTTTCCTCATTCAAAATATTCCTTTAAAAGCCGTTTTTAAAATTTTCGATTTTTTTTCAAGGGGTACCCCTGTAAAAATCGCGACTTCGCGGGACTTCGCGAAAAAAGGACATTTTGGTCCTTTCCGATAGACATAGCTCTGCCAATTCACATCGGATGTGAAAACAGGATACCATTTTGTAATCAGCGAACTAATTGCCGCTTTTCCTCATTCAAAATATTCCTTAAAAGCCGTTTTAAAAATTTCCGATTTTTTTTCAAGGGGTACCCCTGTAAAAATCGCGACTTCGCGGGACTTCGCGAAAAAAGGACATTTTGGTCCTTTCCGATAGACATAGCTCTGCCAATTCACATCGGATGTGAAAACAGGATACCATTTTGTAATCAGCGAACTAATTGCCGCTTTTCCTCATTCAAAATATTCCTTAAAAGCCGTTTTAAAAATTTTCGATTTTTTTTCAAGGGGTACCCCTGTGAAAATCGCGACTTCGCGGGACTTCGCGAAAAAAGGACATTTTGGTCCTTTCCGATAGACATAGCTCTGCCAATTCACATCGGATGTGAAAACAGGATACCATTTTGTAATCAGCGAACTAATTGCCGCTTTTCCTCATTCAAAATATTCCTTAAAAGCCGTTTTAAAAATTTCCGATTTTTTTTCAAGGGGTACCCCTGTAAAAATCGCGACTTCGCGGGACTTCGCGAAAAAAGGACATTTTGGTCCTTTCCGATAGACATAGCTCTGCCAATTCACATCGGATACAAAAACAGGATACCATTTTGTAATCAGCGAACTAATTGCCGCTTTTCCTCATTCAAAATATTCCTTAAAAGCCGTTTTAAAAATTTCCGATTTTTTTCAAGGGGTACCCCTGTAAAAATCGCGACTTCGCGGGACTTCGCGAAAAAAGGACATTTTGGTCCTTTCCGATAGACATAGCTCTGCCAATTCACATCGGATACAAAAACAGGATACCATTTTGTAATCAGCGAACTAATTGCCGCTTTTCCTCATTCAAAATATTCCTTAAAAGCCGTTTTAAAAATTTTCGATTTTTTTCAAGGGGTACCCCTATGAAAATCGCGACTTCGCGGGACTTCGCGAAAAAAGGACATTTTGGTCCTTTCCGATAGACATAGCTCTGCCAATTCACATCGGATGTGAAAACAGGATACCATTTTGTAATCAGCGAACTAATTGCCGCTTTTCCTCATTCAAAATATTCCTTAAAAGCCGTTTTAAAAATTTCCGATTTTTTTCAAGGGGTACCCCTGTAAAAATCGCGACTTCGCGGGACTTCGCGAAAAAAGGACATTTTGGTCCTTTCCGATAGACATAGCTCTGCCAATTCACATCGGATGTGAAAACAGGATACCATTTTGTAATCAGCGAACTAATTGCCGCTTTTCCTCATTCAAAATATTCCTTAAAAAGCCGTTTTAAAAATTTCCGATTTTTTTCAAGGGGTACCCCTGTAAAAATCGCGACTTCGCGGGACTTCGCGAAAAAAGGACATTTTGGTCCTTTCCGATAGACATAGCTCTGCCAATTCACATCGGATACAAAAACAGGATACCATTTTGTAATCAGCGAACTAATTGCCGCTTTTCCTCATTCAAAATATTCCTTAAAAGCCGTTTTAAAAATTTTCGATTTTTTTTCAAGGGGTACCCCTATGAAAATCGCGACTTCGCGGGACTTCGCGAAAAAAAGGACATTTTGGTCCTTTCCGATAGACATAGCTCTGCCAATTCACATCGGATGTGAAAACAGGATACCATTTTGTAATCAGCGAACTAATTGCCGCTTTTCCTCATTCAAAATATTCCTTAAAAGCCGTTTTAAAAATTTCCGATTTTTTTCAAGGGGTACCCCTGTAAAAATCGCGACTTCGCGGGACTCTCGCGAAAAAAGGACATTTTGGTCCTTTCCGATAGACATAGCTCTGCCAATTCACATCGGATACAAAAACAGGATACCATTTTGTAATCAGCGAACTAATTGCCGCTTTTCCTCATTCAAAATATTCCTTAAAAGCCGTTTTAAAAATTTTCGATTTTTTTTCAAGGGGTACCCCTGTAAAAATCGCGACTTCGCGGGACTTCGCGAAAAAAGGACATTTTGGTCCTTTCCGATAGACATAGCTCTGCCAATTCACATCGGATGTGAAAACAGGATACCATTTTGTAATCAGCGAACTAATTGCCGCTTTTCCTCATTCAAAATATTCCTTAAAAGCCGTTTTAAAAATTTTCGATTTTTTTTCAAGGGGTACCCCTGTAAAAATCGCGACTTCGCGGGACTTCGCGAAAAAAGGACATTTTGGTCCTTTCCGATAGACATAGCCTCTGCCAATTCACATCGGATGTGAAAACAGGATACCATTTTGTAATCAGCGAACTAATTGCCGCTTTTCCTCATTCAAAATATTCCTTAAAAGCCGTTTTAAAAATTTCCGATTTTTTTTCAAGGGGTACCCCTGTAAAAATCGCGACTTCGCGGGACTTCGCGAAAAAAGGACATTTTGGTCCTTTCCGATAGACATAGCTCTGCCAATTCACATCGGATACAAAAACAGGATACCATTTTGTAATCAGCGAACTAATTGCCGCTTTTCCTCATTCAAAATATTCCTTAAAAGCCGTTTTAAAAATTTTCGATTTTTTTTTCAAGGGGTATTCTATGAAAATCGCGACTTCGCGGGACTTCGCGAAAAAAGGACATTTTGGTCCTTTCCGATAGACATAGCTCTGCCAATTCACATCGGATGTGAAAACAGGATACCATTTTGTAATCAGCGAACTAATTGCCGCTTTTCCTCATTCAAAATATTCCTTAAAAGCCGTTTTAAAAAATTTCCGATTTTTTTTCAAGGGGTACCCCTGTAAAAATCGCGACTTCGCGGGACTTCGCGAAAAAAGGACATTTTGGTCCTTTCCGATAGACATAGCTCTGCCAATTCACATCGGATACAAAAACAGGATACCATTTTGTAATCAGCGAACTAATTGCCGCTTTTCCTCATTCAAAATATTCCTTAAAAGCCGTTTTAAAAATTTTCGATTTTTTTTCAAGGGGTACTCCTATGAAAATCGCGACTTCGCGGGACTTCGCGAAAAAAGGACATTTTGGTCCTTTCCGATAGACATAGCTCTGCCAATTCACATCGGATGTGAAAACAGGATACCATTTTGTAATCAGCGAACTAATTGCCGCTTTTCCTCATTCAAAATATTCCTTAAAAGCCGTTTTAAAAATTTCCGATTTTTTTTCAAGGGGTACCCCTGTAAAAATCGCGACTTCGCGGGACTTCGCGAAAAAAGGACATTTTGGTCCTTTCCGATAGACATAGCTCTGCCAATTCACATCGGATACAAAAACAGGATACCATTTTGTAATCAGCGAACTAATTGCCGCTTTTCCTCATTCAAAATATTCCTTAAAAGCCGTTTTAAAAATTTTCGATTTTTTTCAAGGGGTACCTCTATGAAAATCGCGACTTCGCGGGACTTCGCGAAAAAAGGACATTTTGGTCCTTTCCGATAGACATAGCTCTGCCAATTCACATCGGATGTGAAAACAGGATACCATTTTGTAATCAGCGAACTAATTGCCGCTTTTCCTCATTCAAAATATTCCTTAAAAGCCGTTTTAAAAATTTCCGATTTTTTTTCAAGGGGTACCCCTGTAAAAATCGCGACTTCGCGGACTTCGCGAAAAAAGGACATTTTTGGTCCTTTCCGATAGACATAGCTCTGCCAATTCACATCGGATACAAAAACAGGATACCATTTTGTAATCAGTGAACTAATTACCGCTTTTCCACATTCAAAATATTCCTTAAAAGCCGTTTTAAAAATTTTCGATTTTTTTTCAAGGGGTACCCTATGAAAATCGCGACTTCGCGGGACTTCGCGAAAAAAAGGACATTTTGGTCCTTTCCGATAGACATAGCTCTGCCAATTCACATCGGATACAAAAACAGGATACCATTTTGTAATCAGCGAACTAATTGCCGCTTTTCCTCATTCAAAATATTCCTTAAAAGCCGTTTTAAAAATTTTCGATTTTTTTTCAAGGGGTACCCCTGTAAAAATCGCGACTTCGTGGGACTTCGCGAAAAAAAGGACATTTTGGTCCTTTCCGATAGACATAGCTCTGCCAATTCACATCGGATACAAAAACAGGATACCATTTTGTAATCAGCGAACTAATTGCCGCTTTTCCTCATTCAAAATATTCCTTAAAAGCCGTTTTAAAAATTTTCGATTTTTTTTCAAGGGGTACCCCTATGAAAATCGCGACTTCGCGGGACTTCGCGAAAAAAGGACATTTTGGTCCTTTCCGATAGACATAGCTCTGCCAATTCACATCGGATACAAAAACAGGATACCATTTTGTAATCAGCGAACTAATTGCCGCTTTTCCTCATTCAAAATATTCCTTAAAAGCCGTTTTAAAAATTTTCGATTTTTTTCAAGGGGTACCCCTGTAAAAATCGCGACTTTGCGGGACTTCGCGAAAAAAGGACATTTTGGTCCTTTCCGATAGACATAGCTCTGCCAATTCACATCGGATACAAAAACAGG
This sequence comes from Drosophila atripex, assembly GCA_035045925.1. NCBI lineage: Eukaryota > Metazoa > Arthropoda > Insecta > Diptera > Drosophilidae > Drosophila > Drosophila atripex. The sequence continues at coordinate 945,001 of JAWNOP010000076.1, forward strand.
ATACCATTTTGTAATCAGCGAACTAATTGCCGCTTTTCCTCATTCAAAATATTCCTTAAAAGCCGTTTTAAAGATTTTCGATTTTTTTTCAAGGGGTACCCCTGTAAAAATCGCGACTTCGCGGGACTTCGCGAAAAAAGGACATTTTGGTCCTTTCCGATAGACATAGCTCTGCCAATTCACATCGGATACAAAAACAGGATACCATTTTGTAATCAGCGAACTAATTGCCGCTTTTCCTCATTCAAAATATTCCTTAAAAGCCGTTTTAAAAATTTTCGATTTTTTTTCAAGGGGTACCCCTATGAAAATCGCGACTTCGCGGGACTTCGCGAAAAAAGGACATTTTGGTCCTTTCCGATAGACATAGCTCTGCCAATTCACATCGGATGTGAAAACAGGATACCATTTTGTAATCAGCGAACTAATTGCCGCTTTTCCTCATTCAAAATATTCCTTAAAAGCCGTTTTAAAAATTTTCGATTTTTTTTCAAGGGGTACCCCTGTAAAAATCGCGACTTCGCGGGACTTCGCGAAAAAAGGACATTTTGGTCCTTTCCGATAGACATAGCTCTGCCAATTCACATCGGATACAAAAACAGGATACCATTTTGTAATCAGCGAACTAATTGCCGCTTTTCCTCATTCAAAATATTCCTTAAAAGCCGTTTTAAAAATTTTCGATTTTTTTTCAAGGGGTACCCCTGTAAAAATCGCGACTTCGCGGGACTTCGCGAAAAAAGGACATTTTGGTCCTTTCCGATAGACATAGCTCTGCCAATTCACATCGGATGTGAAAACAGGATACCATTTTGTAATCAGCGAACTAATTGCCGCTTTTCCTCATTCAAAATATTCCTTAAAAGCCGTTTTAAAAATTTTCGATTTTTTTTCAAGGGGTACCCCTGTAAAAATCGCGACTTCGCGGGACTTCCGCGAAAAAAAGGACATTTTGGTCCTTTCCGATAGACATAGCTCTGCCAATTCACATCGGATACAAAAACAGGATACCATTTTGTAATCAGCGAACTAATTGTCGCTTTCCTCATTCAAAATATTCCTTAAAAGCCGTTTTAAAAATTTTCGATTTTTTTTCAAGGGGTACCCCTGTAAAAATCGCGACTTCGCGGGACTTTCGCGAAAAAAGGACATTTTGGTCCTTTCCGATAGACATAGCTCTGCCAATTCACATCGGATGTGAAAACAGGATACCATTTTGTAATCAGCGAACTAATTGCCGCTTTTCTCATTCAAAATATTCCTTTAAAAGCCGTTTTAAAATTTTCGATTTTTCTTCAAGGGGTACCCCTGTTAAAATCGCGACTTGCGGGACTTCGCGAAAAAAGGACATTTTGGTCCTTTCCGATAGACATAGCTCTGCCAATTCACATCGGATACAAAAACAGGATACCATTTTGTAATCAGCGAACTAATTGCCGCTTTTCCTCATTCAAAATATTCCTTAAAAGCCGTTTTAAAATTTTCGATTTTTTTTTCAAGGGGTACCCCTGTAAAAATCGCGACTTCGCGGGACTTCGCGAAAAAGGACATTTTGGGTCCTTTCCGATAGACATAGCTCTGCCAATTCACATCGGATGTGAACACAGGATACCATTTTGTAATCAGCGAACTAATTGTCGCTTTCCTCATTCAAAATATTCCTTAAAAGCCGTTTTAAAAATTTTCGATTTTTCTTCAAGGGGTATTCCTGTAAAATCGCGACTTCGCGGGACTCTCGCGAAAAAGGACATTTTGGTCCTTTCCGATAGACATAGCTCTGCCAATTCACATCGGATGTGAAAACAGGATACCATTTTGTAATCAGCGAACTAATTGCCGCTTTTCCTCATTCAAAATATTCCTTAAAAGCCGTTTGTAAAAATTTTCGATTTTTTTTCAAGGGGTACCCTGTAAAAATCGCGACTTCGCGGGACTTCGCGAAAAAGGACATTTTGGTCCTTTCCGATAGACATAGCTCTGCCAATTCACATCGGATGTGAAAACAGGATACCATTTTGTAATCAGCGAACTAATTGCCGCTTTTCCTCATTCAAAATATTCCTTAAAAGCCGTTTTGAAAATTTTCGATTTTTTTTCAAGGGGCAAATTCCTGTAAAATCGCGACTTCGCGGGACTTCGCGGGACTTCGCGAAAAAGGACATTTTGGTCCTTTCCGATAGACATAGCTCTTGCCAATTCACATCGGATACAAAAACAGGATACCATTTTGTAATCAGCGAACTAATTGCCGCTTTTCCTCATTCAAAATATTCCTTAAAAGCCGTTTTAAAATTTTCGATTTTTTTTCAAGGGGTAAACCCCTGTAAAAATCGCGACTTCGCGTGGACTTCGCGAAAAAAAGGACATTTTGGTCCTTTCCGATAGACATAGCTCTGCCACCTCACATCGGATGTGGAAAACAGGATACTCATTTTGTAATCAGGAACTAATCCCGTCGATCGCATCCAAGCATCTCTTGAATTCTCAATTCAATTTTGGCCCCATTTTTGGCCAAAATCATGATGGTACCCCTTGGAAAAGTGCGTCGACGCTTTTTTCTTCACTTTTTGGGGAATATTTTAACTATTTCCGCAACCGTTCAGAAACGGGAACTGGAATTTATGAATCTGGGAACTATTCTCTGCCAATAATTGATCCATTGATGCATTCAGATCCTTAAAATTACCAGGGATTTTCGCAATAGAAATAGGGCGGCACCGAAAGATCACTTGGACGGATGTGATCTCGCGGAAGGAGGACGATGCGACGGAGGCCAATGAGAGAATGAGTCCTAAGCTTATCATCTCCACTGTCGGGTAAGTAGTGCCGTAAGAAGCAGCCAATATTGCTTTGAGTTTCAATGGGTTACATTCTACCAGGTGAACAGGAGTAATCTGCTGTCCCAGGAGATCGTGCAGACAATTACCGCACTAGTGGCTGGGAGTCAACAATGGACAACGAGGATACGCAGAATCGCCGCCCATTCGATCGAGAGTTCAACAACAGCGAACCATCACGAATCCTTCGATGTCCTCTGTGAACTGCTGATCAGCGTGTGCAGAACTTTGCTGCACATGTATCTTAAGGTTGTACTTAGTTGTAATTAGACTGTAAATCGTAAATATCATGATTTTAATAAAGGTTTAAATAAATCAAATGTGTTGTTTATTCAATGGGGATTGTTTGCAGGTATGGCGCCGTCTCAACTTGGCCAACATCGGAAGCACAGTGGCCAAGATATGCGGAAAACCAGTCTACAGAAATTTCGTGACGTCACTGACCGTTGGGAGGAAAAGTTTCGGATTTTGGGCCGCTACCAGGTCCGCAGTACCAGGCCAACAGAAGTGGCCAGCAGGTGGATTTCGATTTTTGAAATTGTGATCTGTGACGTCACTGATTGATCGACTGATTTGTGTCTTGGATGCAGGGTACTCCCAATATATAAACCTTTACCCAATACACAACCCATTGTAGACCCAAGACACCAACCCATGGTGACGTCACGGATCCAAGCTCGATTCGTGACGTCACAGATTTTTGGCCGCTGAAAATTGTTAAATTTTGGGCGCTACCAGGCCCGGAGTACCAGGCGAACAGAAATGGCCAGCAGGTCGATTCCATTTTCCAAAAAAGTTTTTTGTGAATATCTCGGCCGTTTCGCGTCCAATCCTGGCCTGGAATGGCTCAAAAACAGCGGAAAAATATGCTCCACCAACCTGGTCGAAAAAGGTTGGTATTGGCCAAGTTGACATCCTGGTAAAAATACGTTTGGCCAGGACCTTAATTTTGATAGACTTCTTTGTTTATATCTCAGGCATTCCATAGCCGATATTCGAAGGGAATTCCATTTCGGAATCAAGCCTTCAAGGTCCTTTGAACTGCATCAGAACATTCTGCATCAAAGGATGTTTGATCCTTGAAATAAAACAAAATCAAATGCATTTCATTTTGAACGCAGGCACAAATTTGTTCCAAGGATATCAAGGATATTTTGCTCAAGATCGATGGACATTGATGTCCTGATCCCAAAATGGTACCCCGTTTCCAAATCGGTTCGGAACTGGCCGAGATATACACAGTCGATAAATAGAGGCACTTATAGATATATTCCTTTAGTCAATTTTATTATGCCAACTCTGTTAACTTGGCTAACACCAGGATACCTTGGCCAGTCGATGCGCCTTGTTTTTGCCTCATTTTACGGGTAGTCGCGATCCAGGATCAGATGCGAAATGGTCGAGATATTCACAAAAAAACTGTTTCAGAAAATAGAATCCACCTACTGGCCATTTCTGTTCGCCTGGTGCTCCAAGCCTGGTAGCGGCCAAAATCCAAAATTTTTCGGCCACAAAAGTCTGTGACGTCACGGAATGGGCTTCGATCAGTGACGTCATAGCTGGGTGGTGTCTTGGCTACACTGGTATGTGTCTTAGATGAAAAGGTTTATATATTGGGAGTACCCTTCATCCAAGACACAAATCAGTCGATCCATCAGTGACGTCACAGATCACAATTTTAAAAACGAAATCCACCTGCTGGCCATTTCTGTTGGCCTGGTACTGCGGACCTGGTAGTGGCCCAAAATCCGAAACTTTTCCTCCCAACGGTCTGTGACGTCAGGAAATTTCTGTAGACTGGTTTTCCGCATATCTTGGCCATTTTGCTTCCGATGTTGGCCAAGTTAAGACGCCGCCTTACCTGCAAACAATCCCCATTGAATAAACAACACATTTTATTTATTTAAACCTTTATTAAAATCATGATATTTACGATTTACACACATAGTCTAATTACAACTAAGTACAACCTTAAGATACATATACAGCAAAGTTCTGCACACGCTGATCAGCAGTTCACAGGACATCGAAGGATACTTCGTGGAATCCAGAGTTGCTATCCTGATGGTTTGCTGTTGTTGAACTCTCGATCGGATGGGCGGCGATTCTGCGTATCCTCGTTGTCCATTGTTGACTCCCAGCCACTAGTGCGGATAATTCGTCTGCACGATCTCCTGGGACAGCAGATTACTCCTGTTCACCTGGTAGAATATAACCCATTGAAACTCAAAGCAATATTGGCTTTCATTCTTTCGGATACTTACTTACCCGACAGTGGAGATGTATAAGCTTAGGACTCATCCTCTCATTGGCCGCCGTCGCATCGTCCTCCTTCCGCGAGATCACATCCGTCCAAGTGATCTTTCGGTGCCGCCCAGCTATTTCTACTGCGAAAATCCCTGGTAATTTTAAGGATCCTGAAATGCATCCAATGGATCCAATTATTGGCGGAGAATAGTTCCCAGATTCATAAATGGTAGCCCGTTTTTGAACCGAATGCGAAATAGTTAAAATATTCACCAAAAAGTGAAAGAAAAGCGTCGATCGCACTTTTCCAAGGGGTACCATCATGATTTTGGCCAAAAATGGGGCCAAAATTGAATTTTGAGAATTCAAAGGATGCTTGATGTAGACCGACGGGGATTAGTTCCCTGATTCATAAATGGCATCCCGCTTCTGAACCGGTTGCGAAATAGTTAAAATATTCACTAAAAAGTGAAAGAAAAGCGTCGATCGCACTTTTCCAAGGGTGTACCATCATGATTTTGGCCAAAAATGGGGCCAAAATTGAATTTTGAGAATTGAAGGGATCCTTGGATGTAGATCGGCGGGGATTAGTTCCCTGATTCATAAATCCGCATCCCGCTTCTGAACCGGTTGCGAAATAGTTAAAATATTCACCAAAAAGTGAGTGAAAAGCGTCGATCGCACTTTTCCAAGGGGTACCATCATGATTTTGGCCAAAAAATGGGGCCAAAAATTGAATCTTGGCAATTCAGAGGATCCTTGATGCAGATCGACGGGGATTAGTTCCCTGATTCATAAATGGCATCCCGCTTCTGGAACCCGCTGCGAAATAGTTAAAATATTCACCAAAAAGTGAAAGAAAAGCGTCGATCGCACTTTTTCCAAGGGGTACCATCATGATTTTGGCCAAAAATGGGGCCAAAATTGAATTTTGAGAATTCAAAGGATCCTTGGATGCAGATCGACGGGGATTAGTTCCCTGATTCATAAATGGCATCCCGCTTCTGAACCGGTTGCGAAATAGTCAAAATATTCACCAAAAAGTGAAAGAAAAGCGTCGATCGCACTTTTCCAAGGGGTACCATCATGATTTTGGCCAAAAATGGGGCCAAAATTGAATCTTGGCAATTCAGAGGATCCTTGGATGCAGATCGACGGGGATTAGTTCCGTGATTCATAAATGGCATCCGGCTTCTGGAACCGGTTGCGAAATAGTTAAAAATATTCACCAAAAAGTGACAAGAAAAGCGTCGATCGCACTTTTCCAAGGGGTGTCTCTCATCATGATTTTGGCCAAAAATGGGGCCAAAATTGAATCTTGGCAATTCAGAGGATCCTTGGATGCAGATCGACGGTATTTAGTTCCTGATTCATAAATGGCATCCCGCTTCTGAACCGGTTGCGAAATAGTTAAAATATTCACCAAAAAGTGAAGAAAAGCGTCGATCGTACTTTTCCAGGGTACCATCATGATTTTGGCCAAAAATGGACCAAAATTGAATTTTGAGAATTCAAAGGATCCTTGGACGCAGATCGACGGGGATTAGTTCCCTGATTCATAAATGGCATCCCGCTTCTGAACCGGTTGTGAAATAGTGACAACATTCACCAAAAAGTGAAGGAAAAGCGTCGATCGCACTTTTCCAAGGGGTACCATCGCATGTTTGTGGCCAAAAATGTCGCCAAAATCGAATTTTGACAATTCAAAGGATCCTTGGGATGCAGATCGACTTGGATTAGTTCCCTGATTCATAAATGGCATCCCGTTTCTGAACCGTTTGCGAAATAAGTTAAAATAGCTCACCAAAAAGTGAAAGAAAAGGGTCGATCGAACTTTTCCAAGAGGTACCATCATGATTTTGGCCAAAAATGGGGCCAAAATTGAATTTTGAGAATTCAAAGGATCCTTTGATGCAGATCGACGGGGATTAGTTCCCTGATTCATAAATGGCATCCTGTTTCTGAACCGGTTAGCGAAATAGTAAAATATTCCCCAAAAGTGAAAGAAAAGCGTCGATCGACACTTTTCCAAGGGGTGGTCATCTTGATTTTGGCCAAAAATGGGGCCAAAATTGAATTTTGAGAATTCAAAGGATCCTTGGATGCAGATCGACGGGGATTAGTTCCCTGATTCATAAATGGCATCCCGCTTCTGAACCGGTTGCGAAGTAGTGACAATATTCACCAAAAAGTGAAAAGAAAAGCGCGCCGGAGGACAAAGGGAGGAGGATTAGAAGAGAGCGTAGTTAAATATTCACCAAAAAGTGTAAGAACAGCGTCGATCGCACTTTTCCAAGGGGTACCATCATGATTTTGTCCAAAAATGGGGCTAAAATTGAATTTTGAGAATTCAAAGGATCCTTGGATGCAGATCGACGGGGATTAGTTCCCTGATTCATAAATGGCATCCCGCTTC